>JAEMWC010000255.1:150000-192500 GCA_016490735.1 Pachyseris speciosa
GTAAACAGAAAATGCTTTCCGATAAGAATAAGGTGGTTAAGAGTTTGAAGCGAAGAAGAGCTTTTAAAAATGCTGTATATTATTTCACTTTCCGTAAAATGTGTCACGTTAGGTTCCTTACAGATTACACGGTACTGCTCAGTAAATTCGTTCCAGAAAGATGCAGCTAATGGGCAGTGTACAGATAATTGAGAAATAGTTTGCTCGGTGTCTGGACAAAAGGGACAAGTAGGTGAATTTATCTTTTTCATTAATTTTTATAGAGACGATTATTGGTAGCAAGTATATTGTGTATTACTTTAAATTGAAACACATAGTTTGACTTCTTTTGTAACTGCAAAAGGATTGAGTATATATACCTTGCGGCGTTGTGAAAGATCAAAGCCATGCTTATCTAGTTTTTTTGTCTGCTGTAGGTGCGGGAAGATTCTCGCGCTTAATCAGCAACTTATATATTGTTTTACATGTTAGGCTTTCTATAGATGGTGTAGGTGAGGAGGGCTCCAGTTTTACCCTTTTTGCTTTCAAAAGTACTTTCCAAGGATGAGGTACATGTATTGCAGATAATAGTCCGTAATATTGTAGAAAATTACAGTTCAAATGAAATTTCTGTTGGAAAGCATGAAAAGAAAGAATTACAAAGCTTTTTTTGGTTCATCAAAGAGGTGGGATACATTTTGGATGCCTTTCTGATACCAATTTTGGCAGAAAGCTGACATTTTGTTTATTTTTATGTAGCGATTATTCCAAATTATTTGATTTGCTACTTCGTCTTTAGTCTTAGGCGTAGTGTGGACTAACTCCTGCCAGTAGATTATTAAATCTTTATAAAACTTCGGCAGCGATTTATCTAAATTGATGTGGTTGAAATCATAATTACATTGGAAGATTAGTGTGCCACCTACGTTTGATAGCAGAATATCTTACCATGGAGCGTCATCAGTAGAACAAAACTGCTTTACCCAACACATTTTTAAGGTCTTATTAAACGCTGTAAAGTCAATCATATTTAAGCCTCCCTCTTCTTTGCACTTTTTGATCGTAGATTTTTTTTATTTTGGGCTGTTTATACTTCCAAATAAAACTGAAAATTATTTTGTTGACTTCTTCTGTAAAGGACACTGGACTGTCGAGTACACTGCAGACAAAAGTGAGTTTCGAAAGGGCAAGTGTTTTGACTATATTTATTTTTCCGTAGATTGAGATGTCTCTTGATGACCAAATATTAAGTAACTATTTTCTTCAACGAGTCCAGTTTATCATAGGAATTACATCATAGATTACATAAACGCTTATGGAATGGTTTAAGATTCGAGATATGGACAGACAAACCGCCAAAATTACTCATCGAAGCATCTCTTGCAGAAATAAATGAAAAACAATTGAAGGTTTGCTTTGAAAACATCTTTTGAGCTTTCGTGCAATTTCCCACGGCCTGTCACTTTTTTGCACGAAAGGTGACTCAAGTTACGTGCACTGTGCGTGAAGTTGACCAAGCTTCAGTTAAATCCTTCTGTGCTGTGGTGCGTGTTGGACAAGTGCACTGGGAAAACACGACACAAAGACTTAAAAATTTAGCCTTTTTTTTTAAAAGGTAATTTGTAATCTGTTTCAATCTTCTCCATCTTTCACCATCCTCGCCATATTTACATTAATCCTTGTCTCTTTGGTGCTTATCTTCCTTGAAGATTTGTTATTTCACTGTTTCGCATTATTTAAATGCACTTTTTTATCTCTCTAATACTGACCCAAAATGTCGTGACCGTTCTCCTTTAAGTTAGATGTTTAATATATTTCTCATGTTTTTATTTTTGAAACATAGACAAGCAAAAACAAACAATAACATTCAACGTTTCGGTATCCTCATGATGCCATTGCCAAGGTAACTATGTACAAAATGTAAATTAGAACACATATTTGAAGCAGTATTGGCACTAATTAAATTAACATAACAGAAAGTGTGAAGATAAAGATTACATAAACACTTTCACACGAGTTGAGTCCTGGGCACTGCATGGTTAGCTCGGGTTTTAGCTGTCTTATAAACAGCATCTTGTGCACTAAACAGGCAAACTTGTTTATGCATTTCTTAAGGACGACAAAATGCCTCATTAGGTCTTCAGGGACTTTCACATGCATGTTGTTATAATGTTTGAAAACAGAGGATGAGTGGTGTCTATGTCCCTCTATGTGGTGGTGTAGATGTCCCCACGTGTAACCTACATAACCTGTATCACACAGGTTACACTGGAATTTGTAAATGACACATTATTGGTTTGAAATCAATGTCTTTATTTCTTGTACTTTAAGTTCATGGTCAATTTTGTGGCTTACAAACACAGGCTGGATAGTGGTTTGCACTTTCAGGCTGAGGTCCTTGAGTTGTTTCTTGACAATATTTGCCGAAAATTGATCTGTAAAATGTTAAGACTACTCGAACAATGTCTCCTGTTTCTTTAGGTGGTGGTAAAGGCTGCTGGTCGCAAACCTTTAATTGAACAAACTGTTTGATTTTAGAGTTAATCAGCCATTGTGGGTACTTCAGATGTGAGAATAATTATTGTCTTTAAACAATCACACTCACCCGAGGAATATGCCCAATAAGAATATACTGGTAATTGGTACATGTATGCACCATCAAGCAAAGTTGTCTGAATAAGCCTTGTTTGTAGTGAGCATCTACATGACTGTGATAGTGTAAGAGTAGACCTGTATTCGTAGGTTTGACATACATGCAAATCTGTTTCTACCCTAGGAGATCGGTTAAGTAACTGAATGCCAAGAAAGGGGAAAATCCCATTGCAATACTTTATTGGCAACTTCCCATGGGGGCTTTCCAGTGACAAGAGCAATAATAATAATGGATAAATAAGAAAAAAGATAATTAAATAAGTAATTAAAAACTAACTAGAAAGATGAGATAAGTTTATTTTAGCTTTCAATTTCGAATGTAAATTCATTGAGGAATGTGCATGCATTGATGAATGTGTCTAGGACATAGACTGGGGCGCAACAAAAGTGCTGTCCGATAGCCCGGGGCTAGTGGAGCAACCCATTGGGCTAGCATGTTTTTATCATGAGCTGCCCTGACGGGTAAGTAGCACTTGCTAAGATAAGCTAAATGTTGGGTGTGTTTTAAGTAATGGTTAACGGTCATCACTTGAATGGGTAAATAGTAAAGATTGATTGATCTTTAATAGTAGTAATTGTTTTTCTGTTTGTCATTTCCCCAGCCACTTCAGCCATACAGTTTGTAGATCAGGTTTTGTTTTTAATGTGGTAAATAATGAAACTTTTAATTTGTTGCTACACAGGCAGACAATCTGAACTGTGGGACGTCATACACGCTATTTGACCTCATACATTCTCTCTATTTTGAAACGGCTGTTCTTGGCTTGATTGAAGTGATCGGGAGAAATGTTCCGTAAAATACCAAATTTTACACCTCTTAATCCCAACTGAAGATATAATGTAAGCCTGATGAATGAAGATCACTTATCTTATGCTCTTAGTGTGGTTTTCACATTCGCCGCCATATAGCCATCGTCAGAGGATATCGACCAATGTGGTTGATCATAACCGACGTTATAAGATTTGAATTAAAGACAAATAACCCTCACCGGATCCCCCAGCGGCTTGGCCAATAGCAACTAAAAATATTTAAGTGTGTTTTGCAAACAACTCTAAATTACAATGTATGGTGTCTGTTTTTTTTTTTTATTTTGTGTTTAGCGAATAAAAACTGGATTGATGCGCTAAAGAAAACTCGCTGGCAATAGTATAAGATTAACTACAATGCATGCAATTAAGTCAATTAAAATAGCCGCCGCAGCTGAACGCCTTCTGAATTTTGTCCATTTTCTCCCACTTCCATGCGCCTCTCACCATCAAGCCTTGGGCAAATGAAGGCCAGGTAATTTTTGAAGATTGATGCCAAAAAACTTGTAAACAGCTTGCTCATAACGACCTTAAGTAACGCCACGAATTTTCACATTCGCTGCCACATTGCCATCGGATATTGCCCAATGATTAAATTAGTATAGCAACTTAAAATATTTAAGTGTGTTTTGCAAACAACATTAAATTATGCTGTCAGGATTTTATAATTTTGTGTTTATCAAATAAAAGCTGAATTGATGCGCTAAAGCAAACATGCCGAGCTGCTGGGGGAGCTGGTGAGGGTCATTTGTCTTTAATTCAAATTTGATAAGACCATTATGATCGACCACTTAAGACAACTTCAATCTGTGAATTGCCACGACTTGCTTGAATACTTTCTGCAGTCCATTTCGTGTGAAATTGCTTCTCACCTCTGTTTTCTTTCAAAGGATTGCCTCTACCTATCAACCTAACTTTATGATGCTAGGCAGGGGGCTTCTGAGGTGGAAAATGGCTCTAAAAACACACTTATAAATCAAATACACATGAATTGTAGCTGCAGTGATCGTTAACAAATAAATGACAGTTAGCATGACCAGCATGACAACTATGAACTGTAGCTATAGCCCGACATTGTTTGCATTACCTGGTGTTCCACTGCTGCTTTGCTTTGTTTTGTTTCATGTTATGTGACATTCTGATTAAATTTAATTAAGATGTACAATGTACATGTATGAATAGAAAAGCACATGGTCACTAGGGACGTAACAGAACTCTGGCAGTGACTTCCTCTAGTGTCTGTCTTAAGTTGATATTGACATTACGGGGGCACTCATAACTCAACTTCATTAATTGTAAACTGTGTTATGAGCAGTCTGGCAAAGTCCCCCGGCCAGTGTTGTAATGCGCATTTGAATATTGCATAGAAAATGCGCAATACAAATGTGATATATTAAAATTAATTTTGTTGTTATTATTATTTGAAACAGAAGCAAGCGAATATTAACGTTAAAAGCCGATGTTTTCGGCATCATCATGACACCATTCTGAAGGCAAAATGAATATTAAGTAATGCGAAGATTTGATTTCTATAGTCTCTACAAATTAACATAGAGTCACAAAGAGTTAACAAAGAGTCACAAGTTCTTCAAGTGAATACCTTTGCACGAATGGAGTCCGTTTGCATGTTAAGGGATGGTTTGTGTAGTAACCGAAGGGTTCTTTATGTTAGAAAGACATGAATGAATACACAGATGTGATAATCAACTTGCTATATTATAAGATATGTGCTCTCTGCTTTTACAATAGTCACGTGATCTCTCGTTCGATTGCATAATCATGTACTATCATATTACTACATTCCTCCCTTTTCAGTTACATTTCCATAAGAAATATAAATGCACATATAATCAACTTAATCTCATGTCACTCAAATAATGATTTAGGATGATTGATTAATGTAACAGCAACAAATTTAATGTTTGTATTCATATTCAAGTAAGTCAGTGTTCAAGTTATTTTCTAAACCTAGCACTGTTCAAAATCTCTTAGGTGTCCTTCAAACACTGATCTATGCGTTCTGTTTGATCGCCTAAGCTGTGGCTCTGGTGCGGCCTGACTGTTGTCCTCATGATTGCCAGCTGCATCATCCCTCTGTGTTGCTATTTCTGGTTGCTGGTAACTGTATGCAGGTGGTATCTGTGTCAGTTGCGGCATTCTGGCTTCTTTGTCATTTGTGCTCCTTGTGTCTGTTTTCAGTAGTTTGAACCTTGATGCATCTCGACAGATTGTTTTTCCATCGCTTAGTCTCCTAGCATAGATGGTAGATCCTTTCACTTGGGTTACAAGATAGATGTGTGGTTCATATGGTGTCTTAGCTTTCCGTTTCTTTTCTCGTTTGATGTTGACAGCTTGTCCAACTTCAAGTTGAAGTTGTGTCACCTGGTATCGCTTGTCATGGTATTGTTTGATTCGCTCTTTGTAGTTTCGGTCATTACATTTGACCTCCTGATCTTTTGGTGATGTTTCTGATGGGAAGTGCTCAAGTTTCGTCCAGACTTCTCTGTTCATCATCAGTTCATAGGGAGTCTTCTTGGTAGCTGGGTGTGGTGTGTCTCTGTAAGCTTGAAGCATGTCATAGGTTGCCTCGTGTACTTCTATTCCTTCCTGATTTGCGATGGTAGCTGTCTTGTTCACAAGTTTGTTAAAACCTTCCACCTGTCCTTGTGCTTTGGGATGTCTGGGTGTCACCTTCTTGTGGTTGAATCCCATTTCTCTTGCGAGTGTCTGGAACTCCTTTGAGTTAAATGGTGGTCCATTATCTGTTGGCACTGTTTTCGGTACTCCATGCGTAGCAAAGATTTTCTTGAGTTTTTCATCGAACTGGTTTGATCGATGGTGAGTTGATAAATTCGGCTTCGGGATATCTTGAGTACTGGTTGGTTACAAAAAATACATACTCGCCGTTAGGGAATGGTCCACAGAAGTCTGCTTCCACAGTATCCCATGGTCTTTTGGGTAGATCTGTCATCTTGGCAGGTTCAGTGTGGTGAGTGTTGGTTGTCACTTGGCAGCTGAAGCATGTGTTAACAATCTCTTCAATACGCTTGTTCATGTTTGGGAACCAGTACTTCTCCCTGAGGAGTTCTTTTGTTTTTGATATGCCCAAGTGGCCCTGCTTGTGTGCTATGATGACTATCTTGTCCTGAAGGGATTCTGGTGGGATAATTCTGTTTAGCCTTAGCAGGATTCCCTCAGACACATAAATTTCCGCTCTCAGGTCGTAGTATGGTGCCAAGTCTGGATCGTTTCTGGACGGTCCATTTCCCTGTTTCTAGTGCTTTCTTCAGCTTTTGGAGTGTTCTGTCGTCTTTAGTTGCTGACTTGATAGTTCCCATGACTACAGCATGATCTGCTTCAATAACTGCTCTGACGTGTCGCTCATGGCCAGTCTTCTCTACCTCTTGTAATGAGTGTCGGGAGAGGTACAGGTGTAGTCAGTGATATTGGACTTTCCAGGTATGTGGATTGCAGTAAAGTCTAGGTTCTGCATCTTCATCACTATTCGTTCTATTCTGGGTGGCAGTTTGGCGTTTGGGTTGTTGAACAGTGGGAGGAGCAGTTTGCGGTCAGTTGCTAGCTGAAAGTGCTGTGCTCCCGTTAAATACATGTGCAGCCTTGTAGTTGTGAATTCTGCTGCTAATGCCTCTCGTTCTATCTGTGAGTACCGCTTTTTGGTATCCATCAACAATCTGCTTACAAAGTGTACTGGTTGGTAGCCATGTTCTGTCTTCTGAAATAAGCCACCTCCAAGGCCAGTCAGACTTCCATCACAGATGACCATGGTATCACGTCCTGGCTTGTAAGGGATGAGAATGGGTGCTGTAGTGATTGCTGTCTTCCAAGTCTTCGAAAGCCCTCTGTTGGGCCTCTGTCCATTCAAACTTGTGCTCTTTCTTTGTTAATCTTCTCAGAGGTTTGCAACGGCTCGAGAAATTGATGATGTATCTCGATAAGTATGCCATCATTTGTAAAAATGAGACAAGTTCCTCCTTGGATTTCAGTGGGCTGCATTCACATACAGCCTTGACTTTGCTGGGACTGGGTTTCAGTCCTTCGGCGGTGAACAGTCCGTGGTGGAAGTCAATCGTAGATTTGCCAAATTCACACTTCTCCTTGTGTAAGGTTAAGTTGTGGGTCTCGAGTCGCTGTAATAAAGCAGCTAGGTTCACATTGTGGTTGTCCCAATCGGCTCCGCCAACCATAATGTCATCTCTGTTGTTTAGGACTCTTGGTATCCCAGAGATGATCTTGCTCATTTCTGTGTCAAATAGATCCTGGCTATTGTAACCTCCTTCGCAGACGTCTTTGGACTCGTCATGCGTTCCTTGCCCAGGAACGTCTGCTGAACTTAACTGCCACTTCAGTTCGCGGTGGTTAGCCAATCAGTTCGTTTTCCAATTTTTTGAAAGTAGGACTTCGACCCTGGGATTATTTTCACATACGATGCACGTGAATCAGGTGTTGATTCCATTCTTACGCAGCTCGTTATTGGTTTGTTCAAAACAAAGGTTAACCGCCGGTGAACGGAAGTGGCAGTTCAGTTCAGCAGATGTTCGTGGGCAAGGAACGCGTGACGAGCCCAGAGACGTTTGTGAAGGAGGCTATGGCTATTGACGCCTCCGAACGCAAGCTGTTTGTAACGATAGTTGCCCCATGGACTTGAGAATGTCATGAGCTTTCTCGATTCCTCGTCTAGTGGGAACTGGTGGTATCCGTGGTTCATATCCAGTTTACTAAAGACTTTGCAATCCTTGAACGTGGTGATGAAATCCTCTGTGATTGGTGCCTGTACTTGTTGTGTGCGCTGCAGTACTCGCAGATTGAGACTAACGCGGGTGTCATTTGGATTTTTGGGTTTTGGTTGGATGACTAGCGGTGAGCACCAAGTGATGGATTCGTGTTCTGGAACCTTTTCCATGATATCTTAATCTACAAATTCTTCCATTCTCTTCTTTAGGGGTTCCATCAGGTGGTATGGTACTCTCCGTGGTTTTTGTGGAACTGGATGCGCATTTTCCTTAAGCGGCAAATGGATGTTGATGTCTTCTCCGTCGTGTTTTGCTTTGCCATTGCCTTCAAATCTTCCTTTATACTGGAGCAAAATCCTATCCAGGTCTTCGTTTCCGGTTTGTATTTTGTTGATGGTCTGGATTTCATCACGGTTTGGTTCTTTCAGTCCTCCATTCGCATCGAATTTGATCATCCCCAAGTCTTCCAGTGTTTGTGTTCCAAGTAAGGGTAAGGAGTCGATTTTCCCTCGAATGACTGCGATCTTCGCCCGCGTTTTCCGTGTTTTGTTTTCCTGCATGACGTCGCATTCCCCAATGACTGGAAGATCTTCGGTGAGTGTTTTCAACTTGATCTGCATGTTCTGTAATTCTATCTCAGGTGTTGCCCGTAGCAACTCATTGAACTGATGTTCATCCATGATGTTTGTGTCCGCCTGTCTATCCAGTTCAACTTCCATTTTGGTTCCGTTTATCCAAATCTTGCATTTGTTTTTCTTGGCGTTTGTTTGTGGTGTATGGTGGACGTTCATATGCTGTATAATTTGCGCGATGTCTTCGTCGAGGGAGTTGCTTTCTGAATTGCTGTGTCCGCTTGTTGATCTCTCTTGTGCATCTTCTTGTTTCATGTGTTGAACTCGTCTATGGTGGTGTTGATTTACTGTCGGCAGTCTTGCATGTCGTGACCCACGCGGAGTATCTTCTTTCTTGTCGTTTCGGTGACTGGATTTTTCTCTTTTCTTCTCTGTGCGGTCTTTGCTATATGTGCTCTGGCACATTCTGGTGTGGTGGTTCCGTTTACTGCATTTGAAGCATTTAGCTCCATAAGCCTTGCAATTTCCTCTCTCATGGTTTAGTCCAAATCAATAGCATGTCGCACTCCTGTCACGCTTGTCCTTTGTGACTTGTTTGATCTTCTGAAATTCTGTCGCATCATGGACTTTCTTGTCCATCTCATGCGCCTGAGCAGTGGATTCCTCTTCTATAGCTGCTTCGTCTAAGATTTGGGATAGTGTCCAATTGTTGTGAATTGTTTTCACTCGTATGCGGTTGGTCTTCATCGTTTTGATGAGATGACGTCATTTCACGGAGTCTTGCATAATACTTTGCCATACTTTCATCAGCCTCCTGAGAAAGGTTTCTGAACTGGAATCTGGCGTAATCTTTGTTTTTCCTCGGTAGAAAGTTCCTGTCTAGCTTCCGAATGAATTGTGAGTAGACATCGGACCTTGCTCTCTTGTGGCGGTAACTCTGGAAGAGAGTCTTCCAAGTCGGCGATGTGTGATCCTTCGTAGATAATTTAGCAGTCTTTCTTTACTACTGGATCGGTTAGTCCGAAGAACCTGAACTGTCGCTCGATGTCTTTTTTGCATTTCGTCCATCGTACAGCTGTGTCATTCGCATTGTTTGAGATGCTGAACGGTCGGATGTTTAGTTGTCGATTTACGACTGTGGTGTTTTATCGTAGTTGCGCGTTTTGTGTAGCACTGCCGCCTGAGGCTGTCTCAGTCATTTTGTAGATACTCTTCTACTCTTTCTTTCTTGGGATCCTCGTCGCCAATGTAGTAACTGAAGGGTTCTTTATGTTAGAAAGACATGAGTGAAGACACAGATGCGATAATCAACTTGCTATATTATAAGACATGTGCCCTCTGCTTTTACAATAGTCATGTGATCTCTCGTTCGATTGCATAATCATGTACTATCATAATACTACAGTTTGAGTTTTCTTATAAAAAGCATCTCCTTAATTAGCAACATGGAGAGTCCGAAAATGGGAAAAATTAATTCATTTATTTCAATAATGTTTTTGTGATTACTCTGAAAATTTCTTACAGCATACGGTTATAATCTTATTTCTTGCTGTCTTGTATTTTTATTGTTTTATTATTTCTGTATTTGTAATGTAAGTAATACTCTAACTGTAAGTGTACGTAATTTCATTGGTTCTGTAATTGTATCTGTATTTGTGCTCTACAATATTTAATATCAATAAAGATTATTAAAAAAAAAATCCTTAATTAGGCAATCAAATTTGTTAGAACCTCTAGTGAGCACGTGAAATTTCACGTGCTCACTAGAGGTTCTAACAAACTTGATTGCCTAATTAAGGAGATGCTTTTTATAAGAAAACTCAAACCATCCCTAAACGTGCAAACGGACTCCATTCACGCAAAGGTATTCACTTGAAGAACTTGTGACCCTTTGTTATTATGTTAATTTGTAGAGACTATAGAAATCAAATCTTTGCATTACTTATTCATTTTGCCTTGAGAATGATGTCATGATGATGCCGAAACGTTGGCTTTTAACGTTAATATTCGCTTGCTTCTGTTTCAAGAAATCGGTTTTGATCAAGATTATTATTAATATTATTATTATTATTCTGGTCACCGTTTCTTCCATTATTTCTGGTCAATTATTCTCAACTCCCAGTAACTCCAACTCCTGATAACTTGAACCTTTTTCTATTTCCCCTGAAGGTTTGAGTTATCAGGAGACAATATTTATGTAGTTTTTGGTTTTGCTTGTCTAGATGATTTAGCAAATCATTATTGATAAGTATTTATTTTTATTCTTGATTTAGTTATTAGCTTATGACTTGTATTTCCATGCATAATTTTACCATTTTTATTTAAATCATTTTAAATTTACCAATTTAACAAGATGCCTACAGGCATTCATGTGGGATGCTTTAGTTGATATTATAGTAACACTAAATTTGAATGCCTACCCACAGTCAGAATGTTTTCATACATACAAATAAATGAAAATGCAAAAAAAAAAACAAAAAAAAAACAATCAGTATAGCATTACAAACATCGTTCGATATGTTGACAAGTGAATGCAATCACTGGTTTGATTTGATGTGAACTTTGGTCAATTGGCACTGGCTATCAAATTATTCACAGTTCAATAAACAGAATAGCCTCCTTTGCAGATGCCTTTGGGCTCGTCACGCGTTCCTTCCCCACGAACATCTGCTGAACTGAACTGCCACTTCCGTTCGCTGGCGGTTAGCCTTTGTTTTGAAGAAACCAATAATGAGCTTCATAAGAATGGAAATCGACACCCGATTCACGTGCATCATCTGTGAAAATAATCCCGGGGTCGAAGTCCTACTTTCAAAAAATTGGAAAACGAACTATGATTGGCTAATCGCCGTGAATGGAAGGGACAGTTCAGTTCAGCAGACGTTTGTGAGGAAGGAACGTGTGACGAGCCCAAAGACATCTGCGAAGGAGGCTATAAACAGAACCAAAGCAAAACAAATGTGAGCAACTGCAGAATATGTAAAATGCAATAAAGTGAACAGTTATACTGATTCAATGAATTTGAATGATATATGAAATAAATCATACATGAACTGCGGAAATGAAATCAAATGAAGAATGATCCTCGCAGTTGTGATCGCGATTTATGCAATTGCAAAAAGAAGCCTGAAAAAAAATTCAGGACTTCAACAGGGTTTGAACCTGCTCCCAACGTCAGTGGCTTCATAGCTCAGTTGGTTAGAGCATCGCACTGGTATCACGAGGTCACGAAACGGGTTCAAACCCCATTGAAGTCCTGAATTTTCTTTCCGCAATTGCATAAATTGTGATCACAACTACAAGGATCATTCTTCATTTGACATACTGATTCAGTTGGTGAACTTGCTGGTTCGATTGGTGACAAACAAGCCACGCATCAATACACAAAACCAAAGCAAATAAATTTGTGAATGCAATTGCTGCCAGTTCGATTTGTATAAACTTTGGTTCAATTGACAGCACACCGGCTATCAAATTATTCACAGTTCAATAAACAGAACCAAAGCAAAAAAATGTGAGCAAGTACAGAATAATATAAAATGCAATAAAGTGAACATACTGATTCAATTCCACATTGTTGGTTCGCTCGGGGACAAACAAGTCACAGATCAATACACAAAACCAAAGCAAATAAATTAATATGTTTCTCTAAATAAACTTTTATCCAGGTAAGCCTGCATTTATGGTTGAAAAGCAAAGGTAATTTGATATTTGTGAGTTACTAGTGATTCACTCAAACTGGCCATGTTTTCACACAAACTAGCTTTGCTGATCAGTTGTTTACAATTAAACAACGATTAAGGATATAAAAGCACAGTAAAAATTTACACTCAAACCTGTAAGTTTTTGCAAGGTGAATTCCCAGAAGCGCTCAAACAGAAACTCTACAGCCCTTTAGCTTTAGATCGGGATATGCAAGTAGCCATGATGCTTTGACATCATGAACAAACTGATTCCTACTGTTTAAGCTGTCAAGTGTTTTTTACAACCTATTCTTTTGATTTTCAGTATTAAAAAGCAGTGGCAAACTACAATCTTGTAAAATTAATATTGACAGGGAAGCCATTTTGATCTCAAATATAAACTTAGCCACAGGTGATAAAGCCTGACTCTCAAGCACCCCCTAAGTGCACAGTTGGTGGATTCTGATTGGTTAATCAAGTTAAAAAAACATTGCAATTTGTGACTACGATGAAACAACACTCGACCACATTTTTGACGTGGCTGCCATTTTATCCTGCATAATTAACCCTTCGCTTCCTACACCAGCCAAAACCAGCCTGGCAGAACCACATCCCTTGTACCACTTGTGATGTCATCAGTTTTAATGCTCATAGACAACTTTAACGTGTAACGTGTGGGGGGAAAGAGATCTTTCAAACCATACCCAAAGGGTTTTTCGCTGTGAACTATTTCCACTGTTTAAGCTGTCGAGTGTTCCTTAGAACTTTTTCTTTCGATGTACCATTTTAAAAAGCTGTGTTTTCCTTCTAAGACTGGCACACTGCCATCTTGAAAATTCACACAGGAAAGAATCCATTTTAATTTGAAATGCAGGTGACTAAAACCTTTCTCTATACCACTCCCAAAGACTCTTAACCCATTGATTACTACACTGACCAAAACTGGCCATGCAGAACTGCGTCCCTTGTACCGCTTGTGGCATCACCAGTTTTAACGCTTGTAGAAACTTTAACATGTAGCATGTGTAGAGGGAAGAGATCTTCCAAACCATACCTGAATGAGCACAATTCCGTCAAACAGGCCGGAGAAAACGTGAAAAAAACCAAGTGACGCTGACCTGAAAATTTGAATGAAAATCTTGTTCCACTACCCACCTGCACTTCCCTCCATCTAATCCTATGATCTAAAAGTTTTCCCCAAATCTTTTCCCACTGAAAGGAAGCCCAGAAAATGCCCAGCAGGAGAAAAAGAAAGCAAGGCAAGAAAAGTGAAAGAAAAGGGGAGGAGAGAAAGCTAAATGTAGAAGGCTAGGGGACAGTGTAACTTTTAAACCTAAAAACTATAATCTTGAAATTTTGTTTTCTGCACATGTCCGAACTTGGAAACATATATTTACTAGTAAGCATCAGGAACAGAAGGGTGTGAGGAGCTTGACTGGGAAACGAGCTTCAAAAGGAGTTTTTCGGCAAAATGTTCAGGAGCCAAAGGGTTAACTTAATTTCTTCTGAGATATTAGCATAACTGTTATGTAGGATTCGAAGTAAAATAAAACCTTTGATTGAGTTATTGATTGATTGATAGAAGTACAAATTCCCATTATTTTGCAGGGATCATTTCCCTCTTAAAATTATCATGTGTCAAAACAAAGTAATCTTAAACTTGACTTGATCAACTTGACAGATCTCCAAATCTAACTGGCCTATTATTCCCTTCTTTGTTTCATTTCAGGAAGATTTGGTGGATTTATCAGAGGATGAAGACTATGTACCTTATGTTCCACTCAAAGATAGAAGAAGGCTTGAGCTTGAAAAACGAGAAAAGTATTTGAAACGTAAAGCTGATCCACAGCCACTTGTGGAAAATGTACACAATAAGACACAATCTGCCTTGGAGGAGGTGAGTGGTGAAGTTCTGTGCTATCTATCAAATTGTTAAGCTGGTTTAACTTACCTCAAAAGCACTTAAATGTCATTATTCCATAAACTGACAACTGATCTGATTGTCACACCATACAGCAATGTGCTCAAGGTCAAATACACAGACAATAAAAATGACGTGAATTGGGGGGACACATCCCTGTGGCAGGTTATTTGCAACTTCGGGTTGTACGCATAAAAACAAGAAGAGCCTCAATATATGATTATCAGCCTTCTTGCTTGTAATTAAATTATTTCTTAACTAAGCTGTTTAATATATTTCTCACTTATTTATTTTTATTCGGGGTTGGGGGTCTGGGACCAATAAATGGTATCATTCAGAAGTAAACAAAAATCAACATACTCACCCTGGAGTATTCTGTCCTCAATCGACTTGTTCAAAGGACAGTTAAGGTTGACTGACAATGCCACATGGGAAAAGCGTTGGTTGGGAGTACTGTGATCGACCAGCAGGCGGGATGGGATGTCTCTGGTCTGGAAAGATTGCATCACTGCCAGCTCTGAGGTTGAAATGATTTCCTGAATAGTGGCGAGCTGAGTGGAGCTGAACACACTACCATTTCTCTCTAGGCCAACAGACTTTTCATTAAATATTTTAATGGCTCATTGAGGAGATTGCCTACAGAGGACTGGCCTCTGAAATTGAATACACTTCACCATCCGATTCATGAGCAGCAAGGGTGGGCAAGGCAAGTGTTTCATCTTTGTCTGGACATGGGGATGGTTCAACCTGGCCACTTCATTGGCCCTTAGGGCGATGGCCTTTTTTCGACGCTCGACCAAAGGCAGAGCAACTTGTTGTGCTGGTACCATCGCCGAATGGAGCCTTTCGAACAAAAAAGGTCTAGTTCCTGTGATTGGTAGGTTGAGGTTCTGCAAATGTAGGTGAAGAAGTCCACTGGAAATATGCGCAATATTGCCACTGGATGTAGTTTTCACTAGCTGAGGCTGGGAACAGACCATAATGCAGGGCTTCTGATAGGTTGTGGGCAAAAAAAGGTTAAATTTCGTGGGATTTTCAGGGGCAAATTCGCGGGAAAATCGGTCTGTATCGCGGGATTTTAGCGGAAAAAAGTCAAATTTTGAGGGATTTTCAGAGGCTAATTCGCTGGAAAATCAGCCAATTTCATGGGAAATTTCAGGGGCAAACATCGCCGAGAAACAGCCAATTTTGTTGGAATTTTTTTGTCAAATTTCACTAAAATTGATCAATTTTGCATTGATATGACCAGCGTTGTTACCGCTTTTACCGGTCGGTAAAACGCAGTTAATGGAACATAACACCCATTGAAGGTTAGGCTGTTTACGTTCGTCATGCAATCCAGTAGGATAAACAATAGTACAATACTGAAAGCTCAATTCATGAGTGAACGTTCCCTTATTCTAGCAGTTAGAACAAACACTATTCATGTCTGTATTTTAGCGTCTATCTCGTGGTATAATCTAGCAAAATATCTTAGCTTCTCCTAGATTGGCCCACATATTTGTTAGCTCCATTCATTGCTAACAAGCTCGCCACGTTGCGTCTATCTAGTTCATAGTACAGCTGTACCTATTGGTCGGACTTTGGGACACTGTCTTGCTTTATAAAGCTCAGTACACTGTCAGAGGGCATTATCCTGGCAGCTTGCACGAGAGTACATAGTTTGTAACAATTTAGCTTTAAAATTTCCCACCCTCCCTCCCTTGGAGAAGGGCTTTTATTTGTTATTTGCCAATAAACTGGGGTCACTCCTTGTGGTTCGGTTAAGTCTGCGTAGCGACTTCCCCCAAGCTTTGGCATTGCTTGTGTCTTGCCATCTTATATCCTAGCCTTTATCTTGTCCGATCCAGCCTGTGCTGTGCTGGGAGATAAGAAAGGCTCTGCCAATACTCTCGTTCTATTCCCACGTTAGTGGGGGAATAAGTGAGGCCTTTTGTTTGTGCACCTACCATGAAGTCGCGGCAAACCTGCCACAGGGCTGTGTCCCCCTCTATTACGCCATCATGTTGCTTGCGTATTTTGTTGTGTCACCTTTTGTCTGGTTGCGTTACATCTACTCTTAGTTTAAATAACGGAATAGTGACATTAACGTTTTTTTTTAACAAAGATAATCATTTGCTCTTTCAACAACAATTTACTCCTGAAATGAGTGAATGCGCGGTTAACATGGCTAGAGCCCAGTTTTTCGCAACATTCATCTAAGAATGCCTGGTAGTTTTGGGACGTTGTTTACTCATTGCAGTGATGAAGTTTCAAGATAAATTTGGATGTTTGTGGTGAATAAAACAGGTCTAATAGCCAAGATAAGTATCAAATATGTTTTGTCGACATGTACACTGTATTTGGTAATATTTCTGGCGGATTTCGCTGTATTTTGCGTTTTTTTTTAATTTTGCGGGATTTCACAGATTTACCTGAATTTCATGGGTCTGTGACCGCACGAAATATCAGAAGCCCTGATAATGGTAAATGAAAAATGCTATAATGTTGACTTTTGTGTGCAATATGATTAGAATAACACCCTGATGTGGCATTCAGTGGCTTTTATAGTGAGACAGTGTCTGAAAGTATGACCAATAGCTAAAGTTCTATAAACAATGTAGACACAACATGGTAAACTGCTCGCTATGAATAGAGCTCATAAAAATAAAAATCAATCCAGGCAGAGGTGAGATATAATTGCAGACATTTTTGCAACATACTTTAAACAATTTCTAGCCATGAAAGACTTTTATCCTAAGTGCATGAATTGAGTACAGTCATTCATGAATAAGGCTTTGATTACAGACCTAAGCTTGTGAGTGGGCTTACTTGCCTGTCCCTCTACCCCATGGCGTAATGTTCCATGAACTGAATTTTCCCGCTCAGTAAAAGCTTTCTCTTTCTGAAAAAGTAAGCATTGGTCCGTGCATTCATAACGACCAAGCTAGATAACTGTAATTCGTTATTGGCTGGGCTGCCACAATATTTAATAGATAAGCTTCAACGTGTGCATAATGCTGCCAGGCGCTTAGTCTCCCCTTGCAAGTATGATAGAATTACGCCAGTCTTAATGGATCTCCACTGGCTACCTGTTAAACAACGTATATCCTTCAAGATATTACTACTTACATATAAGGCCTTGAATGCCTTAGCTTGGCGCCTCAATATACATCGGACATGCTAGTGCAGTACACACCAGCTAGAACTCTATGCTCTTCTAACAAACAGTTCTTGCAAGTGCCTAAGTTTAAACTTAAGACTTATGGAAGCAGGTCATTTAGCTATGTCGCGCCCTACCTGTGGAACAAGCTCCCAGATACCATATGACAGGCACCATCACTTGCGACATTAAGTCAAAGCTTAAGACCTATCTTTTTAGCCAAGGTTTTGATTTGTAGGATTATTAATATTAATTAATTTGTTAGCATTATTTCGTGGTTAATTTAGTTAATTATAATCAATTTTTAATGTACATATTGTAAAGCGCTCTGAACTCTAGGGCGAGCACTATAGAAATCCTATATTATTATTATTATTATTATTATTATTATTATTATTATTGTTATTATTATTAAGCTTTATATATTGAAAGTGCTTGTTTAGGATGGTGGAAAAGAATTTAGTGCTGTATTCCGTTGAAGTGTATGACAGTTGATCTGCAGGATTATTTACAACTGTATATTTGTACAAATATTTAACTATTATCCTGCAAAATCACTTGGAATACGGCCTGATACTTAGCCAACAAGGCCACAGGGTGACCTAGCTAAAATCAGGTGATATTCCATAAGATTGAACAGGGTAATAATCATTATTCAACACATTAATGACAAGGCACAATTGTATGCATTAATTGGAAAAAGCTGGAAAAGCCACCATTTTTCTCTGAGACACAAAATTACGTATGTCTCAGAATATCTGTTGAGTACGCATGACTAACATCAGGGATCCACATTCGCAGTTGTCCTGTCGACGAAGATGACTAAAAAGCCATATGAACGAGTAAAATAACTCCAAAAGTCGTCCTTTGGATGAGTAAAGTTTTACTCTACCAGAACATATTTTCTCTTAGCTTTCATAACATGTTATCATGTACAATGTACCTGTGTTCTGATTACTTCTCGTCCAGTTGAAACTTTCAGAAAACTGAGAATAACGTGCAACTTTCATCTGCAATGAAATCATAATTTTGGGCACCATCTTTGATGATACGGTGTGTTCTGACGGTTTTCCTGACAGCCCTCAAAATCCGTAAAATCGATTAGAAAACCCCCTTTAAATGCCGAAGTAAAAATACAACGCCAGTTCAACTCTGCAAAAGTCCCAAATCCACTTTATTTTGTATGCGTGAGAAAACATAATTGCGCCATTAAAATTTAAATCATTTGAATAAACCAATGAGCGTGCACGCCTGAAATGGAAACAATAGAAATGAAACAAAGTCTGTAACTGTGTGCGTGCCAGGGTGTAAGTGCCAACTGAGTTCTTTCAAAGTTTTCTATCATTTCCATAAATGCAGAAAAGGTCGCAACATTTCCCCCTCCTGGATTTTCCGTGGGGAATTTAAATGTCAAAGTCACTTTAAACTTGGAAATTCCAACGGAGAAATCCACGAAATTGGTCTTCTGTATGTTCCATCAGTCGTCTTAATGTCCACGACTCGGACAAAGCCATCCATTCCTGGGTAAGTCTCCACAATCCATCCCATCTTCCATTGTCTTCTTGGCGTGTTTGGGTCTATCACCAAGACTACTTCTCCTTTGTTTACGTTTCTTTCCTTTTCCTGCCACTTTTTTCTCGTACTGATGCTGGTTAGATATTCTTTCATCCAGCGATTCTAAACATGCCAAACTAATTCCTGGATACATCTCCATCGTCTACGTGGATTGAATGCTGTTGTGTCTACATTTTCAGGGGCCAATTCCCCACCCATGAGTCCTATGAGAAAATGATTAGGGGTCAATGCAGGCTCGTCATTGGAATCACTGCTTAATGGCGTCAGTGGTCTGGAATTCATCAAACTCTCCACGCCAGTAAAGATTATCTGCAACTCTTCGTTGTTTACATCTGTGTTTCCTAGGACCGCATTTACAGCCCGTTTCATTAATCTGATCATTCATTCAAAAACTCCTCCAAAATGTGGAGCTTCTGGTGGGTTCCAGTGCCAGTTAATGCCTTTGTTAGACGTCATCCTTTCGACCTTTTCTAGGTCAAGTTGCTCCACTAACTGATTGATTTCGTTGCATCCACCAATGAAGTTGGTGCCATTGTCACTCAGCATATCCCGAGGCCAAGCTCTTCTTGCTACCATGCGAGTTAAGGCGTTAAGGAAGCCATCTGTATCCAACATGATACCATCTCTACATGGCAACAATGTGTTTGGAGGCACAGAAACAAACACAGGTATCGTTTAGCTTGAACCTTCCCACGACCTTGTACTGTTAAATATGGTTCAGAAAAATCGACTGCGCAGTTTGTAAATGGCTTCATGGTAGCTTCTAATCTTGTTGTAGGTAGGGGAGCCATCTGTTGCGTAGCTGGTACTCCTCTGAATCTCCTCCGACACTCAGGACATTCCCTGATCACTTTCTTTACTGTTTCTCTTCCATGTACCACCACGTACTTCTCACAAAGATGATTGAGTGTGTAATTCAAGCCCATTTCATGTCCTTCTGTTTCATGATGATATTTTACAAGTAGTTCCTTAACAGGGTGTTTCTTTGATAGAATGATCGGATACTTCATTTCATCTGTTAGGTCATTAGAATATCGGAGTATTGTATCTGAGTGTAGGATACTGTCAATGACCATTGGTGTAAATGAGAGAATAGAACTCTTCTTTTGAAGTTTTTTCCCACTGGCTAATGCCTTGATTTCTCCAGAAAATGCATCATTTTGTGCTTCACTAATGATCCGACTCTCTGTTCTCTTCAATTCGTCACATGTTAGCTCTCCGGTAGCGCGCTGTTCAACAGGTTTTTGACAATAAATATTGTCTGTGAATTGGTGAACCCAACTTCGTACTTGTACCATGGAAATTCCAAATTTGAGCTTGTTCGCTGGTTTTGTTCTGTACCATTTGGAGAAACGGGTAGGGTCAGCCTCCACTGACTTTCTTCTTGATTGGTAATCGCAAAGCTGCTTAGCACGTCTTGTGAATGATATATGAAATGAATGATATATGAACTGCGGAAATGAAATCAAATGAAGAATGATCCTCGCAGTTGTGAACGCAATTTATGCAATTGCGAAAAGAAGCCTGAAAAAAAAAATTCAGGACTTCAACGGGGTTTGAACCCGTGACCTCGCGATTACCGGTGCGATGCTCTAACCAACTCTAACCAACTGAGCTATGAAGCCACTGACGTTGGGAGCAGGTCAATTGTGGGTTCATATGTTCCCGTGAAAGAAATGAGTGTGAATGATATATGAAATGAATCATATATGAACTGCGGAAATGAAATCAAATGAAGAATGATCCTCGCAGTTGTGAATGCAATTTATGCAATTGCGAAAAGAAGCCTGAAAAAATTCAGGACTTCAACGGGGTTTGAACCCCGTTTTGTTGGGAACAACTCGTTCGTTCATGGACTTCAGCTTTCAGCTCCTCAAGGGTCTCTGCAGCTCCTGTGAACCCCCTCTCAGGCCAGTTGTGATTTTCTTGACTAAGAAATGCTGGCCCATGCCACCAGCATGCGTTATCAGTTAACTCCTCAGCTGTCAGTCCTCGCATACCATAGTCAGCGGGATTTAACTTTCCAGGAACATAATGCCATTGATCGGGGTTGGAATCTTCATGTACCTCTCCTACTCAATGTGCAACGAAAGGCTTGAAGTTTCAACTTTGACTATGAATCCAACAACCGACGTTACAGCTATCAACCCAGTAGGTTGCCTCGTTTCATTGAACTCCAAGAGCCTGCACACTTATTTGGTTAATTGTAAACTAATGACTGCTCCCATAAGTTCCAAACGGGGAATACTTAGTGCCTTGAGTGGTGCCAATCTTGTTTTTGCTGTGATCAGATGTGTGCCAATGGATTGGGTAACTCTCCAAACCATGTCTTCCATTTCTTCGTCAGCTGAAGTGGCAGAATGTCATCCCATGTTACATCTTCAAGCCATGCTTCTTGCATCAACATCTTCCCTCTTACAGTGAAGGGTGAGAGAAATCCAAGTGGATCAAAGATGGTGGCGGTCTTCTTTAGTACGTTTCTTTTCGTGAATATGAACTCGTCTGATGGAGCTGAATACCGGAACGAGAATCTGTCTTCTTGTGCGATCCACAAAACGCCTAGTGTCTTTGTTACTGGGAACTCCGTCTTGCTCAAATCTATTTCAGTGGCTCTGTCTTGTTCTGGAATATCTTCGATCACTTCAGGTCGATGTGAAATCCATTTTCGAACATGAAATCCAGCCAGGTCTCCTAGCTCCATCATTTGCTTCCTCGTCGTCTTAGCCTCTTTGATACTCTTAATGGACAGCATCAGATCATCCATATAACAGTTATTTTGCACTGCTTCTGCTGCCAAAGGGAACTGCTCTTTGTGGTCATGTGTGTGTTGCTGCCAAACGTACTGAGCGCAAAATGGACAGTAGCACCCACCAAATACAAATTGCTGAAACTCGTATGTATCTGGCTGTCTATTTTGATCGAGATCTCACCATAGGAATCTGTGGTAAGGCCAATCCATGGGCTGTAGTACCAACTGATGGTACATCTGACTAATGTCACCAGCAAGGGCTATTAACTCCTTCCTGAACCCCACTAGTATGTCAAAGATGTTACTTTGTAACTTGGGACCTGGTAAAGTCTCTGTGTTAAGACTTCTTCCTTGGTACATTGCTGAGGCGTCAAACGTGATCCTGACCTTTGTCATTGCCCTTTCTGGTCGAGTCACTGGAAAATGGGGTAATAGCCATTCAGATTCGCTCTTTTCTTCAGTGAGTGGGATGCGTCGAATGTAGTTCTTCTGTACGTACTCGTTAATAACTTGTTGGTAAGCAGTTGCTATCTTTATTTGCATTTAACTTGCTGTAGCCGTCGTTCAGCCAGGGGTCTATTGCTGACTAGAAGTGGTCTTTCTTCTTTCTATGGAACAGTTACTTGGTACCGTTTCCCATTAAAGATTCTCGATTCGCTGACATTTTCCCACGCTGTTTGCTCATCTGGAGTGAGCTGTTGCTTAGAAGGTAGGATTCCAATGTGCTCTAGCTCCCAGAATTTTCTCAGTGTGACGTTTACGTCAGCATCCTGAAAGGTCCAAGTTTCTTCAGACTGCTGAATGTGGAAGGTTCTGATAAGTCCGGTGTGGTTCTTCTCGCCTATGTCTCTTTATCGATCCGTCCGATCGCTGTCCATTCCAGTGGGCAGAGCCTTGCACTCAGTTCGTTGACTTTGCCTGGAACTACTTTTATCATGGTCATCAATTCGTGATTGTCTGCTCCAAGAAGGATGTCAATCATTCCTCTTTTTGCAAGCTGCGGGAAAGGTATGTCTCTCAGATGGAACCATTTTTAATGTGTTTTATTTCCAGCCAATTCACAGGCATCATTCCTTTGCAAATCTTTTGAGACGTCTTCACTGAAATGGTTTGATTCACTTTGCCATCGACACTCTCCAATCCGACTTGAAAAGTCATTGACATAAACTTTACTTGCTGGTCATTCGTGACGTTAACTGACGGTGATGGGTTCCTTATGGTCTTTTACTTCCAGTTCTTCTACTAGATCTTCGTTAATGTATATTGTGTCACTTCCTTCATCAAGAAAACAGTTCACTAGCAGTCTTTTGTTTCCATTCTTCAGTATCAATGGGACCGTCTGAAGAGCTACTACCTTTTCGCGTGTCTGTGCTGCTGTTTCCATTGTGGCTGTATGCGTACTTGCATCCCCCTCCGTGATCTGAGAAATTGTACTTTCTTTGGATAAATGGCTCTGATTTTCACTGATGTTACCCTGACATCCTTCTCCGTTTTCTTGAACGGCTGTACAGTTATAGTTTCTTGGGTCGACACTTAGGTTAGAGGACTTGTTCCGTATGAACGTCTGTTTCCTCTTGAGGGGTAGCTGTCTGCATTAAGTAAACGGTGATGAGTATTGTTGCACCCGTTGATTTTGCATTCTTGGTAATTTGGACACGAGTTTCCAGAAGATCATTACCCAGACATCTATAACAAAGCCCCAGGCGCTTGGCTGTCTCCCATCTTCTCTCTACTGGTCTTCCTTTAAACACATCGCAGTGCCAAATAGGATGACTGTGACCACAGAGTTTGCAATTCTGAACCTTCGGTTCCACGCTGCCCCTATTTGAGACAAATGATTTAGCGCTGTTTTTGCTTCGCTTCCAAGGCACCGTTTTCTCTCTCGCCTTTTCGTCGGATCCGATTCCATTTCGTATCTCGGAAGCCTGCACCCGATATTCCGCTTCTTCTGCAATCCAGTCTTTTCAACTTCTTGAGTGACTCAAGCTCCTGATTTTCCTTTATCCATCTGTAGTACTGAGCCAGCAATTTCTCTGGTATTTTCTCGAGCATGATAGTGTACAAAGTTCTGTCTTGTAAGTCTGATTAACGGCCGTTCTCTTTCAGATTAATAACAGCTCTTTCCAATGCATCTGCAAATTTTTCTAGCACTTTAGCATCATCCTCTCGAAGTATCTTCATCTTCTTTAGCTCTTCTAAATGCCCTTGCACTTGACACTGACTTCCTCTGTACTTCCTTTGCAGCCTAGCTTTTGCTATCTCATATGCCGCTTCAGAGTAGCCCAGTCCCTTGACCGTCTCTGCTGCCTCACCAGTCAAACATCCTTCCAACCTCAACATCTTAAACTGTGAGGAAAGAGAAGATGAATCTACACAGCTTGAAAATGCAGCATGCCACCTGGGAAATTCTAGCTTGTTTTTGCCAAATACAGGGATCTTGATCGGTTCTAGTTGTCCGATCACCGCTTTGCTTGAGTTAAACAAATCCCCCACTTGTGGATTACTTGTATGCCTTGTTGGTGTCTGTGAATGCGAATGTTCTGGTGAGTCAATGCATATGGGTCTTCTTTCTTCACTTGGGACTTGGTTGTCCTCTCATTTATCTTCACTGAAGTGCTGTGATTCACCTGTACGCTGAGCTTTCTCCTTATCTTCAGAACCACCATTTCACGCCCTACTTATACTACTATTTACTTGTGCTAGCATGATGACGTGAGCTTCACCAAGCTCTCGGTCTACTTGCTCACTAACTTCTTCCATTTCCTTGCTTGTCTTCTTTTCATTCTCCTCGTCTTGTAACTTAGAATAAACTGTTTCTAATTTTTCCAAAATTCTCATCACTTCATCTCTCAACCTCTCTAAGCGTTCTATTACCTCCACTATCTTGCGTCTATCATACTTCTCATCTGATACCAATACAGCTTACTGATTTAGCATCCGAGTTAAATTCGACTTAGCATTCTTTTTCTCTCGTTTCAACACTCCAACTACCGTATGTAATTGACCAATCTCGTCTTCATACCTTTCTTGTCCATTTCGATTGTCTTCGTTGTCCATTTTGTCTTTATTCATTCAGAAAAACAGAAATCGGCCGACTCGTCTCTGCAAACCCAAAATCTTGCAAAACTGACCCAAAATAAGCTCTACAATCCAGCTTGAAGGACCAAAATGTTGTGACATTTTTCCTGACAGCCCTCCAAATCCATAAAATCGATTGGAAAACCCCCTTTAAATGCCGAAGTAAAAATACAACGCCAGTTCAACTCTGCAAAAATCCCAAATCCACTTTATTTTGTACGCACAAGAAAACATAAATTATTGCGCCATTAAAATTTAAATCATTTGAATTAACCAATGAGCGCACGTGCCTGAAATTGAAACAGTAGAAATGAAACAAAGTCTGTAACTGCGCGCGCCAGGGCATAAGTGCCAACTGAGTTCTTTCAAAGTTTTTTATCATTTCCATAAATGCAGAAAAGGGGTCGCAACACGGTGTTTTCCATAAAACGTTTGGAGGCTCAATTTTCCTATAGTCAACTTCTTTTTTTTTACAGTTTTTTATTGACCCAATATGTGCATCTTTAAGTAATACATAAAATATGAGCGGGAGACCTTTATGGGCAGTTAAAACGGCTCGCCTGCGGCTTGCTGTTTTAAAGCCCATAAAGGTCTCACGCAAATATTTTAAGTTACTTGTAAAATGAAACCGAGACAATAGGTTGTGTTTGTCATGTTAATCACGTGGGCATGGAGTTGTCTCTAAGGAGTTTGGAAATATTCAGCATTGAATTTAGCAATTCATTTACATTTAGCTCTTGTAGTAGAAACATGGCTGGTTGGTTTCGTTCTCCGAAGAGTAAAGAAGAAGAGACCAGTCTAGTGTCGGAAGCCACTCCGAAAACAACACAATACAACACAAAATGTCTTCGAGGAATGGCAGCAACGACGGCAAAATACATGTGCACAATTAGAAGTTGTTGGAGTGGCCGAGATGAACTGTGAAGATGTTGAAAATCTGACCGTTCCACTAGAGCACATGTCGCCAAATATGCTAAACTTTTGGTTGAGCAAGTTCGTTTGTGAAGTTGCAAAACAAAATGGAGAGCGCTATCCTCCCAATTTGCT
This sequence comes from Pachyseris speciosa, assembly GCA_016490735.1. NCBI lineage: Eukaryota > Metazoa > Cnidaria > Anthozoa > Scleractinia > Pachyseridae > Pachyseris > Pachyseris speciosa. The sequence continues at coordinate 175,957 of JAEMWC010000255.1, forward strand.
GTATTTATTGGTTTGTGCAATTAACCGTCATTTGAGTCAGATGGGAGGAGAGAATTCGTTAAAGGTTCTGAACAAAGCTGACAAGAGACAAGTAAATTGTTATGTGCTTTGAATGCGTAGTGTGGATGGCCAGTGCCCAAAAAGAAATCCGGTTGTAATTGGTATCTTTTTATTATAACAGGTTCGCAACTTTTCGTAAAGTTTTAGACGCGATTTATAAACTTTGTACAAATTTACAGGACTCTTCTTTATTAAAGTTAAGCATACTAATGAGGTGAGTTAGAAATCTTTATGAAATTTAATTTTACTGATAATTGAAATAATTTGTAATTCATCAACCCCAGCCTTTCCCTGTTACCTTTTCAAACCCTCCCTGTGCTTTCAGACAGTTGATTTCTATCGGGGTTTACAAATGTAACATGTGACTCAGATACTGTAAATTGATTGGTAGTAACTCTTATGAATTATTAATGAATTTTACAAGGGCAGTTAAAATGGCGAGCCGCAGGCGAGCCGTTTTAAAGCCCATAAAGGTCTCACGTGAATATTTTATGTTACTTGTAAAATGAAACAATAGATTGTGTTTGTCGTGTTTGTAATGTTAATCAGTAGAGATCTGTATGAAAGTTAATGGATACTAATTAGCGGAGCAGGACACTTTTATGAAAGTTAATGATTTTTATTGGGGCTTAGAGAGGTATACATGTGACTCAAATACTACCTGTAGATTGGTCGTTAGTCTTATGAATTATTAATGAATTTTACAATAATTTATAAACTTTACGTACAATATGCTTCATTAATTATTGCTAAATAACAATAATTTATACAACCTAAAAAAGCAACTTACTCAACAAAAAAAAGTGACTTTTTTTTTTGTAAACCAAACACAACAAGCAAAAGATGCACAAAAAAGCAGAAGAAGCATTAAGTTGCAAGCTTAACTTGAAAAGCCATAACACATATTGGAAATGCATACTCAGGGAGGTCCACTTGTTTCTGTACTTGGTTTGATTTCCATTTTTTAGTGCAATTTCTCTTTCACATTGAATTTTTGTTTCGAGAAGAACGATAAAAACCTCCAGTTTTGGGGTCTTGGACATGTTTCTGGCTAGGTAGATATAATATCGTTCAATTAGAAGATAATGATTAAAAGCATAAAAGCTGGTGGATTCTGGATTATAACCGTATAAAATTTCAGTAGCACTGGGAATTATGTTTTCAGAATGCTTAAGATTCCATCAATTTAAGACATCCTTCCAGAAAAGATTAACGACAGTGCACTCATGAAACATATTGAAGGTAGTTTCACAAGGGAAGTTGCAATCCTCACATTGAGGTGAAGTTTTTATCCTCATTTTCCAAAGGCTTTGATTGGTAGGAATAATGTTGTGTACGAGCTTTAACTGGAAACTTATAAGCTTATTTTCAATGGTAATTTTAAAAGGAAGTTCATAAACAGCGCTGGGATTTAAATTTAGTTCTCTTAAATGACCTTCATCTAGCCGAGGACAGAAGGACCTTTCGGCGAGCAACAAGTGAGTGAGCTTAGCCGAGACATTGTCTACAGTTAGAGATGGGGCTAAAGATTCCTTGGCGCTGTCTGTTTACTTACTAAAATAGCGTTAAGTTTAGTTTCTCTATTCCCATTCTTAAGACCTTTGATCGAGTCATTTATTCTGATCTTATTGGCAAGCGGTTCTAGAGCAAGATCAAAAAGCAACCCTGAGAAAGGGCACCCTTGTCTTACCCCTCTTTGTAGGGAAAAGAACTCCAATGTGAATCCATTATTTACAACGCAAATAGAAATATTGTGATAAAAAGTACGGATCCAGTTATGGAAGCTTGGGCCAAAGCTCATTACATTGAGCACTCCGAAGAGGTATTCCCATTCCAAGGAGTCAAACGCCTTTTCAAAATCTAAAAAGAGAATCATTCCTTCTTCTTTTTCTGGTCGTTTGATAATGTCAGAGATTAGCCAGATATTTTCGCCTATGAATCTACCTTTGATCTGTAACCTGTAGTTAACTGCTGGTATTTCTTTAGAATTGCATTCTTGCAAAACATGACAGGAGATCGAAACAAGATGTGGCAATATTTGGAAGGTGTTTTGCCGCCTCCAATGAGGAAAAAAAGGAAAGTCCACATTGCAAACAGTTGCAACTGGAAGGCATAAGATTTGGCGAAATTTATAAGACAGTGCGGCATCAAAATTAGACAGTAGTACTTATCACCCAGAAAAAATGCGTTTTTCACTTCTTTTGGGGTCTATAAAGATTCATGAGACCTCCGCAAACCACATGAAGGCACTGCAATTTGAGGAAGCCAAATCAGAACCAAAGACAAGGGCAAGCAAATTTTTGCCAGGGCAAGTACATCATCTGGCATATTTGCACGGCTGACGACTTTGATAAAAAACCAGTATGGATCCCTGTAAGATTGAGCACCCTATGACCATATTTGGACATTGTCACAATGTGTTGAATAATAAAATGATATTACGCAATGTCACTTGCCATAATTCAGTTAGGATAAACTTATGTATCGTAAAACTATCAATAATAATTAATTATTTCTTACAAGCTTTATGTGGTATTTAGACAGAGAAAGGAGAAGAAACTGCCATTAGCTTGAAATCTAATGTTAGCTTACTGGATCAGCACACTGAGCTAAAGAAGATAGCAGAAGGTTAGTAATGTTGCCATTATATGAGGTACTTGTATTCAACCTATAGAGGTGTTGGGAATCGGCTGAGATTTCATAATCGATCATCGGAAATAATGGGATTGACCCAACCGATCGGTCATCAATTATAATCGGAGAATCTAGGCACTAGTAAATCCATTTATTTTTCACCTGTGTACAAGTCAAAGTACCCCTTTCCGGCATATTCCTTTCAACATATCCTGCAAGTTGCCTTGGTTATGTAATGTTTACAATTAGGCATGGTCATGCTGCGCCGTGTTTTGGAACATGACAAAAAAAATGAAACGTGGCAGAAAAAGAGCATTTAATGTATAAAAGCTGCTGTTATGAGAGGCCATTAAAAAGGCAACACACAAGTATTAATATTGTAATTAGTATTAATATTGTTATTTGTATCCAATACATTTGTTCATTTTTCGGCGATAAATGATCTGCTCGAAAGAGTTTTTAGCACCAGAGGAAAAAGTTTCATAGCAACCAATAATTTCCACACTTTCTGGGCTAATGATAGGAAGTCTAAGAAATACACTTACTTCTCATGTAGGGAACTGTGCTTAGCTATTGACTTTCTTATCGACAGCATCTACGTTCGCTTTGGAAACTCAGTTTTTCGGCAAGTTATTGGTATACCAATGGGCACTAACAGCGCACATTTGCTAGCTGATCTGTTCCTTCACACCTTTGAGTGTGATTTCATGCTTAGAACAATGAAACAAGATAAAACCATAGCTGTCCAATTTAGCAACACCTTTCGTTACATTGATGATTTATTCAGCGTCAACAATGAGAATTTCGGAAATTACATCAGCACTATTTTTTTTGAGACATTTTGCACTTTTTTCCAAGTGTATGTTATAATTATGTGAAATGAGTCAAACTAAAGATCCTGTGTCAATCTGCTTTTATTTAGCTGAAAAAGAGACAGACTATGAAAAACAGCGTAAAGAGGAGGAAAAGATCTTGGACAGCATTGCTGAGAAAAAAGGTCTCTTATTATTCTCCATGGTAGTCACATTAATTTTATATATAAGAAGTGTGTCCAAAACTGATAATCTGATAATTATCTTGGTGGGTTGAATTTACAACTTAACATGCTGTTCTTTTTCATCTGTGAGTATACAATCATGTATGTGTTAAAGATTGTTGTTTCTTAACATGCTTCTTTGCTTATACTGGTAGTTCTGATGGCTGTTGGTGAAATTGCAAAAGGGATTGTGTATACTGATTCCATCAAGACTGGGTGAGAAAGCCCTACAGTTTGTTTTCTTGTATGTTTGTTCATGTTTTTCTTTACACAGTGTACAGTATGTAAGTTATTTTAGTTTGACAGTTTAGACATGCAGCATTATTGATATCTAATCATAACTACATTGTACAGTGTACAGACTTCAAAATCACAGAGTTCAAGAAATTTATTATAAATAAGTAAATAGTCCCTGAAACAGTCACCTTGTGAAAAATGTTGTACTATAGTTACTAAATGAATTATCAATTGGGGTGCTCAATTGGGTGCTCAATTATCAATTGGTCACCTGAATTTCAATTTTCAAAGTGTCCATTGCTCCCTGCTCCCTGCCTTCATAGTTTTGGTTACTCACTGCGGTTTGTTTAATTTTATTTTTTTATTAGGATAACAGATTACCATGGTTGTATTTATACATTGTAATTACAGAATTGTGAATGTTAAACTTGTACTCTCACATTGGATTCTTTTTGAAGGTGGCATCCTCCAAGATACTTTCAGTCTTATCCTCCAGAGAAGTTTGAAAAGTTAAGAAAGAAATGGCACATTCTGGTTGAGGGAGAGGACATACCACCTCCCATCAAGACATTTAAGGTCAATCTTCATTGTTTTTCTATGGCTTTGACTCATTTGTCTTCTACTTCTGCCTTGCTGCCTGTCCAGGGGCAGTCTTATTTAAATCTACATTTAGATAATTTACAGACTTATTTTAAGGATTTTTCAATCTACAAGTACAGTATTTTCAAATTATAAGAGTCCATGTATACTTAGACATGCTTAGTAAAATGGCAACACATTCCTGAGACTAAATTTCACCATCAGTAAATTATGTTGCTGTGAAGAAATTTACTGACACAGTTCAGTGTGGTGGGTTTGAATCATGGATTTGTTTGTCTACAGATGATTCCATGTTCAGGGATAGTGAAGTAACAAAATAATGATTTCATTTCAAATTTGAGCATTGTGGTTTGCTGTTAGAGTGAAAGGTATTGTTGTTGTGCAGGAGTTTGCTATTGTCAACACAAGCTGTTTTGTGTCAATCAAATACTTGGCATTTGCACATGACTAAGTTGTGATCAACTGCTGTTGATGGCTGTGCAAATAGAAATCAATCAATTTTTTAAACCTATCAACTTGATGGACGGTGCTTATTAGCTCAGGCAGGCTTAGAACAAAGCAAAAAACAGAAAAACCACAAGATGTCTGTGGTGCACCTACAGTATTTTTCTCACTTTGCAAATTCTGAAGTTGGCTTATTACTTTTGGTGGCATTTGCTCTATTTTTAAAAATCAGGCATTTGCATCATGAAGCTATGATCAACACCTGGGGATGTGTTTTATGACTGTAATGTGTGTGTGAAATGTGTGTGATGACTGTAATGTTTCTAGAATAAGGATCTACCAGTTTGGTTTTTGTGTCACTTTATCCTCAGTACCGTTAGTAAAGGAAACATTCAGACTGGTTTGAAAAATTACAATCATTTCTTGAAAGGAGAATGCTGCTCAAGGAAGTTATCATTATTTTTCATCAGTGTTCAGTGTTTTCTCAGATTGTAGTAATTATGCTCAAGACAAATATTGAACATACTATTGTCTTCACCTACATGTAATTATAGTGGTTTAAAAGCTCTGTTTATTTTGATGCTTGAAAGCTGTATGTGTATATTGTGGTCTAACTTTGTTTCTGGCCTTATTGTCTGACAGGAAATGAAGTTTCCTCGAGCCGTTATAACCACACTGAAGAACAAAGGAATAACTCACCCAACTCCAATCCAGGTCCAAGGAATACCAGCAGTGTAAGTTGACACACAGCTACAAGAAAGATCACTTTATTCACTCACTTGATGTTTCAGTCTGTTTTGGCCGGACACTTTACCATTATCTTTGGGAAAACACAGTGAATGAAGTTTCATGGGATCTTGTTTTCTGTTTGGTTTTGTTTTTCAGATTAAGTGGAAGAGACATGATTGGTATTGCATTCACAGGTTCAGGGAAGACCCTGGTGTTCACGCTCCCCATCATTATGTTTAGCTTGGAGCAGGTAATGATATCAGTAATAAAGTGGCTGTCGCTATGGTGACTAGCTGTTCTAGTATCACCCCCCCCCCCACCCCTTTTTTTCTTGTTGAGGTGTCTGCTACCTACCCTGTGCCCCGCTCAGCCAGAGAAAGAAAGAAAGAAAGAAAGAAAGGAATTATTTGGCATCAGCATTAGGGTTTGAACATTTGACCATCAGATCACAATGCTCATGTTCCACTTAGAAGTGTATGGTGGCCCATCAACGCCATAGCATTTTTGATCAATGCCTTAGCATTTTTGTATAATTTTTTTTTCAATTTTTTTATTATTATTGTTTTTTCTTTTTTTTTTTATTATTCTTGTTTCCTTTTTTTATTTTACATTTCTTTTCTTTTTGTTTTATTTATTTATTTATTTTTTCTTTTGTTTTTTAATTTTTAATTTTTTTCCATTTTTTAAATTCTTTTTTTCCTTTTTTTTCCAATTTTTTTATTATTCTTGTTTAAGTATTTTTTATTTTAGATTTTTTTTAAATTTTTGATACATTTTCTTTCGAAATTAAAAAAAGCAACACCATAGGAAAATAAACCTTGCCATGGCCAAGCAACACCATAGCACACCCCAAAATGGACTCCTTTTGTTGACTGCCTTTAATTTGTCTTTTTTTTCTTCTTCCCCTGACGGACAATCTATTGGAAAATATGCGAACAATTATAAGTATATTACTAAATTGCTCCACTCTTCAATGTTTTTCCGTGTAACATGCTCTTGTAATTGGCTTGTACATGTAATTTTTTTGTTACATTGCTGTTACATTAAAAATTCCTCTCAATGAAAAAAACAGCATAGAAAAAAAAGCAAAAAAAAAAAAAAGAGAAAAACCTTGCCCTTGCCATGGCCCAGCAACAGAAAAAAAAAACCCTTGTATGGCCCAGTAATTCCATAGACCACAAAAATGGCAGCTAGAATAAGAAACTTGGACTGGGAAGAAGATATTGAGCTTGAAAACGACCTTAAGGAGCAGGTTAGTCACAACCTTCGACAATTGGAAATAGTAGACTTGATGAAAGTCAAATATCCTACATGTATGTATTCTTGGAGCTGAAGGACTCTATCCCATTGTCTCCATCATTTTGGGATCTCCTACACCGACTACTCTGTTGATATAGATGAGGTGAAAGACGCTGTTGAGGAAGACATGTTAGGGCCAGGAAGGTTATTGGGCTACCGCTCACTACACAAGAAGGTTCAAGAAGTACACAGACTCAATGTTCCAAGAAGCCTAGTGTATGTCGTTATGGAGGAGGTCAATGAGATGGGTATACAAAGGATTGGTAGTACAAAAATGGCTTTGAAAGATAGGACATCCAACTGTTGTTGTTGATGCTGGAATAAATGATGTCCATAAAAATGGACAATGGGAAGCACCAAGAAAGTGTTGATAAATGAAAAACAGACCTTTTTGCTTAAATTTGAGGTAAAAGCCCCAGTTCTCTTCGGATGTTTTGGCATTCCCACGCCAACTCTTTACTGAAGACCTTCCGGATTTACATCCTCCATAACATCATAGACTAGGCTTCTTGGAACATTGAATCTGTGTACTCTTCTTGTGTAGTGAGTGGTAGCCCAGTAACCTTCCTTAAGGACCTTAAGGTCATTTTCAAGCTTAATATCTTCTTCCCAGTCAGAGTTTCTTATTCTAGCTGCCATTTTGAAACAACGAGCTTCATAGGGGCTTATGGGATATACTCATGATGCATTGTGGTCTATGGCATTGCTGGGCCATGCAAGGTTTTTTTTTTTTTTTTTCTATGGCGTTGCTGGGCCACAGCAAGGTTTTTTTTCCTATGGTGTTGCTTTTTTAATTTTGAAAGAAAGTGTAACAAAAATTTAAAAAAAAATCAAAACAACAACAACAAAAAAAAAACGAAAAGAAAAACAAAAAAATATAAACTAAGAAATTCTTAAATAAGAATAATAAAAAATTGGAACAAAAAGGAAAAAAGAATAATTGAAAAAAATGGAAACAATTAAAAATTAAAAACAATAACTAAATAACTAACTAACTAAATAAATAAATAAAACAAAAACAAAGAGAAAAGAAATCTAAAATTAGCAAAATGAAATAAGAATAATAATAAAAAGAAAAAGAAAAAGAAGAATCGAAAAAAAAATTGGGAAAAAGAAAAAGAAAACATAAATTTATACAAAAATGCTAAGGCATTGATCAAAAATGCTATGGCATTGATGGGCCACCATAGAAGTGTTTAAGCATCAGAGTCACAAATCATAAAAGCTTTTTCAAAAGAAAATAATGTTTAGTGAGAATTGAATTGCTCCAGTGTACATCTTATAGGGGTGACTATTGAGGTCACTTTGGCTATTGCAATAGTATTGCAATAGTAGAAATACTATTGCAATAGTATTGCGATAGTAGAAATAGTATTGTGATAGTTAAACTACTGCGATGCTATTGCCATGTGAGAGTTAACTGTTGTAATTATTATACATTGCCCCATCTGAAACTCCTTGCGCAATTCAAGTAGTAAAAATTAAATTTAAAAAAACTTGGGGAAGTTTGTTTCAATGTTTATGCACGTAAAATTGTTCCTTGATCTCAGAATAATCTCGGACAGACCAGAATCAACGGGAGAGGCATTTATTCAATCAAGGAAAATGCTACAGGAGATAATTTAAAAAGTATCGATTGTTACAGAGACTATCGCAATTATCATTGATTGTTAAACTTGCAGTTGATGTATTGCTATCGGAACACTTACAATCGCGATGCATTGATAGTTTGATGTATTGTTACACCCTTAACATCTCATAGCAAAAAACTTTTTTAAAGCTTTTCTTTACACCTTTTGTGTGTTTTGAATCTTCACTGTGGGTAAATGACCGGTTTTCAGTACACTAAATAAGTCGCAGTCCAATATTTTTTGACAAGTTTGGAAGAATTGTAAGAATTTATCCCGTCAAAAGTAAAAGATGTTATTTTTTATTAAGATCTGACAAGCAATTTGGAAGACCTTTAAGCCAGTTACACACGAGCAAAGTTTTCCTTGACAAGTGTCATTGACAATTTTCATTCCCTCGTGTTTATGAATGAAGCCGGTTACACATGAGCAAGTTTTCCTTGATAAGTTTTGACTTGACAAATTTTATTTGCTGGTGTGTAAAGAAAAACTTATCAAGTTTTTCCTTGACAAGTGCACTTGTTCAAAAGCCAGCATGCTAGTTTTTGAACAAGTGCATGCAGACATATTCATATTCACAAGTTTTGCCTTCACAAGTTTTATTTGCTGGTGTGAATTCTTTGACAAGTATCCACTGTAGCCAGCAATTCAATTACGCAGCGGACAACAATTTTCTTGACAAGTTTTCCTTGTCGACCTGAGCAGACAAGCAAGTTCTGCAATGTGTCAAGTTTCTCCTTGACAAGTGCACTTGTTCAAAAACTTAAAAAAGCATGCTAGCTTTTGAACAAGTACACCTGACAAGGAAAAACTTGACAAGTTTTTCTTATACACCAGCAAATAAAGTTTGTCGAGTCAAAACTTGTCAAGGAAAACTTGCTTGTGTGTAACTGGCTTTATAGTTTATAAACTCAACCTGTAGATTTTGCTGGGTATAGAATAAGACGTGATGTGTCATGCAGGGGTTTCAATAAAATTTGAAGTAGGCAGCAAGTTGGAGTAGAGTAGGCAATGGTATTAAAGAAAAAATAAAGAATTGTTCTTTAATTACTTCAATTTAGGGAAAAAGTAGCCGATGTCTCTGATCGCAGTAGCCGACGCTTTTTGTTGGATGTCGGTGCTTATTGAAACCACTGGTCATGACACATTCAGTTCGCAGCCGACTAGCAGCCAAGGTTTTCAGAAAGGTTTTCCAAGTCGCCTAGCATATCTTCATGAAAATGTTGTAGTTTAATTTGTCAACAAACAAATCAGAGTGCCAGTCATTTGGTGTTGTGACAGCCTTTACTGGCAGTCAGCTTTCACTTGGCTTTGTGTTCAAATAGTGAATATCCATAGAATTGCTATCAACATAATTTTATAATTATGTTTCCCTCTAAAATTGAAAAATCTCTTTACAGCTTGAGTGTTGATAATGATATTACCTGTAAATCTGTAAAAGAAAATGGAGAACAACTCAAAAGGAAAAGAAAAAAACTGGAGTCCAAAGGATAAAACTTTGACATCACCAAGATTCAAACCCGACTTACTATTACGAACTACAAACTTTACAAAGACAGTCTTAACAAGTGAGCTACATGTACACTGTATCAAACGTTTTATATACATGTGACCAAATGCACATCATTGTTTGGAGACACGCATTGTCAGTCATGCTAACTGAAAGGCTGTTGAACAGAAATGTTTACCCAAAATTGAATCATGATCAACTTGAAAGTAAAACATTTTAAGGATCAATCCAGCTCAGATGGTCATTAAGGCTACTTTTGAATTCGTCGCAAATTTCTTGTTAGAGCTGTTTCTTCATGGTGAAAACAAAGAACGGCATTCAGAAAAAGAAAAGGCTTGTTGATAGACTGTGTTAAGGATGTACAGGACACTTGCTTATGGACAAATTCATGTCCCAAATGTTTGGGGTAGGTGTTTCATGTTCAAGCTTCAAAAAAAAAAAAGTTTCAAGCCTCAAATCTCTGAATTTAGAGGGTGGATTCTGCTGAAAGTTGACAGGGATCTTGGTGGATGATGGAATTACAACATCATTGTTGTTTTATAGGCAGGTCATGATTTATGGTTATATTTCAGACTGCTAAAGTTAGAACTTGAAAAAACAAAGTTTGTGTCTGAGTTTTCTGATTGAGAAGTGCAGTTAAGTAAATAATTTTATAATTAGTGATAAAGGATAACCTCTTCTGTGATTTGACAGAGGCAGATGTCTCAATTTCAAGACTCCTTGACAGTTATTGGCTTCTGTAGGAGTAAAACTGTGAAACTTTAACTTTGAAGCATTTGATCTTCTTTGTAAAGTTTGTTTTTGCAATTTGGCTTCTGACTATGAATTAATATAAGTCTGTCATATCACAGTATAAAATACTAAGTTTATTTCCCTGATTTATCAGTTCCTGAAGTTCTATATCCGTGATGAAAACTCGGACACAAAATTGCAGTATTTCCATCTCCAAAGATCGAACAAGTCTGGTAATGTACACTGTATTAAAAAATGTGCCAGAAATTCATACTTCGAGATTTCAATCACACAAAAAGTCATGTAATTAGCAATATGCCTTATATACAATGTATTGAATGAATTTAGAATAAATTTAGAATGTAAAAACTTTTCTCATGAATATTCCATGCATCTTTGGAATCGTGCATACTCTTTTTATATATTAAATACATACGTAATGAAATTAAGTGTCCTGTGTGACCTAATAAATGTTTCCCAACTATTGATCACAAAATGGGCCACAAGCTTGCAACAGTTGTTCTTTTTTGGTACAATGATATCAATACACCATACATAGTTTGCATAATAGAAATATGAGTATTGCTACAGAAGCCTGCTTTAACAACACTATCTCGCAATTGTTTGTTCGTGCTATAGAGTATTAACATTGATGATTTCTACCAATAGGAAAAGGCACTACCATTTCAGAAACAAGAGGGGCCTTATGGACTTATTGTTGTTCCCTCTGTGAGTATTTGTTTATACAGTGCTAGGCAAAACAGCAACAGGGTATTAAAATCACTAGATTAGATCTTAAGAAAAGCAAAAGTAGTTTCCAAAATAGGTGTACAAATTATACTTGTGTCTTAAATATGTAATGACCAAAGATAGGGCTCTTATCAGTCACCATGAAATCCTCCCAGTCATGCCAAACCCACTACAATAAACAAGTACCGGTAGCTAAATTATTTGAAAGCCAAGACAAAAGGTGGTAAACAATGAGTTCAGTGACTCAACCCTTTCTCAACCATATTGATTTGTTTTGGGACAACCAATCAAGTTACATCAAATGGCGTGACACAAGGTTTGACTTCGGTCTTGCACTTGCTCAATTCCCCTCCTCCCATCTCTTTTCAAGCACCTGCCCTGCAGGTTAGGCACAGGAGATCCCTGTTTTAACAAAGTGCCAAATTAATAATGTAACTTACGTGTTGGTATAGTACCCTTTCACAGCCTGTAATAAGCTGTTGACAGAATCCTACAGCCTTGCAACCAACAATATAGGAGTATAAGGACATAACAGGACTAGCCTTCCATCTTAGATGGAGTGTTTCAGCTTGAACTTCAGTTCTGTGGTGGCACATCATGATTATTTACCAATGGGTAAATTTTAACTATATGATGTATTTCATATATCATTCACACTAACTAAACTCTCTATAAGGCGGAAACCTCTCTAAGGCGGACAGTGGACAATTTTTTTTAGCAAATGTCTGGTAAAAAATGCCTCTCCAGGCGGACACAAGAATGGCATTCCTAATACTCACTATCAATGGATTACCGCCTGGGTATTAGAGACCTTAAGATCGAGGTTTGACCATCTTACCGCAAACGGCAAACGGCGGTTTGCGGTTAGCGTTTCACGTTAGCTGTCTGCTCGTATTCGGGACTTAAGATTCGCGGGTAACAAATAGCCGGCCGCCATGTTTGTTTTCATTCATTCGTTCACTTCTATTTTAGCTGAGAAATTGTCTTAAAAATTGCGTTTCTATGAAAACGAATTCGATAATTAATAGGCGAAAGAGTTCTAAAAAGTAGTATTTCCTCTCAAACGTGGGATTGTGATGTTTTAGGGTGCAAAAATCCTTGCGGTAAATCACTTACCTCTAGAGCGTGGTCTAGCCGTACAAACGTGAACCTCAAACCGCAAACCTGACGGCAAGGCACTGGTCACGTGACTACTTGACGTTCGCGGTTCGCGGAAATGCCGAAAAACCTCAATCTTAATCTCTCTATTATTTGAAATTGAGCTACCATTCCACTCTGGGGCTACCACAGCAACGTTGTAATGTCAAACTGATCTCATAACAAGAAAAGGTATATCTGACAAATATCGATGTTTGTTATTGAGTGGAAGGCCACGACTTACAGCACTTCACCTCTTTGTGACTGAAAGACAAAAATCTGGTCGCTGACTTGACAATCAAACTTTCCCCTTGACTTTGACTTTGATTTAAACGTTACAGTTTTACTGACTAGCACATGCAATTGCAAATTGACTTAATGACGATCTCGTTTCATTTCTACAAGGCAGACACCTCTCTAAGGCAGACACGTGGAGCTGGTTCCGAGGGTGTCCACTTTAGAGAGAATCGAGTGTAACTGTCAAGATTTAGTCACATTTCTTGAGTTCTTGACTTTTTTTTTTGTAGAGAGAACTGGCGCGCCAAACATTTGAAGTTATTTCAGAGTTTACAAGGGCTCTCCAACTGGATGGTTAGTGTTTAATAATTTTTTCTTCAAATCCAGTATTTTTTTTTTTAATGTATCAGGCCATCCTCATAAAAGTAGCCTTTTCCAGGCTCTTAGATATTTTGGGGCCAGTGAAGAGCGAAACACAAAACAACGAGCAAAGAACGAGGGAAGAAAATTAGGCAGGGACTGTTGGGATTATGGGGGGAAAAGGAGAGCCTGTAAGACTTTCTTTAAAGGACCAGTTCTAGTATACCAGCTCCTCAGTGGTATACCCTCTGATTAGTCAATTTTGACACTATTTCCAGGAAATATTAAAGTGCTACTATGATCAAATTTTTACCCTTTGAATTTTTAGGCTTATCACATAGAACTCCAAGAAAGATTAAAAACACTGTTCACCATTTCCAAATATCTGCATTGGTTCCGGAGATATTTAAGTTTGAAAAATGTGTAAAATGTGCAAATGAGATAACTGATGACATCATAGACTCAACTGAATATAGCATCAAATATACAACTAGAGCTATCTCGGTCAATTTCCAGCAGAGACCATTGAAACTTAGTAGGCTAATAGTTCTACATGCAACACACCTACGGCTATTAAAAACTTGGTTCCCATGGCAACTCACTCTTTTCCAGTCCCCCCAACTTGATTTCAATATTTTAGTGATTTTCAGCTCGATAAAACATTTATCAAGGCCATGAACTAGACCTAACATATTTATATGCTTCTGGATGATGCAGATGAGGCACCGTTGGCAAATATTAAACTAGAACACTAAAGGTGGCTGGCAAAACCCTTAATATCAGGGAGGTCTTAAACCCAGTATGTTGCCATGGCAACAAAACTGGTAAGCTCATATTGTGGAGCACATCTAGTAGAATCTTACTGCAAAGAATCAGGCATTTCTGATACAAATTGGCTGATATCTTTTTTCAACATATTTGATCAAAATTCGGTTGATATTATGATGTCATCATTTGGCCAATTTGTATATTTTAAAACCTTGAATATCTCTGGAACAAACAGTGCTTTGTGGAAATAGTAAACAGCATTCTTCTCGTACAGACTACTTGTTTATATTTTAAAATGGCTTAGATAGCAGAGATGAGAATTTCGTCATAGTAGCACTATATTCCCAGCAGTGCGGTTGTCATTCCTATAGATCAGCATCATGGCAAGCATGGTTCGCATGTGTGCCATGGGAGAAACCAAGTTACACTAAGCCCAATGTCATGGAGATTTTCAAGATGTGAAGGAAACTTCCCTCCTGAAACCTTGCTTGTTGTAAAGACGTGTTCATGATTATGTCGAACGGATTTCACAAGAGTATTACTTAAATTTCACAGTGCTTTAGGCTCAAGGAAAAACACTGAAATTGCTGAGCATTGGCGATGAAGTCTAAGAAGATACACTCTTCTTTTTATAAGAATATTGTTTTTCCGGACCAGGCTGAATATTCCTATTTTTCTGTCGATTTTAGGCTGAAAATATTTTTGTAATATTCTTAATTATAGCTTATGACATTTCCGTTTAAGGACGTATTGGGGTATCCCATTACAAGTTAAGTGTTTGCTATTTTGTACTGCACAAATACATTACATGTACCGCTCATCATTGAACATTTGGCTATTGCTAGCTAGTTAAAGTAAAAAGTTAAGTAAAAACATATCATTATATGGTATTTACAGATTTTCAACGCACGAAGTTATATTCTTTTCACAATTTCAGCCTCAGATTTATTCTTAAAATATTCTTAAAATCTCGTAATTTTCAGCCTCGATATTCTTATAAAATATATTCTTATAAAAAAAGAGTGTAAGAGACCTTGCAAATGTGAATTTATTTTCAACTGGTAGTCCTTGGAGCTGAGGGCTCTCATAGTCCTGGAGAAAGGAATTACAATGTGATAAACTTGGGTGCCAGGAGATCGGAATAGTGCTGGATGAATTCCAGTCTGTGACAATAATAGTAACCTTATAAAATAGTGCTCTTAGTCGGCTTTCGGCATTTTTGGGTGGGTGGATGGGTGGACCGACCGTTCATCCAGCCAGTTAAATAAAGTCTAGTTTAGACGGCATTGTTTCACCTAACAGCCAATCCAATTGCCTCTTTTAAAGGAGTACATCAGAGATTGAGATCAGTGACTGTCAGCAATTAGACTAAGTAAAGCCAGGTTTCCATACCATCGTCTGGATTGACCCGATCGTCCCAGTCGTTTCAAAATCAAAGTACAACTGTGAAGAAGTCGTGGATATGTGACCTTATTTGCGATAAAGGGGGATTAAGCCAAGGTGACTCGAGAAAACGGCATTTTAACCAGTTTAAACGCGTGAAATCTCTTTCTGAAAGTGTTTAAACAACTTTTTAATGCGTTTAAATGTCCAGCTCTTTTGAGCATCAATTTTCTAGTTCATGAGCTTAACACAATTTAACCTTGGGGTGCATATTTACATATACGCGTTTGAATGAATTATCGAGAGAGATATCGTGGGAGTTAAAAAAAATGTGCTCCTTTTGAAAGCTGATCAGGTTTCTGTCTTGTCCGTATGGTTGGATAAATATCAGGCAAAAGGACGATTTCACAAAAATGAAGCCAGCCAAACACTGCTGTATTTCGAGGAAATTGTCACACAAAGCTGCTGTCAAACGAACGCAACCGAAATTTGACAAATGCAAATTACGCTTTTTACTGCAGGTGTGAAATGCAACATTTGCCATTATTTTCTTAAATAACCATTGATGCTGTGCTTTTGTGTATTAAAATGAACAAGTTTCATTCAAAACTTTTACTGAAAAAATGGTGCGTTTAGTTAAAACGAAGAGTCATTATGGCTAGAGGCGATGGCGCCCGTCAAAAATAATTTAATTTTAGATTGCGTTGTTTTTGTTTAACTCATTCTTGGCGGCCATTTTTTAGTGTTCTTCTGTAATTTTCGAGGGTTTGAGGTCAAGTCGATCTGGTTATTCCATGTAAGGGGTTACCACGGAGATTTCACTGGTCCACAGCATCGAAGACTCTATCTTTACGCTTGTCACGCTAGCTGTCGTTTATTTGTAAACGATCAGTCAGCTACAACTCGGTAAGTATTTGATTTATAAGTGTGTTTTTCGAGCCATTTTCCACCTCAGAAGCCCCCTGCCTGGCATCATAAGCTGGGTTGGTGGGTAGAGGCA
>JAEMWC010000255.1:200000-202500 GCA_016490735.1 Pachyseris speciosa
AACATGACTAGTAATTATCATGATAAAAATTTGTATAATAATTAGCCATTTCTCTAGGACTAGCTTTGGTGGCTCTTATGGCCTGTTCAAGAGTGAGGACAAACTCACAATCTACATTAAGCTCAGCATTACACTGTCTTTGGATTTTCGCAGTGTGGTCAGTTCAGAGTGAATGAGCATGGATCCGAACAAAATTAACATAACCAAACTAAACTAGACTGGGTGTGTCATGCATTTAGCTACATTATAGTTACAATACTTTGTTGTATTGAATGAACTCCACGCTTAACTTAAGAATGTTCATTTTATAGGTTTTCCCACTCTTCGGTCAGCTCTGTGCATTGGTGGAACTTCAGTAAAGGATCAAATGGAGATGATCAAAAGGTCTGTTTTCCTGCTATTTTTTGCTAACCTTCCCAAAATGGCATTATGTAAATAGAAAGCATTTGATGTTATAGCTGTTATCTTTGTGCAGTACATAAGCTATTCTACCCATTACATACATAAGAATTCTAATTTGTGTTAAGTGATATTAAGCTTTTAATTAGCTGACTGATTTTTCATTCACTCATTTTGTTTTCTACCCTTGTAAAGGGTTGGTAGGCATTGTGTTAATTGTTTTTTCTGACTTAGGGGTGTCCATATGATGGTGGCTACACCTGGGCGTTTGATGGACTTACTGGACAAAAAAATGGTTAATCTTGACATTTGCAGGTAAGTTTTATGTTTCAATTGTGAATAAGCTGTATAACGTCTGTATTGCCGATGGTAGCTGGCATCCCTTGTTGATGCAATTGATAAGCACTTCTCACCAGGTATTTGGTTCTGGATGAAGCTGATCGCATGATTGACATGGGATTTGAGGAAGATGTCAGAACAATTTTTTCCTACTTCAAGGTGAGGGCAATTATCAGTAATGCTCAAAGCTCATTGCTTTTGTGGGCAAAGTTGCAGTTCGTAAGTTTTGCTGCAACGATTATTTTTTTTCTGTGTGTTCTAGTCCCAACGTCAAACACTCCTGTTTAGTGCTACAATGCCGAAAAAGATTCAAAACTTTGCCAAAAGTGCCCTGGTCAAGCCAGGTAAGCATGTTTGTTTGTGTAGTGCCTTCTTCTAGTTTTTTTGTTCACATTAAGTTTTATTCCAAGTGAGTTGTTTTGTTTGTTTAGTAACTGTTAATGTGGGCAGAGCAGGAGCAGCAAGTCTTGACGTTATTCAGGTATGATGTTTCTTTTCAGATAAACAATGGAATAACACTTTTTGCAATATTTTTGTATGAAACTGTCCTTACTGACTGAGAGAAAGATGGCACTGTGTTATCATTACCTATATTCATGCTATAAATGTGCAGCAACAGTGACTGTATTTTGAAAACAACGATTATGTTGTGACCCTAATAATATTACCTTCCTCTGATCAGAAAGGGCAAAAAGAAATTTGCGTTTTTCTCCGTTTACCCCACTTTTTTTTGCACGATCAAACATTTTCATCCAACATTGTGTTGGCCAAGCATGTTTGACCTTTTTTTTTTTTTTTTCCATGATATTTTAATTCAACAATTACGTTTCTTACAAAGGATAACGAAACATTACTCTACCTAAAATACAGATTTACGCATTTTACACGGAATACATACAAATTTGGTCAAAATAGGAGACAGGTGATGAAGAAAATTACTGCTTACATTAGATTTAAAGTTGCAGCTGTAAAAATTTTAGGGTTTCTATGTGATTGCAGGTTGACAAAAGGATATTTATATAAAGCACTTTTTGAAGGAAGAAGAACTGTCCATCTGAGACGAAAGTTTGATAAGCACTTAAATATTAGCGACCCCAATCTGCTCTAAAGTCTGAATTTTATCGGAAAGTTGTAGAAGGAAGCTCTGAAAGCTCAGTACGCCCTTGCCTTTGCTTGTACAAAAGATGTGGTATTTTGCTATGAGTATTGAGTAGTTTAATGCCTGCCAGTATGAAGATTTTTCGAAAAGACCGTTAAGTATAATACTTTGATTCAAGGAAAGCAATTCATGGGTCTTTTGAAGCCACCAATCTTGAAATGTTTTCCAGACTGACTGCACTTCAGTGCAGAGGACAATCAAGTGGTTTATAGTTTGTTCTTCATTTTTGCACAGAGGGCAAAAATCACTATCAGCTATTCCATCGCGGTGTCTTCTTTTGTAATTTTAAACGGAAGCAGGTATACCTTGTCAAGGGTTTTTTTCGGTAAAGCCATGTCTCAGAATTTTAGTCTGGGAAGTTGGCAGTTTAAAAGTAAATGTTAAGATTGTCGAGTAGATAGAACTTGTGGAGGAGTTTGTTACGGGTTTTCGACAGCGTTAGTATGATTCTGCTGGGTTATTGTTTTTTCCCACAAAGATGGAATGGCATCTACCAAACCATAAAAGGTAGTAAAAGGTACTTCTAGGTTGTGTTAAGTCTTGAACTCAGAGTAGTTACAGAAATTTCCATGTCTGTTCAATAAATCACGTATGTAGACGATC
>JAEMWC010000255.1:207500-232500 GCA_016490735.1 Pachyseris speciosa
TAATTAAATCCTACTTTAAGCCTAAGTCAGGTAAATCAACATACTTCGCCTTAAAACATTGAAGGTTTTCTCGTAAAGCTGCGATGTAAGTCTTGTCTTCAAGCAGTGAGGTGTTAAATTTCCAAAAACCGGAACCTTTCAACTGAGCTGACGCCTCTGATTGCAGGTGAATAGATACAGCTGAATGATCACTTTCGGGAGCCCATAAAATTTCGCACTTCTTTGTCAAAGCGCAAAACTCTTTGGAAATTAAGAAATAATCCAAGCCGCTTTGTATTTTTAAGGATTTATTTCTCCAAGTGAAGCGAGACAGGTTGGGATTTATATTACAAGATAATAAACCTTCCTTTTTTGTCGGAAATACACTTTTCAACCTTAAGATCCAGAGAGGGGTTGATTAGAATCATCACGCCTTTACTATGGTTTGTTCCATGGCTGAAAAACACTTTGCCACCCCATTCGTTTTCCCATGTGGATGTGCATAAATCAGTGCTGTAGCTCTCTTGTAGGAATATGAAATCTTGTTTTAGTTTATGTAACCATCGAAAAACTAGACGGCGTTTAAGAGACTTATTTAGACCTCTGATATTTAACACGGGCACCCAACGAGCCAAACCAGCCAAAAGTTGTAGAAAGGCATTTTTAAGTACGTTATGGTGTTTGAAGTCTGTTTAAAATGATGTTTTGGTTAGCTATAAAACTTTGATCTGTTCGGATTCCCTAGCTGAAATGTTAATTGCCCGAAAATTTTAGGAAACAAAATCTTTCTTTGAGAAAATACTAGCTGAAATGAACTTTCTAGGGGACCTTTTTTTCTTTCCGAAAATGCTAGCAGACGTTTTTTACTGCCAAAAACAGCAATAACGACCTTTCCGAAAACCTCAGGGGTTATGATTGCCACATTACGAATCTTTTAGGCAACGTTTTACTTACGAAAATCCGAGTGCACTCTTTAATCGACGCCGAGAGCCTTAGGCGAACTACCCTCCACCGAACAGATATCTACCGAAACTTGTCGTTGGGTGCCCCTGATTTAAAGACAGGCATTTTAAATCCAGAGCATTACAATCGGCGATGTTTTCTGCAGGTGCGAGCACAGGGTCGGGCGACTGAGAATGCAAAGCTTCCCGAAAACACTTTTTTGAGAGCAGTTTATGCCACTAACTAATAATTCGAACAAGCAATCACATAATTTTCGAAACGGAGGACGCACGAGCAGCAAGAATCTCATCAAACATAAACTTGGGAAACAGACATAAACATAAGTAACAAAGCAATTTACATTCAAACGAAGCCACAAAAACCACAATGAAACTTGATCGGTGTCCGGGAATGGCCAAATCGTGTTCCGGGATAAAGACTGGATAGAACAAACCATAACTTTCTCTTGAAGGAAATTAAGAGGTAGCGGGACGAAAATTGTGTGGGATATTGGAGACATTGAAAGCTTCTTTGTTAATATAAAGGTTCGATTAATCACTTTCGCTTCACAACCTCGCTCTTTTGCAGCATACATGGCTTGAATCAAAGTTTTTCTCTCTTCTTGGATCGCCCTAGCATAATCCTTCGTAATATAAGCATCTTTGTTGCGGTGGGAAAGCTTTAGACGGTTTTTAACGGCAAATACCTCATCTCTGTCTTCCCTCACAACGAACCTTGCAATAATAGGGCTAGGGCGCGTTGGAGAGTTGTTTTCGGTATTCCGCGACGGCTTTTTTCCAACACGATGCACGGCATGAAATCTTATGTCCTGTGGCTTTATCTTTAGCTCGTTTTGGATTATATCGCAGACTATATCAGAGCAATTTTCGTCAGTGTTCTCGGGGATGTTCATGGACTTTAAGTTTTCTCTCCTTGTGTAATCTTCCAGGGTAACAAGACTTTCTTGCGTTCTTCGTTGTGTTGTTTTCAGAAGCGCAGTTTCGGCTTGAGATTTAGCAAGCTCATCTTAGTAGCTTGATTTCCTGTGACTAACAGTCGAGCATTTCCTGATGCGACCTTTTTGAGTCCTTGAACTCTTCCTGGACATCTTCAGTCGTGGCCCACACATTCTCGAGGGATTTTTCGATCTCTCTGATTGAACATTTGACACCTTCCATTTCTTGCATAAACTTGCATCTTAAAGTTGATACTTCAGTGTGCAAATTGGTGAAATTATCCTCCATTCTGCTTTCTATAGCGTTTAGTTTGTCTAAGATGAGTTTCAAGGACAGAGGTTAATCAGTTTCCACGTCGTTGTCCATCTCACCGCGATTTCGCTTCGGCGTAGGTTGACAGTTTGAACTTGAGCTCGATGAACGTTCTGCTTGTTTCGACATTCAGACACAGTCAAGCTTTCATTAATACGTTTTGTAAACTTCAGCCGCTACCGTCAGTACTCAGGCTTAAAAAAGAAAAGGAGAGAACCTATTTAAGCATTCCCGGCTACGAGATTATAATTACAGAGCGGGAAAAACGCGTCCGGCGGCCATCTTCGCTCTAATTAGCTGTTTGACCATTTAGCCGCCTCTCTCAACATTGCATTGAAATGGTTTTCCATATTTGATCTACATGTACATCAAACATTTTCATCCAACATTTTGCGTTATGAACAAATGTTTGATCGTTTTGCCACCCTAACCAACAAAGCATGTTCAGCTGGTAAAAAGCAACCAAACGAACCACATAACATCCAATTGTCAGTGATAATACGCAAAAAATGTTCTGTGGACTCGCTTTGTCTGATGTTTGGTTAAACATTGTTTGTCCGTTTAGCCACCCAACGTTATGTTTGACAAACACGATGTTGGATGAAAATGTTTGATCTTTTAGCTGGGGATAAAGGAAGTTCCCTTGCCAAACTTTACATTGATCACGTTTGGCCTGATATAAATTTCACTCTATAGTGCAGGATGCATTTTATTCTTGTCATTAGAGTTATTACCTGCACTCCTCTACTCATTGTCTCATTTAATACTTTCATTCATGAGAAGACACATTCCAAGACAAATATCGCCACTACCTTCAACCCTTTGGTTCCTTTACTTCTTTAGGAGGTTGAGTATGTGAAACAAGAAGCCAAAGTTGTGTATCTGCTGGAATGTTTACAGAAGACATCGCCTCCGGTATGCATTATTGTCTATTTGTTTGATTCATTGCTTGTTTATGTTTGAGATCATGCATGCATATAACCTTGAACAACAAGTTCATTCCTCTGAGAGGCATTAACTTAAGAAGGTACAGGTGTAAATCTTCCAAGCAACAGTGTTATTTCTTTACTGGTTTCTACCAAATCCCAGATCATACACGTGATTTTCGTCTTACTGCTTATCTCATTTTTATTGTTACTGTAGCTATGTTTCCTCTCTGTTATGCTCCTTTTGATTCCTCGCCTGTATTTAAACGTAACAATGAATGTAACATGGGTGTCAACTAGAAAACCGAATGGTTCACTTGGCCACCATACTCAAAAGTTCAAACTCATCAAGATGAAACTTGTTACTGTAAACATAAGAAAGATTTATAACTTAAAATTGTAATCAAGATAAGTTTAGAAGAAATAAATTGTTGTTGTTGTTGTTGTGATGTCAACAGCAGTTCAAGGCTGCTGTTTTAGCACTTCTTGGGGAAAGAAATCATTCCATTTGTTAAGAAACATTTCATCAGTTTTAATGGGTATGTCTGGAAATCTGCTGCTTGTAGCTATGAGCTAACGTTAATTCGCCAATTAGTGATGCTCGCATGTTATCTGATGGCTTTCTGTGCAGTTCTTTCAAATACTTCTGGAGAAAATGAAAAGTGGGATTTTCGGTTGTTAATGTTTATACTCATGGTATATTCTCATCTGAAGGCAAGAAAGGTCAGGCTAGCTGGGCCCATTTCTATCAGAACGTTTTGTTCAGTTACATTAAAAGCTCAACACATAATCAAGTTTGAAATGTCTGCATTTGGTGTGCCTGGACTAACCCTGTTGTTACCAATTGGATTTTCCATTGGCTGAATCTGATGTGTGGAATATTATGAAACCCATGCTGAATTTTCTGTGGTACCTTATGTCACTGTTTGCCTTTCCTCCAGGATGAAGTACAAACGTCTGGCTTGGCATCATTTCTCTGATGGGTTTATGAATGAATGAAACCACAGCTCTGCATCACAGCCAGAAGCATGGTTTCCTAGTATTAATGAATCCTATTCTTCTCAGAAACTAAAACAGTACCATCAAAACTGTGCCTTGTCTGAACATAAATTTTCTATTTTATACCTAGGTGCTGATTTTTGCCGAGAAAAAAGCAGATGTGGATGATATTCATGAATACTTGCTGTTGAAAGGAGTTGAGGCTGTAGCTATACATGGTGACAAAGGTATAAAGTAAAACGCTGACACATATTGAAGCCTTGCTTCCTCTTACGCATGGAAGAGAGGGCCCTCGGAAAGATGTTGCCTGCAGCTTGTATGTTGTATGTTCCTGCAGTGTAACAACTCATCTCTTTATATATTCCACACAGAAATAACAATCTACAGGGGAGGTATGACATGATAATAACAAATTTCTGTCGACTGAAACAATTCAGGCTTGGAAGAGGTCTCTGATTGCCTGTACCCAAAACCTTAAGCACAAAACTAATGATAATGGTCTTACATGACAAGCACATTTGAGCAGGTTTCGTACACTTTTCAGCTGCGAAAATTCAATGACTTTCCAGGACTTTTTCCGTGACTTTTTGAAAAATTCCATGACCTAAGTTAAGCAACTGTTTTGAGACAGTAATGTCAAAACGGCAATAATGTTCGCAAGCGTAATCTTGCAACATGCGCTATGTTTATTGCTACTGAAATAAATCTTTGGAATTGTCCGTTAATTTTTTGTAACTTTGGATCTACATTGCTTTCCACTTATAGAAAGCTTGCTGTCTTTCCATGACTTTCCATGAATTTCCCAAACCTAAATTTCAGGACTTTCCAGGCCTGGAAAATGAAATTATAAAGTTAGAGGTTTTCCATGACCTGTACGAACCCTGTTTGAAGTACAGAATGACAGTTACTTGCTTATGCAGTATTACTGACTAATAACAACAAACTTCATAGCCCAAAATTCTTGCTGTACTTATGCGCGAGATCCCTGTCGCTGACGAGGAATTATCTCCATCCCTTGAGAACTTTGTTGTTCTTACCTGGTTACACTTACTCCATCCCAGCCTTCCGTGGCTTGTGAAACAGTGTTATGTAACCGAGTTACGTAGTAGATTGTTGGCCTCCGTGAAGCCTCAGATCTCTCAAGCTCTCGAGTCGTTGCTTGACGAGCTCCACACTTGCACTTCATTCATTAATTGTAAACTGTAAGCAGTCTGGGAAAGTCCCCCGGCCAGTGTTGTAATGCGCATTTGAATATTGCATAGAAAATGCGCAATAGAAATATGATATTATTATTATTATTATTATTATTATTACACCAGTGATGAGTCTAAGGTCTCATTCGTTTGCGCTTGACGCAGGCTACTGCCCAATCCGCGTACTGTGAAGTCCTGTCCTCTCTGTCAGCAGGCTGGTCGCCCGGATTTTCGGTCTCATTTCCTCAGCAGTTGCAAGTTTCTGCCCTAACCTGACCGTCTCTTCATGTCCAAGATTCGCCAGGTGGCTGGTCTTGAATTAGATTAGAGCAGTTACGATTACCAGTACAACCTTGACCAGGCAGGTCCTTCAGATTTCCAAGAATTCTCAAATATGCAGGCCTGTTCCTCCAGAGTCCTACCTACTATGGAACCTCCTGTCACTCGTCGCGTTAATGTCTCCCAGTCTCCATTCCTTCACGCCTTTTACTGCTGCGAAAACCATAATCTGCCCAGCTTCAACCACCATTCTTGGTTGGATATGGTCCCAAGGCTCGATCCATCCATCTCCCCACCATGTAGCTGCGCTGGCTTCTTGCGAGCCCCACAAGAATGTCTGCGGTCTCCGTGCTTTTGTTGGTTCCTACAAAATGCTTGGTCGGATCCTAAGTCGAGCTGCTAAGCTCCTCGCCCCTCTCGAGTCCCTTATGGCTGGCTGTCAATCTCAGGATACGATCTCCTGGTCTGATGAGCTCCTGGTGTGTTTCTGCTCCTGTCAAGAAGCGCTCGTGTCTAACAGATCCATCACTCTCCCAAGCCTGATGATTAGCTCTGGATCGCAACCGATGGTTCTGCCAAGATGAATGGCCTAGGCACCACTCTTTATGTACTTCATGACCAAAAGCTCCACCTCGCCAGATATTTCAGTGCCAAGTTTAAAAAACATCAAACTTCCTGGTTGCCATGTGAAATAGAGGAGTTATCTATTGAGGCCACTGTCAAGCATTTCGCTCTGCTCCTAATATAATTCAATCAAAATCTAACACTTATGTACTGACTGATAGCAAGCCATGTCTCCAGACCTTTGACAAGCTCTTCCGTGGCCAGTTCTCTTCCAGTCTTCGAGTAACTTCGTTTTTATTATCTGTTGGTCGTTACCAAGTCACACTGCTCCACCTGGCCGGTTCTGCAAACCTGCCTTCTGACTTCACTCGCTGCCAAGTCTGTTCATTTGTATCCGAAGCTGAAGACCTGGCTGTTCGTCCCATATCTGTTCATGATGTGTTATTGGGGAAGACGTCCCTCCCTTTCATAAACCGCTCCAGCTGGCTTCAATCGCAGCTAGAGTGCCCGGACTTGAGGCGTTTCCACTCTCATCTCAAGCTGGGCACTTGCCCATCGAAGAAGCTGACAAACATCAAAGACGTCAAGCATTACCTGAACTTGGTTTCCATTTCCTGTGACGGCCTGCTCGTTGTAAAACGTGATGAACCTTTCGCCGTGTCTCGCGAATGTATAGTCATCCCTCACTCTGTCCTCGATGGCTTCCTCGCTGCTCTGCACGTGATGCTGGACCATCCTTCCCGTCACCAAATGAAACTGGTTTCACAGCATTACTTCTTCACCTTAGATCTGGACAAAGCCCTGGATCAATGCTCGCAGTGTTGCCATCTGTGCTCTTCTCTGAAGAAAGTCCCCTCCAGTCTTGTTGAGCAGTCAAGTTCAGATCCCCTTGACAGCTTTGGTATCTACTTGGCCGCAGATGTCTTAAAGCGCTACCGTCAGCTAATACTTGTTGTCCGTGAGACTTCCATGTCCTTCGTGGCTCGCTGGATGATGAAAGTCGTGAATCCATTTGTTCCGGTCTCCTGATTGTGCCTTGAGCTATGCCCTCTGTCTGGCCCCCTTTCCGTCATAAGGGTAGATCCTACTCCTGGTTTTGCTTCTCTGCGTGGTGACGAAATCCTTAGGCAGTATGGCTTTGCTGTAGAAGTCGGTCATGTCAAAAACCCGAACAAGAATCCTGTGCCAAAGAAATGCATCTCCGAACTTGGCGATGAGCTCCTCCGTATTTGTCCTGAGGGTTGTGCAATTACTCCTCTCTCCCTAGCTGTGGCGACTGCCAACCTCAACGCCTGTATCCGTATCAGAGGTTTGTCTGCCCGCGAGATGTGGTTCCAGCGAGACCAGTTCACCAACGCACAGATCCCTTTTTCTGACCTCCAAGTTGTTTGACAACAGCACTCCTTGCGACTTGGTAACCATCCCACTAGTGAGAGATCCAAAGCCCCTGGCTGCTCTCCTCGTCCTGCCATGCCCATTCAGTTGGTGATGTGGTTTACATCACTTCTGATGGCTCCAAGACACACGCCCGCAATCGGTATCTTTTGGTCTCCGTAGACGGCTATGGTGCAACGTACGTAAGTTCACTGGTTCACAGTTGCGCTCTACCTCCTATTGCGTCAAACTGTCTGAATGTTATCGTGTTCCTGACCTAAAAGAGACCACGTCTAACCTTTCCTGCCGTTACAGCGCCGATTCCTACCCCGAGGATATCGACGAAAAGCCTCTTACTTCAGGGTACGTTGACGAGGAATCCGCTCACGTTCCTACCCCTCGGGGCTCTCTGAATCCTGTTCCTGATTTAGTCCCTACCGAGCTCGTTGCTCCACCAGATCCTCAGACTGACACTCCTCTCGTGCCCGAACCTTCTCCTTCCCCGATCGGATGTGTGTCTGACGACACTGAAGCCCCCATCTCGGAGTCTGCCTTCTCATCTGTGGATTCTGGTCCATGCCGGTCTAGCTGTCCAACTCGTCGACCGGCTTACCTCAACGACTATGTTACTGAACTGTCCCTTCGAACTCTGTGGATGACTCTCCACTAGTACTCGGCAATGTTGTAATACTCAATTTACGCGTTAACCTCTAACTCTTTGTATCTGCATGTTCACTACCAATCCGCAGCCTAGCTTTGCTTTATGTCTGTTGCACATCTACCTCGGTGAGCGGAAGAAGGAAGAAGTCATGCCATAGTTCACATTTTTGTTTAGTTACCGTCATTAGCTCGCATAGCTTGGCACATTATGCACTCTGTCGTTTAGTTTGCTTCATTGTTTCGCTCCGTATGCACGCTGTTGTTTATTTAGCCTCATTGTCTCTCGGTTCGCGCATAATTGTTACCGCTTCGCTCGCTTCGTTTGATTTGCATTTGCTACTTGTCGTCAGTGAATAAACGTGTTCTCTCTTGCTCGGAGTTTTGGCTCAACTTACTGGCGGAGTAAAATCTATATGGTAAGTCACTCTTTGGGAGGAAATGGTTAAGGGAGTTAGTTTTTTTAACCCTTTAACCCCTAAGGGGTCTCCCTTTGATGAGTAAATCGTCTGGCGTTAGACAGAGTAAAATCTGTAAGTCACTCATAGGGAGGAAAGGGTTAAGATAAATTTGAAAAAACGAACAAACAAACAAAAATTAATCATTTTTGGTAGCATTACACAAGTGTAATCTCCTGTTGAACAAAACGGAAGGTATGTGTATAATAATAATAATACTAATAATGATAATAATAATTTATTACTTATATGGCGCCATTTACAAATACAGATCAATGGCGCTTTAAAATTTTTAAATCAAATCAACTCTAAATAAATCAAATGTTGGTTTTTGGGGAAAGGGGAAAACCGGAGTACCCGGAGAAAAACCTCTCGGAGCAGAGTAGAGAACCAACAAACTCAGCCCACTTATGACGCTGAGTCCGGGAATCGAACCCAGGACACAATGGTGGAAGGCGAGCGCTCTCACCACTGTGCCAACCCTGCTCCCCTTATCATTATTTTACGTTGTTTAGTCGAACTCGGGAAATTGCAATTAATTTTCCTCCTACGGCATGATACACGTTTTTAAAATAGTTTTTTGAGGAGGGAGTTTTAAAAGTGGTCTCATTTGCATCTTCAAAATGGATTGGAAATAGTACGCACCTTTCCACGGTTTTTGACGCTATTTTGATTGGGAGGCAAATACGGCTAAAATTACAGTAAATGTGTGGGATTTTGGCCGACTTTGAACCGCTGTAACGCCGCTACAAAGAGGGAGATTTCCAACATTTGCCACTACTTTAAATAGTTTTATTGATATCATTCATTCAACAGAACATAAGGCCATCAAAGAAAGTACCACTTCCGTAAATTCGAATTATAAATCTTCTCATGTGGCTTCTGACTTCGCGGCAATTTGCATAATTTTGATTAGAAGGGTTTGTATGAGATCTTAAAAATTCATTTACAGTCGTTGTACTGCCTGAATCTGTTCTTCATACTTCATGAAGAAAATCGCAGTACAAATGTCTTTTAAAAGACATTTTCCCCGCAGTGGAAATCCGCCTCTTTTTAGCAGTTACAGCGGTTCAAAGTCGGCCAAAATCACATACATTTACTGTAATTTTAGCTTGTGTTTGCCACCCAATCAAAATGGCGTCAAAAACCATGAAAGGTCTACTTAACGTGGACATTTTATCTGCAGATACCTAGTAGGTCACCAAGTTTTAGATAATTTTCATTATTTTCCTAAAACTCTGGATTGGCGGAGGCAACGTCGCCGCCACACTCAAATTCCTGAAAATTATTTTTGAATCACAAGTACTCGCACAATTTTTTGAAATGTCATGTCCTGTTCAGTTGATGTCTTTTACTTTTTTAAGCGTGGTAATAATTCCCTGCTAGCAGAGGTATCTGGCGGCGAGAAAGGAGAGAGACTCTCCTTGCCGCCAGAGCCAGAGACCTCTGCTAGTTCAAACTAAAACGAGCAGTGGTGTCAGAACGAAACACACTGGTTTCTTCTTTCAGCTATTAAATGAATAGTTTGCTAAAGAAAACAATAATTACAAATTGCTGCACATCATGCATGTCTTGCAGTTGTGCTAAGCAAACCTACCTTGATGTGTGTCTTCCCTGGATCGTTTATTCCACATATTAAACAAGGACTGTTGTTTTGTCCACTTCCTTCCATTCTAATCTGATGTGAATTCCTTGTGCCAGGTCAGAAGAAAATTTTTGCTTTAAGTTTGGACCAAAAAGTATCGCAAAAGCTGGGAGTTACAGTAAAAACCGCGCCAAAAGACACATAAAGAAAAAATATAGTAAAAACAGTAAAATTTCCGCAGTCTTTCTTTTTGGTGCTTACCATTTGTCAGAAAAAAAATCCGGAAATTTCGGTTTAAAGTCAAATGGTAAGGTGATTTTCCGGAAAATGTTTTCGGAAATTGTGGACGACCTCTACCGGTAGTCCCTTTTTCCGTTCGGAACGGAATTTCGGAAAATTGCTTACCATTTGTGCGAATCGTTCCGTTTCCAGGTCCTTTTGCGCCAGAACGAGTGAGTGCGCATGATGGAACGCCTTGCAGTAAATAGTAAGCACCAATCTCATCCGGTTGTTCGGTAAATTCGGAAAAACGCTTACCATTATTCAACGGTCATTCCATCCGGATTTTTCTGACAAATGGTAAGGGTCAACTGTCAAAGTTCCTGCTGGGAAGAATTTGATCACGTGCTAGGCAACCACAAAGACGCACGTAATCACCTTGTGACAGTCAAAGTTCTTGTTTACAACGATGCGAACTACAGGTACACCCTAAGCGTTTGTTAACCTTTGTAATCAATCGTCGCTTTCAGAGTCAGACAACATACTATTTTAGCCAAGAAACTTCCGTCTTTCCTTTTCTATTTTTTGTAATATTTAACTAAACATTTATATTTTATCCGTCGGGTCTGGAAGCCTTCTTTGTCGCGTCATTGACCCGAGACCCGTCTCTTATCTGTCAGTTTGTAATTTGCGCGCTTTTTGTATACCGGTATCTTTCCATAATTTGTATACGTATTTATTAGCACTTACTACTTATTTATATTCTGAATTGTATCTATTATAACACTTGGACTGAAGAAGGCAGAAGTTTCTGCCAAAACATGTCTGTGAAATTCAAAATCATCGTCTTATATTTAAAGGGAACCTCTACTGTTACAACAAATTGATGTTAAATTGTAGGCAATGATAACTAGATTTCAAATTTTGCTTTAAAACGTGGATGTAACATTTAAGTTTACAAAAAAATCGATATCATTATCGCCAATTTTCGCTTTCAAATTTCCTGGGCGCGGCCATTTTGGATTTGATGAAGTGTAATGGTTGCCCTATTGATTAACACAAAGGATTTTCTGCTTCAATTGCTTCCTAACAATAGCTGCAACCATTACACGTCATCAAATCCAAAATGGCCGCACCCAGGAAATTTGAAAGCAAAAATAAGAGATTCTGATTTTTTTGTACGTAAATGTTATTATCCACGTTTCAAAGCAAAATTTGGAATGAATTTGTTGTAATAGTGCAGGTTTTCTCTAAAACATATCAGAACATAGAATGTTAGCGATGTCATGTGCTTTGTAATAATAAAATTATTCTGTTTTGCAGATCAGGAAGAAAGGGAGTATGCAATGAGAAACTTTAGAGAGGGGAAGAAAGATGTCATGGTAGCAACTGATGTGGCATCTAAAGGCCTTGATTTTCCTGATATTCAACATGTTATTAATTTTGATATGCCAGAAGACATTGAGAACTATGGTAAGAAAAAACACATGCTATGTGTACTTGTGTGCAGCCATGTCAGTGAGGTTATAGTATGCTGGTTTCTAACTGTGCAGCGCACTGCCAGTTCATATCGTTGCTGTTCATAATACCATAGTGGAGGAAACTATCATATGGTAATACAAACAAAATACTGTACTCCAGAAGCTAATTAATGCTTTTGGACAGAGATATTGGTGGTATCTTTTGATTATTTTAACGAGTAGCAAAAACAAAGGTGTAGAGAGAAGAGAATACCTGTAACTGCTTTTCATTATTCTGTCTTTCTACTGACATTCACGGCATTCTAAATATTTGCATGTATAGCTTAAAAAGCATGCAAAGTTGTATGTATTGTTTAGAAAGCTCACAGTTCAAGTGTAAAACACCAGGTGCAACCAAGTGTTTTAAACTTGATAGAACATGAACTGCGAGTTTTGAAAAAATCTTTCCTTGTAGATCAATTTTTAGTCGTGGATACGCGAAGCGTAGGAACGACTGTTGTTGGGGGTCAGATTATGCAAATTTGTCACTCACTCAGATGTAAGCAAATCGATATGTCAACAGCAGACAAAATAGATATCGATTTTCCGAAATATTGGCGGAACACCTCTATCGGCTTTCCGAAGTATGTCTAAGGAGCAACAGTCGAACCGATAAACGAAATGAAAAAAGTAAAGTAAAGTAACTTTATTTCAGCTCGGATCGAACGAATAAACGACAAAAGGAACGTTCGATCAAACAGCCAGACGGCGAAAGAAATTATAAACAATATTCCGTCACAAGCGCAGCTTCTCCTACTTTCATCCAATTCAATTTCCAAGTGTGCACAGAAATTGATGACGGAAACTTTTGACACAAATATAGATGCATTCGCGAAGCCATTTTCAGCATTGGAAATAATATTCTAACGAGAACAACGCAATCTAAAGTCAAATTATTTTTTTGTGGCGCCATCGCGTCTAGCCACAATGTAAACACAAGTTTGCTTTGAGAAATACTCTTCGTTTTAACTAAACGCGCCATTTTTTCAAAAAAGTTTTGAAGGAAGCTTAATATCCAAAAACATGGCATCAATGGTTATTTAAGGACGGTGCCTCCTAATACGAAGATATTTTTTCGCGGATTATCACTATGCTAAAATGTAGATGTTGGTAAGGGCTAACGAAAATTGAAAAGAAAATTGGGGGTAACCGTGCATTTTTCAGAGATAATCAAGTCCAAAGCTGCAAAAAATAGAGACTTAGTATTTTTTTTCGAAAAAAAGAAAAGAAGAAATATTTCTCTGAACATTTCCTTAGAATTCCTGTTTACATATACCAAGGCAACAACAAACCACAAGCTTTGAAACACATAACAACTGGTGATATAAAAACTACTTTTTATGTAGTATTTATTACAAAATCATTGCATTGGAGGTATTTTTGGCCCTGACTGCTCCCTTTTAGTTGAGCAAAAACACAGGCTAAATATATTTTGCGAACTACGAAAAAATCACCACGTGTTGAGTAGGCTTACCACTTTCATTTTGTGAGGTAAGAAGTTGGGGTCACCGAGCGTTTTTTAGAGCTAAATTGGTTATTTTCTACTTTTTAGGCGCTGTTTTGGGGCTTGAGACAGTTTTTGCTCTACCCCCTCCCTAGTAAGTGAAATATTTGCATGTCTTTTCCTTGGGCATGCTGGGATATCCGGTATGGCGACACATGCTGGAACAAAAAGTTTTCTTGATTCTTCGGGAATTAGAGGACATTTTTTCAATGAAGATGGCTTTGAATGCTAAGAGCAAATTCGAAGACGTTTTGAGATGTGCATTTTGCGTAAATTTCAAAGTTTTTTTCCGGTATAACTTGCCCTTTTAGGCTCTGGCGAAGTGGAAGACAAACACGTACGTAAGATCACGTTTTGTAGTTTTGTCAATTACTTTCGCAGTTGTTTCTTGCGGTTGTATTATCTCTCTGGAAGGAGTTTTGAAATGCATAAAAACTACGCAGTTTGAGAGCCAGTATTCGTTCAAGCTTTTCATCAGTTACGAAGGTAAGACATCGTGTTATGTTATATCTTACGTTCGATGAAAACATCTTTCTTTTTATTATTGTTGAAACAGCAATAAAATAAAAGAATAAAACCGAAACGGATTTGTTGTGTATTAAACCGATATGTGTAGCACATGACTTTTTTAAGCGATTCCCTTGAATCAGTTAATACAGCGATATGTTTTGATTAAGCTTAAGTCTTATATTATTTGCCACTTCACTTCAATTGCTTTTCCCGGCGTGATTCAGCGTAATTTCATAAAACACACCACAATAACGCTTTTGTTTATGGGTTTTTGGTGTAGACAGCCTGTTGCCAATCCTGTAAAACTATCCGCTAAATCAAGAGCTTACAAAAAATACGATAACCATCAAAACAAACAATCTTCTGAGAAAATCGCGCGAGTAATCGCGCAAGATAGGTTGCGTGGTGCGCAGAACGAATGCGCACTAGCAATAGGAGGCACCGTCCTTAAGAAAACGACGGCAAATGTTGCATTGACATTTCGGTACCGGCAGTAAAAAGCCTAATTTACATATGTCAAAGTTCGACAGCTTTATATAAACAAGAGGCTACAATCAGCCTAAACTCGGGCTTGCAAAAAACAGTATGGTATCCCTAATTTAGCGCTAAACAAAAGAATAGAGAGAAGTCTGTCTTTCTTACATCGGACGCATTGCGCTTAGCTGTGTTGGAGTCTATTTGTTTGCAGTGTATATCCGTAGACCCCTATCAGATCATCATATAACCCTTTAAAATTACAAAATTGCTTTACAGCTCAACCATTGAGAACAACAAGATGCTCTATGAGCATTAACTCGGGATACTTTTGTGCTGCAGAAGCCGGACGCACGCTTTCTGATTCTCGAAACTATCCGGCTAGTGGTTTACTTTTGGGTTCACATAAAGCCTTTTTGTTCACGTACGAGCAAAGCTCGTTAAACTGTTTTGAGAGTTGCCATCCATATTCGTTGTCAGCTGTTGTTGTTTACTTCTAAATTAAGTGGTAACATCTGGACTTTACTTTGGCTGTCTCAAAACATTTTTTCGCTCTGCGAAGCTTGAAAACATTCGCATAGACACTTCTCTTAACATATTGGATATTCAAAACTGAAAACACAAGGCGAATCGATTCCGTGTATGTGACATGTTTCTCAGAAGCAATCCAGATGTCACGCATTGTAAAAAGAACTTGAAATTCAAACTGCTCTATTTTCAAAACAAAGCGTGTTACTTGGCTTAAAATGTCATTTACCTGATGAAGGTAAAAAATCTAAATGTTTAATTTTAGTTTTTTTTTTTCTGAAGTCAGGTGAAAACCAAAATTTCGTAAACTTGTCTCTAAATATAGAACTGTCACAGCGATTGAGTTGTGGTATAATCCGGATCAAATTACATCAAAACAACTTTGCGATTTTCTAAATATAGAACTGTCACAACGATTCTTACAGCACGTGCGAGGCTTCCAATCTTGTCTTAAATTCGGCAAACGTTTTCACGCGGACAGTCTGTACTGTATTAAAATCTAACTTCACAACCTTACAAAGATATGTGCAGGAAAATTTGTTCCGGCGGTCGAAGTGGATTATTTAACCTTGAGTGTTCACTTGCGGTCACCTATTAAATGGAAGGTATCACATTACGAAAACAACTTATTGCAAATCTGTAATTTTTCTGTCACAGCATTCGAATTCGACTTGTGATATCGATTAGCCGATAAGCACTACACGTGTGAGGCTTCCAACTTTTTCTTAACACTCAGCAAACCTTTTCACGGGGACAGACTGTGCTGTATTAAAATATTTAGCTTCACAACTCAAACACGATGAATTTGCGTAACATCAAAACAACCGTCGCGTGATGTTAGCCTTTCGACCTTTGGACTATGTGGTTTGCTTTAACCAATGAACACACCGCCACGTGCCTGCTATTGTGCATTGGCCAATCCAAACACCGGAACGTAATTGTATTGTGCATTTTGCTGCACAGGAAAAAAAAAAAAAAAAAGAAAAGACTGAAATCTGACACATTTTATAACTCGGTATACTTACAGTATCCCGAGTAATAATAATAACACTTGTAAAAAAATATTTATAAAAGAAGAAGAAAAAGAGAGACGAAAA
The DNA here is from genome assembly GCA_016490735.1 of Pachyseris speciosa. Taxonomy (NCBI): domain Eukaryota; kingdom Metazoa; phylum Cnidaria; class Anthozoa; order Scleractinia; family Pachyseridae; genus Pachyseris; species Pachyseris speciosa. Next base: position 223,577 of record JAEMWC010000255.1, read on the forward strand.
AAAAAAAGAAAAGAAAAGAAAAAAGACCCTCGATAGATGCCATTAGAAGAAGTCGAACCCGGGTTATGTACACCAGAGGCAGTAACAATGACCTCCAGACCACTGAGGTTCAGCATAGCTATTGAGGTAAAGATAGTGTATTTATTGCAAAAAACTAAGCACACTTGTTTTCACTTCGATGAATATTTCTGCTAAGTGTTTGAGAAAGGAAACCCTTATCAAACGATGTAGGATTTTTTCGCATAAACGTTGATAGAGTCTCGATGAAATGTGTTGGCACCCTCGAGAACATCTGGGCCTCCAAGGAAATAGCCATAAGAACAAAACTGCACATCTTACTGAAATTCCAGTGTGAGGTTCATCCTGATGTGGAGAGTAATGACATAAAAGAGATTTTCAGAAGATTCAGACCTTCATAAACAACATTTTTAAGATTAGATGGCCAGAGAAAATCAGAAATGAGAAACTGTAACAGAGAGGGCACAGGAGTCAGTGGAGAAACAGCTCCTGAGGCCTAAGTATGGATGGATCGGCAATACCCTGAGAAAACCTACATCTTGTACCACACACCAGGCCCTGACCTGGAACCCCTATGGTAACCAGAAGAGAGGACAACCCTTAACAGGCAGGGAATTAGCTGGAGTAAGGCAGGGAGGAGTCCAGTGGAGGAGCATTGTGGCCTATGCTCCATTGGGTGCTAAAGGATAATGATGATGAATGCATTCACTTCACTTATCTGAATTCCTGCTGCATGCATTTTTAAAGCTGTTCAAAAAACTTGCAGCACATTTTATTAATAAAATACCACTGCTCGTTTATTAAACAGTACACAAAGACACTCATTAAACATTAATTTCTTTTGTATTCACTTCATAAATTACTAAATAACTGAGTTTTACAAAAGTCTACTGTACTTACTTTAACCTTTGAACATGCTTCTTGCAACATGTTGTGTCTCTTTGAGTGCCCTGTTACATATTGCAACTGTACATGTAACATGTAACATTGCTGCTCTTTGGAATATTGAATAATGCCACACTGGTTTGACCATAACTGGAACAACACAAAAGTTAAATGTTATGGTCTTTCTCTGTAGAGTAAATATATATATATTCTGAAACATTAATTCAAGTACCAAGTTGCTTGGTAGTACTGGGCTGTAGCCAGATGAATTGTCACCCAGGCAATTTGTACAAAAAAAACCACCTCTTAAATATTCATTTTTTCAAAAGGATGTATAGCTTCTTGGAGAAACATCAAAACATGCCCTGTAGTATTATACCTTGAATGTCTTCACTAGAGGCTATCAAAGGGACTTGCTGAGACAGTTGGTGGCTGTTATTTTTGGAATATTTGAAATGAAAGGTTTCTGATTTAGTCCACAGGATTGGTCGCACCGGTCGCTGTGGAAAGACTGGAATTGCTACGACATTCATCAACAAGTCCTGTGGTGCGTGATTTAGTGTCACATTCAATGTTGTATGTTATAATATTATGTTACAGAGGGATACATGACTTTTGAGATCTTTGTGGTCTCTTGTCAAGTTTTTTCCGTGATTTTCTTGGGGATCAGCAAAGTTATTTGCTAATCTGATTGCCTCTGTGTAGTATAGTCCACAGTGAAGGGCTAGAGTTACCTCATCACAAAAACTTGTTAGAAACTTACGAAGTGCAGATTTTTGGGCCGTATTTTGAGAGGATTCATGATGGGATTTCGCTCTTTCAAACAGGTAAAATTAAGTTATGAAAATACCCATTAATAAGAAAGCTTGAAGCTTGTCATCACTGACTTTAGTGACTGTTGTTTGTACAGATGAATCAGTACTGCTGGATCTGAAGCACTTACTGTTGGAAGCTAAGCAGAAAATACCTCCTGTCCTTGCCGTATTACAGTCAGAAAATGAAGGCTATCTGGACATCGGAGGTATGACATCAAAATGCGCTTGTTGATTATATTAACGATATTACAATAAAGATTCCAGTGTGGCTAGCGGAGGGTCGTAATGAGTTGTCAGATAATCGAAATATCTGGGACTGGATAAAATATAATATTAGAGTTAACGCAATTCAACATTCGAAACGTAAAGCGAGGGAAAGGAATGATAAAGAAAACAATCTCCAAAACGATTACGCCAAAGCAAAGCAGAATTTTGACTTAGACCCTAATAACGCGAATGTTAATGCTTTTAATTCGGCCAAAGAAAGTCTTGAACTATTTTACGAACAAAAAGTCCAAGGAATTGTGATTCGTGCACGGGCTCGCTGGCATGAACATGGCGAGAGAAGCAGCAAATATTTCCTTAACTTAGAGAAAAGGAACCATGTTAAAAAGCACATGCGGACATTGAAAATTAGTGGCTCGATCAAAACTGATCCTTTCAATATACTTTCTGAGCAAAAACGTTTCTATCAAGATCTATATACAAGTAGAAATAATAGAACAGATGATACGGAGACAGCTGAATCTTTTTTGAGTAATTTAGATATTGCTAGACTCACAGAAGAACAAAAACTATCGTGTGAGGGTAAAATAACCCCAGATGAATGTGCTTCGATAATAGAAAATTTCCATAATAACAAATCTCCAGGCAGTGACGGAATTCCTGTGGAATTTTATGAAAAATTCTGGTCATTTAATAGCGAACCTTTCACTAAATGTGTCAATGAATGCTTTGAAATAGCAGAAATGTCTCGTTCTCATAAACAAGCGGTCATAACCCTCATTGAAAAGAAAGGGAAGGATCGATTATTACTAGAAAACTGGCGACCAATTTCTCTTGTTAACGTCGATACAAGAATTATGTCAAAAGGTATAGCGACCAGAATTAAAAACGTTTTGCCAAACATTATTCACCATAATCAGACTGGCTATGTTAAAGATCGATATATTGGCGAAACAGTACGATCAGTCTTCGATATAATGGACTTTACCCGGCGAGAAAATGTCCCCGGTCTATTGATATTTATCGACTTCCAAAAAGCATTCGACAGTCTAGAGTGGAACTTTCTCGTCAGTTGTCTAGAGGCCTTTAATTTTGGTCCGGACTTCATTCGATGGGTTAAGATATTCTACAAAAATATACAAAGTTGTGTGATTAACAATGGTCTCATGTCTGATTATTTCACACTGGAACGGGGAGTCAGGCAAGGAGATCCGCTGTCTCCGTATTTATTTGTTGTAGCAATTGAATCTATAGCAATAGCAATAAGGAACAATCCAGCGATAAAGGGTATTATGATTGGCAATGAAGACACAAAGCTACTTCAATACGCAGACGACATGACCGCAGTTTTGTCTGACATAAACTCGGCTCAAGCTCTTTTCAACCTTCTTGACGTCTTTAAGAAAGTGTCCGGTCTTATGATAAATACTACCAAAACTGAAGGCATGTGGATCGGATCTTCTAAGGAAAACAAAGCCAAACCTTTTGGCATAAAATGGCCTAATGAACCAATTAAAGCCCTTGGTGTTCATTATTCTTACGACTTGAAATTGTTACATGAAAAGAATTTTATAGAAAGACTAGACAGTGTTAAAAAACTTATAAATATCTGGTCTTCAAGAGGTCTTTCGATCTATGGGAAGGTGACGATAATTAAGTCCTTAATTATTCCAAAATTTGTTTATATTTCATCGCTGTTACCCATTCCCAAAGAAATCATCCAAGAGCTAAACCCATTACTATTTAAATTTTTATGGAAAGGAACCGATAAAGTAACCAGGTTATGCGCAATTAACGAGTACGAGAATGGAGGATTAAAAATGATCGACTTAGAAAGTATGATCCAATCACTTAGGTTAGCCTGGATAAGAAGACTTTTGGGGACAAATGGCGGTACATGGAAAAGTTATTTACAACACCTTCTAAATCGATTTGGAGGTCTCTTTTTATTTCACTGTAATTACGACGTCAAAGACATTCCCATCACATCTCAATTTTATTCTGAGTTACTAAAATGGTGGTCCGACTTTCGAGAGGAATTTGACACAGAGAAAGATCGACAAAATATAGTATGGAATAATAAAGAGATACGTATAAACAATACGCCAGTTTTTTATAAAAGCTATTTTGAGTCCGGTATCATCTATGTTAATGATCTTTTATTTCATTTAAACAATACGGATTCTTTTAAGATTATTTCAAAGAAAATCAGTAAAACAAATTTTTTAATTTGGGCAGGACTTCGACACTTCGTACCTTCCCATTTAAAAACACCGAATAATTGCACTTCTTCAATTACCTCTCTCCCATTAAGAATCGATAACAATGACTTTGATGTGCTGAAAAAGAAATCGAAAGATTACTACTTACTGATTAAAAGCAGAAAAGCTCAGTTTCCAAATAATTCACGACTTCTGAAACATGATTTTAACTTAACCGATGATCAATTGAAAAAGTTTTTCATCCTACTTCATAACATAGCCTTCGAACCATACATTAAAGCTTTCCAGTACAAGATTCTTAATTCTATATTATACACTAATACCAAACTATACAAGATAGGTTACACTGTGGATGATAAATGTTCTTTCTGTGAATCAGAACCAGAAACGCTATCTCATTTCTTCTTCCAATGTGTGCACTCCCAACTTTTCTGGAAACACTTCGAATCCTATTACTATTCTTTAACAAAAGAATTCGTTCATCTTACTCTCCAAGATGTACTGATAGGAGTAATAATTTCAAAGTGCCCCTTAATTATTTGTTACTGATTGCTAAAGCATAGGTTTGGGATTGTAGAAGGGTTGAAATGCTTCCAAACATAAGCGGTTTCAAGCTTAAGGTTAAAATTAAATATGAGACAGAAAAATATATATGTATTAAAAACAATACTATGGATAAATTTAATAGAAAATGGGCGTTGACCTCTGGCTCTGTGTCTCAATAGGTTTTTTTTTTGTTCAGGTAGGTTTTTTAGGATACGTAATATCTAATTGTACGTATAGTGTAAGTAAGTAAGAAAGAAAGAAAGAAAGAAAGAAAGAAAGAAAGAAAGTAAGTAAGTAAGTATGCAAGTGTAAGTGTAAGTGTAAGTAAGTAATGAACCGTGTCACTTTCTGTATATTTATAGCCCTCTATGTTAATGTAAGCATTCAGGCAGTTTTTTGTAATTGTTATTGTACTCTTGTTTGCTTACTGAATTAAAAAAATTAAATTTAAAAAAATGCGCTTGTCATCTTGAAACTTATTGCTGCAGATTAGTGAATATTGAATTAAATTATTTCAGATGAACGTGGTTGTGCTTACTGTGGTGGCCTTGGCCATAGAATCACTGAATGTCCCAAGTTAGAAGCAATGCAAACCAAACAAGCTGGCAACATTGGACGGCGGGATTACTTAGCGCCAGGGGCAGCAGACTGGTAACAAGCAAGTCACTCCACTGTTTCTCAGACTACCAGGCGACCAACTTTGCCCTGAACCAATTTCATCCAGAACCAATTTTGCACAGTTGCGTTGAACATGATAATGGTCCCGAACAAATAAGGGAATAGTTTAACAAACAAATGGATTGGCTTGGAAAATGAACGACTTCTTTGATAAAGAAATTAAAATGACAACCAAAATTTTGATTAGGAGTCCAGGAGTTAGGAGTAGATAGAAAGCAAGACAATGGGAAAGCTGATGGACAGATGTGGAGCATGCCTTCTGTGATGTTCGATCAGCCTGGGCTCTATCCAGCCTAGTCCCTAGGCGTTCTCGGCTCGGTCAAACCCAACTGTCAGCGGTGACGTCACAGAGAGAGACTTGGCGAGAACGCCTAGCAAATACTGCCATATCCACCATAAACAACACTGAAATATGCACGAGATCGTACGTTACAATAAGTGCATAATATACCATTGAGGTTTCTGCACAAAGGATGGATGTCTACATCGCACTCGTCTGAATCTACAAAACATATGCTCACGATAAAAAATGTGCGGCGAAGTACATGTAACTTTAATATGAACACGACAGAACTTTGTTTAGAAAAGCAACGCAAAATAACGGGCTAAAAAGGTTATTCCAGAAAGTTAGAACTTACCGTCGTTTGTGGACACTTCCATTGTACAGATTTGTCGCATCGGCGCTAAGCTTTCACACGATACAGCGTGGAAACTAGGAAATTCCAACCGGGGTGGTGGGGAAGGGGGTTTGCGCTAAAATCCGGGGTATTTTGGCAATATTTGCTAGGCGGTCTTTCGCCAACTCCTTCCCAGACTTCGCGCGGACAAGCGTAGAAAGAGGAAACGCCTAGGGACTAGGCTGGGCTCTATCATCTTGCGGTGACTTCACGAAACAAGTCCCCTCTTTTGGCTTAGAATTTAACCTAGAGGTGATGTAATACGTTTTACAAGTGAGAATAACGGAATTTTTTTTCCTACGGCAGCCACTTAGATATTTATTTGGTAGTAAAGCACGTTTTGCATGTGAAGGAAGTATTAAGTTTTTTTTCCATATTTCTTGACCAGCTTTTAGTTGGTGGACCTTGTTTCAAAAACCTGTGGTGTGCCCACTAAAATGAAATACATATTTATCACTGGATCATCGTTTGGCAAATAAACTTTGACTTCCTCAGAGCACACTGGTCAGTATGTTCAGAGTTTTGGTTTCCTTGGTGTTGTCCAATTTTGTCTAGCAAGTGTTGTCGGCCAGATGGCTTAGCTTGCTACGGTACTGGCATTCTTCAAGGGGGCGTACTACCAGTTACCAAATCAGGCACAAGAGGGTATGAAATGATCACATTTAAACTTAACTCAATGGTTTTTTTAAGAACAGAAAACCGTTTATTTGTCCTGTAAGGGCTGGTTTACACTAGCGACGGAAGCGGAGTCGGAATCGGAAGAAAGTTCTGATCTAGTGTGAATCGGCACGACGGAAGCGGAATCGTAAGCCTCGCTTTCATTTGTAAACATTCAAGATAGCGGACCCGGGAGATGACGAAAGATTGCTGGTTTTACTATTGCTTTTTATTCTCATACGACGACGACGTCTGCAACGGAACCAAGGAGGGAGAAGGTTGTGGGTACGTGGAGTATTTTTAAAAAGGAAAAGTCAAGGCGAATTTGGAAACCTTGTGAGAGAACTTCGTGCGTCAGACAGAGAGCTCTGCTTTCGGTATGTTGTCAGTTTTGTATTTTGGTCTTCAAAGTGATTGCGAGTGTTTTAAAAACTTGTTCGACGTCCCAAATGCATGGAATAACATATTACACACACACCTACATCATCATGAATAATAAGGTCTATAAAATGTATAAGATTAAAGAAATATGTTGGTTTAATTGGCTAAGCACTTGTAGGTACACATGTATGACACCAGAACGATTTGAGCACCTTCTTTCAATGGTAGGACCACGAATTAAGAAGAAAGATACGAGGATGAGAGAGGCAATAGGTCCAGCCGAAAGACTGACACTCACTCTGCGATATTTAGCGAGTGGAAATGATCAGCAGTCACTCAGTTTCTCATACAGAATTGGTAAGGCATGAAACACTGACTACAATATGGTCAGTGTTAGAGGATCGATATTTAAGGCCACCAGAAAAGCAAGCAGATTGATTACGCATTTGTAATGAATTTGAAACTGTATGGAATCTCCCTCACTGCGTGGGAGCTATTGATGGCAAGCCATGCATGCCATGTCCTAGAAATAGTGGCTCCCTGTACAAAGGGTTCTTCAGCATTGTGCTCATAGCTGTCTGCGATGGAAATTATAATTTCACTTTGGTTGATATTGGGCAGTATGGCAGTAACAATGACAGTGGTGTTCTTAGCAATTCAGAAATGGGGAAAGCATTTGAAGATGGCACCATCAATTTCCCAGCTGCAGTACATCTTCCAGGTTGTGACCAGTTACCTTCACTCCCTTACTTCATTGTTGGAGATGAGATATTCGCCTTGAAGCCTTGGCTCATGCGCCCCTACCCTGGATGGAATATCTCTGAGGAGAGGAGCATCTTTAACTACCGGTTGTCCAGGGCAAAAAGAGTAATAGAGAACTGTTTTGGAATTTTGGTAGTAATAGAGAACTGTTTTGGAATTTTGGTAGCCATATGGAGGATTTTCTGAAGCCCTATTCAAGCAAGTGTTGAAACAGTTGTGCAAATTACACAAGCTGCTGTCTGTTTACACAATTATTTAAAGTGCCCTAACCCCAACATGTTTTTCCCTTAATAAATCTACGCACCTGTTCGAAACGAATTGTGCCATTTTGTGCCCTTTTAAACCAAATCTTGACTCTGTATAGGCTGTAAAAGTTACGAAATCTAGCCATCATCTGTCCCACGACCGAGCTAGTAAGGGGCATGGGTCTAGTCCTGGTTTGATGTCAAAAACTGCTTTGCATGCATGTTTAGAAAGACTTAATGCGATGCAAATCAGTTTGTGACGTCAAACCAGGACTAGACCCATGCTCCTTACTAGCTCGGTCATGGGACAGGTGATGGCTAGATTTTGTAACTTTTACAGCCTATAAAAAGTCAAGATTTGGTTTTTAAAGGCTCAATGCGTTTCGAACAGATGCAAAGATTCATTTAAGCGAAAAAAGTATTTTGGGGTTATGGGCACTTTAAGACAGACAGAACCTGCCATATATTGTCCAACAGGGTTTGCAGATAGCTTCGATAGTTCAGGTAATATGCTACTAGGTGAGTGGCGAAGTATTACTTCAGCAGATGGCAACACAAGCGCTATGCAAGATTTACCACCTCCAAGGGGCAGTAGATATGCAAATTCTGCGTTGGAAACTAGAGATGCTTTGAAGTCTTATCTTAACTCTGACCAAGGGGCAGTTTCGTGGCAGTGGGACTATGTGCGGAGTAGAGGGCCTATCCGGTAACATGATAATAGACAGCAATAATTGTCTTCAACAATATGTAACACTTGTGTTTTTCCAACTGTAAACAAGCAGGGTCGACCTGCATGTGAAAGAGCTTCCAAAT
>JAEMWC010000255.1:242500-245000 GCA_016490735.1 Pachyseris speciosa
AATGCAGAAATGTGACATGGATCAATTTCATCACCAGGTGTGTGTTACAAAGGAATGGATAAGAGGTGTGGGCTTTGGTGTTGGTTAACACAACTGCTACTGTTCACCAAAATTAAAGCACATCCTCTGGCATTGAAATAATTGGATTTATGGTACAAATAATTACACCTTTTGCTGTTCATTAGGAGACAATAGGCATTCATTTGCGTGAATTGGCGACCAATAGCGCGAAGATACATCCATGAACGCCAAAAAACGAACTTTTGGACGTAACTCAGATTCAATAACGATTTTTGCATTTTTGTTAACATTCAATAACATTTTTAGGCATTCACATGCGTCATTCGGCATACAAAAGAGAAAAATATACTTTCATTTGCGCTAACATTCAAAGTCATTAACACTATCTTGAAAATTAATAGAGACAATAGACAAACATTAAAGTGCATAAACCATTCATTAACATTTTCATCACACTGTTTGAAATTCATTAGCATTCCTGGACGGCGCTAGTGTGGATAAGACAAATATTAATGCACTTGTACAAACAATAGAGCGTTCTTTGCATTCAATGTACAAACATCGATTTTCAATTGAACAATAACAAAGTTGTCTGACTTTTGCATTGTCGGTGTGTTGTGCGATTGTAATATTTTTTCCTCCAGAGAGGCTACGTATTTTTTGTCAAGTGCAGAATGGTATAAAAGCATCGTAAAATTTTGACCAGGGGCCGGTTTCTGAAAGATGTAATAACTCTATTCCAGGGATAAATCTGTCTTCTTCCAGAAGGTATCCCTGGAATAGAGTTATTACATCTTTCAGGAACCGGCCCCTGGTCCAAATTTTACGATGCTTTTATACCATTCTGCACTTGACAAAAATTACGTAGCCTCTCTGGAGGAAAAAAATATTACAATCGCACAACACACCGACAATGCAAAAGTCAGACAAATTTGTTATTGTTCAATTGAAAATCGATGTTTGTAATTGAATGCAAAGAATGCTCTATTGTTTGTACAAGTGCATTAATATTTCTCTTATCCACACTAACGCCGTCCAGGAATCCTAATGAATTTCAAACAGTGTGATGAAAATGTTAATGAATGGTTTATGCACTTCAATGTTTGTCTATTGTCTCTATTGATTTTCAAGATAGTGTTAATGACTTGAATGTTAGCGCAAATGAAAGTATATTTTTCTCTTTTGTATGCCGAATGACGCATATGAATACCTAAAAATGTTATTGAATGTTAACAAAAATGCAAAAATCGTTATTGAACCTGAGTTACGTGCAAACGTTCGTTTTTTGGCGCTCGTGAATGTATCTTCGCGCTATTGGTCGCCAATTCACGCAAATGAATGCGTATTTTCTCGTAATGAACAGCAAAAGGTGTACTTCAGATGTAGTTATTTAAACGTTGTCCAAGAAATCAGTGCATGGAGCAGGACTGTGAGTAAAAGATTAAATTTTTGAAATTTCTAATGGATAGTAAGCCAAAAAATCCTCATCTCTTTCTGCCAAAAAAAAGAACTGTTTATCTCAACATGCCTGGGCCCAGTTGTTCAAAGCACAATTAACCCATTGGCACCCGTGCTGGCCAAAACCGGCCACGCAGAACCACGTCCCTTGTACCACTTGTGACGTCATCAGTTTTAATGCTCATGGACAACTTTTACATTTAGCATGTGTAGGGGGAAGAGATCTTTCAAACCATACCCAAATGAGCACGATTCCGTGAAACAGGCCGGAGAAAACGCGAAAAAACCAAGTGACGTTGAGCCGAAAATTTGAATACCCTGACCTGCACTTCCTTACACCTAATCCTATGATCCTAAAAGTTTTCCACAAATCTTTTCCCACCGAAAGGAAGCCCAGAAAATGCCCAGCAAGAGAAAAAGAAAGCGAGGCAAGAAAAGCGAAAGAAAAGGGGAGGAGAGAAAGCGAAAGGTAGAAGGAGAGGGGGTGGTGAAACTTTTCGAAATTTTGTTTTCTGCGCATGCCCGATCTTGGAAAGCTAATATTAAGCATCAGGAACAGAGGGGCGCAATGAACTCCACCAGCAAACAGATTTTTGGGTAGTTTTGGTTCTTTTTGGCTAGAATCTGGCCAGAAAACGGCTTGACGAGCTTCAAAAGATGTTTTCGGCGAAATGCTCGGTAGTCAATGGGTTAAGCTAATTCCAGGTTAGAGTGAACTGTGAGATCAGAACTTTGCATTTTGTAGTTACTGTTCTATACAAACTTTTTCAAAGGGTAACTTGATTGCACGGGTGTCCTCAAATAACTCGTTATAAATGGTGTATTTAACCCTCAAATGGCTTATCAAACCATGTAGACATTGTTTTCTTTTGAAAGCCACCTATTTTAGTGTTTATAAGAAATCAGTAAACATAACTATGTTTACTGATTTCTTATAAACATGGTTTGCACAGTCAAGAAAACTACCAGGAATCGGTAAGATTTTGATAGAAAGCTAAGTGACAGCCACACATTTCACAGA
>JAEMWC010000255.1:250000-265000 GCA_016490735.1 Pachyseris speciosa
AATAAATCATATATGAACTGCGGAAATGAAATAAAATGAAGAAATGATCCTCGCAGTTGTGAATGCTATTTATGCAATTGTGTTAAGAAGCCTGAAAAAAAATTCAGTACTTCAACAGGGTTTGAAGCCACTGACGTTGGGAGAAGTCAGACGTGGCTTCATAGCTCAGTTGGTAGAGCATCGCACCGGTATCGCAAGGTCACAGGCTCAAACCCCGTTGAAGTCCTGAATTATTTTTCAGGCTTCTTTACACAATTGCATAAATTGCGTCCACAATTGTGAGGATCATTTCTTCATTTAATTTCATTTCTGCAGTTCATATATGATTTATTTCATAATTATATCATTCACACTCATTTCTTTCACGGGAACATATAAGCCCATAATTGACCTGCTCCCAACATCAGTGGCTTCATAGCTCGGAAGACCATCAAACTGGTATCGCAAAGTTCGATAAAAGAAGCAAGGGTCATCAGTTGTAAATGATATTATTGAAGGGTGTTCTGCAAAAGGGGCGTATATCACTTTTTTGCCATAAAATCCAAAATATCTCTAAACTCATTCTGCTTTAGCATATAGACTAGATATGGTGTCAGAAATGAAGTTCTGTACTTATTTTGTGATTACAAAGCTAGGATCCGAAGGATTTATAGTTTATGACTTTTCCCCAAAACTCAAGAAACAGAAACAAAAGGATCTGATGCATGATTGATTTCTTTTGTTTGAGTTGGTCGAGTCGTAGGCAAAAGTCATACGCTAATTTGCTGAATCCTGGCCTTTAAATCACAAATAAGTGCAGAACTTCATTTCTGACACCATAACCAGTCTGTATCAGCCAAAGTAGAGGGAGATTAGAGAGATTTGGATTTTAAGGCAAAAAAGCGATATACGCCCCTTTGCAGAACACCCTTCAATTTGAAAAAATAAAACAACACTTTTAAGTTTAAAACAAGACATGTTTCGACATACTTAATGCCATCTTCAGTTGCAAATGTTCGTTACAATTTGAATTTTAACTGTATACAGAGTTTCATATTACAAGGATTAACTATTATTTGAATAATAATGAAAACAAGTGTAAAACATGAGGCATTCGACTACAAAACTTACTAAATAGAAAGGGTTAATCCAACATGTTGTAACTGTTGGTTTAGAACAGGCCTCTCCCATTTAATATGCAGAGCCTCTTTAATTTTAATTTGAAACTTAAGGGTTGCAGAGTCTAAAACAGTGAAACATTCCGTTCTGTTCTACGGAATGTTTCACTGTTTTAGACTCTGCAACCTCTAAGTTTCAAATTAAAGTAAAAGAGGCTCTGCATATTAAATGGGAGAGGCCTGTTCTAAACCAACAGTTACAACATGTTGGATTAACCCTTTCTATTTAGTAAGTTTTGTAGTTGAATGCCTCATGTTTTATACTTGTTTTCATTATTATTCAAATAATAGTTAATCCTTGTAATATGAAACTCTGTATACAGTTAAAATTCAAATTGTAACGAACATTTGCAACTGAAGATGGCATAAGTATGTCGAAACATGTCTTGTTTTAAACTTAAAAGTGTTGTTTTATTTTTTCAAACCATTATTCATCTGCTACTCTCACAACCCTTCAATTTGCTTTTAAAAAAAAGTGTTCAATATTGTGTTCACCACCGATCTTAAAAACTCTTAAATCTTAAAAACTGAATGTTCATTAAGCTCCTTTTGGGGTCAAAGTTTGTTCTGCACACAAGTTCCAAATGATGGACAGTTTCTGCTCCCTGAAAGAGGTTTATTTATTTCCTAAAAGCTAAAGCATTCTCCTCAAAGATCCAGCTGGAGAGAGGACAGAGAGGAAGAGGTAATATCAGTCACCAAGTCAGGGTGATAGAAATCTTCTAATTTTAAGAAATATTTAAACTCACAGTAGTTGGATTATTTAGGCTAGTTTTTAGGTGTCCATTAAGAAAACAGGTTAGTAAAACATAGACAAGTAAAAATTAGTGATATAAAAGAACAACATTTTGGTGACATTGTGACACCATTTTCAAGTTCAAAGGTATTAAAATAAACTGTCAGAAAATATTCACTTAAGATTAACGTACTTCTTAATTAAATATGCAATGTCACGCAAATAGTTTTGCTAGAAGTACATGTGATCACTGTGTCAGGGTTCCACATCTCCACCAGCCCAGTAGCCCAAGGCTAGTAAAATAGACTTGGGCTAGTGAAAATCACATGTTCAGTAGTCCGATTGCAGATGAAGAGATTTCTGTCAAACTGTAAACCACCATCCACCCAAAAAGGCTAAGGCACTTGAAAATAAATTGAAAGAAACAAAGAAAATACAAAAATAATGTAAAAAGAGCATTCAATTGATCCTGAAAAGTAATGTTCAGATGGCTTGAGATAGAAAATTACAGGCTGATTCGGTTGAAGTCAAGGATAAGAGTTGCGTTTTATTGATTAAACAGAATCAACTGTCACGTCATGTTTCCATGTCATACAGGGCTTAATATTTTAAGAGGTAATATACACTAACAAGAACGTAACTTAGACCAACCTCCTTATGACTTATCTTGCTCCAGTCCTTAACTGCAATGCCATACACTCTCAGTCGAGCAACACCACCATCTAATGTCAAACAGCTCAATGAATTTAATATTTGAGAATGAATATATGAAAATCATATGTTTGAACTGCGGACTAAAGAATGAATATGTGAATGATCATCGCAAATATAAATATAACAAACCAACAAAATGACCAGCTCCCAGTTGGCTTGTTAGCTCAGTTGGTAGAGCGCTGCACCGGTATCGCAGAGGTCATGGGTTCAACCCCGTACAAGCCTGAATTTTTTTCAGGCTTTATTTTCACTACTGCTTAAGTAGTGTTCATAGCTACGATGATCATTTGCATATGTTGTATTCATTCTTTAATCCGCAGTTCAAATATACGAAAATCATATCAAGAACTTCTGTTGACATAATTTCCCTCCTATGTGTACTATTGAACGAGGAATTCATTGAGTAAACTTATTTTTAAGCTTAAGTAGTGTTCAAAACTGCGATGATCATTCCCATATTCAAAGTTAATATTGTCATTATTCTTTCAACTTCACTAGTAGGCACTCAGACAAGCATTAGGCACTGTCTGGCATTATTTTGATTCACACCTCAACCTCTAAAGTCTCTAAAAACTCTCTAAAAACTTTCCTGTTGGCCAGTTTGCATCTCAACTCACACTGTAAACTGCACTTGACAATGAACATACCAGTACATGTACTGGTAATATTACCAGTTTTAGATCTATAATTCTCAAAATCAGTGCTTGCCTTAAAAAAAATTATTTAATATTTTTATATTGTTTAATATTTAAACAAATTAGTCAAAAATGCAAGAAATGTGATACTTCTTAAGTTTAAGTATAAACATTATATTTAAAGTGCACCTAATACCAAAATATTTTTCACTATTTAAAATAAATCTTTGCACCGGTCACAACAATATTTCACCTTTATTTCCAGTTTTGAACATTATTATGAGCTTCAAAACGTACAAAAAATGAACCATCTTTTGGTACACGACCAAGTAAGAAGGGGCTTGGGTATATTCTTGATTTGATGTCACAAACTGCTTTGCATGCATGTTTACAATGACTTAAAGCAATGTAAATCAGTTTGTGACGTCAAATCAAGAATAGATCCAAGCCCCTTCTGACCAGGTCATGGGACAGATGATGGCCAGCTAACTTTTACAGCCTATGAAAGTCAAGATAACTGGTCAAGATTTGGTAAAAAAGGTGCAATGCATTTCAAATAGGTGCAAAGATTTATTTTAGCAAAAAACATTTTTTTAAGGTTAACCACTGCATAAATTCCTAACTACCTCCAAACTAACAAAAAGAATATAGCATGGTTTACCTGGATAAATATTCAGTCTGAGATGTGTCCACCTTCGTTGGTTAGAGATTGAAAAGTAATTATGCCTGGTAGAGGAATAACCTGGTTGTAAGGCAGTCATGGGTAAAATTTCACCCCAAAGCTGTTGCAAAAGAAAACAAAATACAAACAAACCAATCAAATGTTCATCTACTAGATAATTATAACTTTAAACAAAACAATTTGAGAATATTTTATTTCATTAGAACTGCATTCATTCAGCAAAAAGACATACTTTTCAATGCAACCAACTTTAGTTTGAGGTAATTAGCAAAGAAGAAACTAAGAATATAACTGCAAAACGTCCAGCTTTAAAGATTGATAATACAGTTAAGTAAAAATATTTGAATCAGCTGAGGGAAGGAACTGCCAACATTAATCAAGGTGGTTATGAGCCACTGAACTCAGAAAATTTACACTACAAGACATTATCATACACAATATATGCCCAAGCATTATGCAATGCTTAAGGGTGTCACATAGACATTACACAAAGTTCAACTGGAACTAAACGTCTTTAATTCAACAGAGTATTCAACAGTAAATCTTCCATGCTTGATCACCCAAGGTCTGTCAAACTTATCGTGCCCATGCACACTGCAGCATATGTCATAATAAACTAAACTCACATGACAAAAGGATTTACAATTAAAAGTTTAAAAAATAAGTGAAGGACTGACTCAGGGAGTGAAATTGTTCCAAGGAATGGAGCGGCAATAGAGTTTGACTTCTTAATTAAGATACATCATTTAGTAGACTTGTGGCGTCAGAAAAACTTGAACAAACCGGGTTTCACTTGGTGCAACCAATCGATGAAGATACAAAGCAGGCTTGACTATCTCTTTTGATTCCCAAATCTTTAGATAAGTTAATTCAAGAATGCAGGATTGTACCCAATATTTTTTCAGACCACTCTGCTTTAGCGCTCACCGTCTGTTTTGATGTAGAAGGCACAGCTCAAAGTCCCGGTTTGTGGAGGATTAATATTTCACTGTTAACCAGGGTTTTCATTAAGAATTGTAGTAACAGGAGAATAGCATAACGTAACAGGAGAATTATTATGAAAAGGCAAAGATCTTTCAGGGAGCAAGCGAAATTTAGCAGGAGAATTCTGCGTAGTAGAAGGAGAATTCTCCAATCTCCGATGCCTATAATGAACACCCTGGTTAACTGACAATGAATTCATATACAACCCTGCTGTGCCTTAAAATTCTAGAATTTGTAGAAAAGTATAAAGAAGTTGAAGACAATGGTTTGTTATGGGAGATGGTTAAAATGGAGATTAGAAGTCTGACTACACTGTATAACATTTTCTAAAACAAAGGCAAAGTGTAAACAGGACAAGGAAAAACTCCTCTCGTCAAGATTAGCCCAACTGAGCACACAACTTCAAACAGCATATAGTGAAAATCATGACAAGACTGAACTAGAGCAGACCAAGATCAAACTTTCTGAAATTGCAACTGAAAGGATGCAAGGGGCTATAGTAAGGAGCAGAGCACACTGCTACGGACATGGGGAAAAAATAACAAATATTTCTGAATTATACGCGAAAACACATAACATCAATAACTTCAATGGCACCAAGATCAACAAGAGGCTATATTGGCCTTTACTCGCATAGTTACTAAGAGAAGGAATAACCTAAAATGATCTAAAATGACCTAAAATGACCTAAAATGATCTACAACGACCTAAAATGACCTAAAATGATCTACAATGAACTACAATGATTAAAATGATATCGCAAATGACCTAAAATGATCTAAAATGACCAAAATTATATCTAAAATGACCTAAAACGGACTGCAGACTGCGGACTGGTATCAAACAAGGACTGAGTATAAAATGTCGACTGAAGGCTGCGGACTAGGCACAAAACATGGATTGAGTACAAAACACTGTGAAAAAGGCGGATGTGAACAAAACGTGGCCTAGGCCACTAACCGAACTAAAACTGACTACAGTGACCTAGAATGATGAACTTGACCAAACAACAAACCAGTAGACTGACCTTAAACCATCGGTACAACCTATATGCAAGTAGAACAAATTTCAAACCACAAAGAATCTCATGAAGACCTGAAACTTAGCAGACATTGTTTGGTTGTCATGCAACGCCACATACATGGACCAGCCCAAAAATAATAAATAATAATAAAATAATACATTAGATTTATATAGCGCTAAAATTATGAAATATTCTAAAGCGCTTTACAATGCAAGATTAAAATTATAATAAAAAGTTAGGAATAAAAATTCATGTGTTAAAAATAGAACATTTTAAAAAACATATATGATTAAGACGGATTCATTTGGACTGAAGCACTACGCAAGTGCTGAAGACTTCGGATTGCCGGTGATCATTCAAAAGGTTACCAGAGGTTTGTGAAGATTTCCGTCAGTCAACCGAAGGCTTCCTTAGCCTGTTCCAGGCGTTCAGATCAAGATGGTCTCAGATAGTAAACAGAGTGCGACAGTGAACCGGCAGAGCGAGGGGAAAATAAAGCGGTCCCTTATGAGTTGTCGTAGTCTGGTTACTTTCTAACCTTTCTATTTGCAGTTTTCATTGGTGGGGAGGTATCAGTTTAGGTCATTTTAGATCATTTATGACATCACTAAGATTATTTTAGATCATTTTAGGTCATTTTAGATATCACTTTAGATCATTTTAGGTCATTGTAGATCATTTTAGATCATTTTAGGTCATTTTAGATCATTTTAGGTCATTCTTTCTTTTAGTAACAACGCCTTTACTCGGCCTTGAGACCCGCAATTGAAGGGCTGAGAGCATAAACTGCCTATGTGTAATTTTCGGCCGTTTTTTTTTAGTTCGCTTGGATTTGTCCAAATTTTTGCATGTGAACTGCATTTTGATTCAAAAACATTGTTCCGTATTTTTTTTCACCAATTTCATTTTTGTTTTCGAGAAATAACGTATGCAAAAAAACACCTAAAACTACACATAGGCAGTTTATGCCCCCAGCCCTTCACTGATTCACCTGCACGGTGGTAATATTATGACAAACTTAGAATAACAAGATCTGAATTGCTTTCCATATTTTATTTTCACTATTGAATCATGTTCATCATGTGCGGATAGTAGCACTGCCTTCTCTGATACAACGCATTCTTTAAGTACAGTCAACACTGCTTGTGTTATGAATGTCTAGAAAACGTCGACCCAAGAAATGACGGCATAGAAATCCAACTAAGTAGAAAACAATGACCCATAAAAACAATGAATGATTAGTGGCTTTTGACTGCTTTTGATCCCAGGAGTTTGTCTCCTCATATAGGTCCACTAGCTTGCACTTAAAAGACCATTACAGCAGAACACAGGATTTTGTAGCATAAACATTACTGGAATCTCAGTGAAACGTGAGGAGAAAAAATATTCAGCAGGCTGAGACTGTTTGCTGAAAACTGCACTTGAAACAGAGACAGAGAGTAAGGTTTCTGCAGCCATTTCTATATAGTTGGACTTCATGTCACGCAAGTAAAAATATAATCGCTTATCATGATCATTCAAAAATAATGTCAAGAAATTGAGATATTGTACAAAAATAGTAAATTAACTACCTGTAAAAGTCTCAGGAGTGTGTGATATCCTGTACTTGAGTTATTCAGCAAAATGTACCACTCAAAATTACAGCGGTTTAGTATGTAAAAGCCACAGGCAGGATTAAAACATCTGGAGTTCAGTTTGCCTATGTTAAAACCTTTTGTCTCACTGTTGAACTTGCAAACAATCATATTGACAAATGAATAAAGGGGATTAGTTTCTAAAGAAACTGTGGTGCTGCGTCGGTGGGGGAGTGAAACACGAAAATTTGGTTTATCAACGGAGTTGATAATGTAAATTGACCACCGTACAGGGATTCGATTAGCTGACTTGACACTTCTGTCTACATATTAGTTGTTCAGACCTTGTAAACACAAGGTGAATCGTCATTTTAGTGTCCCTGATGTTAACATAGCGGACTTCCGCAGCCTTGTTTTGTGCAACCTCGTCCCCAGGGCCTTCCGAGAGGTACTGATATATTTTTTGTAATTGCACTTGTGCTTGTGCAGAAATGCCAGAAGTGAGCTTTGTGGATAAAACACAACAAAGAAGACGACGAAGAACCAAGCCGAGATTTAGACTCGGCCAACCTCTGGCTGAGTAATAATCCAAAAGAAATTCTTAATGAAGAGCGAAACCTTTTCAAACAACTATATAAATCTAGGAATGTAGAGACCCTAACTGTGATGAATTAACAGCCTTTTTGGATGTAGATTTCAGACTAACTGATAAGATGGCTAGCACATGCGAGGAAGAGTTGACACTGGCAGAATGCACCAAAGCTCTGAACAAGATGCAAAACAACAAATCTCCAGGCTCCGATGGACTAACAAAAGAATTTTGTGTTTTCTGGGACGTCATAAGTGACTATGTTGTCAATATTTTCAATTACGCTTTCAAAACAGGGCATTTATCTTTTTCCCAAAGACATGGGATTATATCATTGATCCTAAAGAAAGATAAGGACACCCACCTACTAAATGTGGATTATAAGATCACGACAATAGCTACAGTATTGCTTTCCGTTTAGAAAAGGTGCTACCAACTCTAATCCACCCTGGGCAATCAGGTTACATAAGAGGACATTAGGTTTATAGGAGAAAGCATCAGGTAGATTTCAGATATAATGGAATACACTAGGGAGAATGACATCCCAGGAGTTGCTGTCTTAATTTAGATTTTGAGTCAGAAAGCTTTTGACTCGGTGGAATGGAATTACATCCAAAGGTGCCTGAAGGCAGTTAACTTCAGCCCCCAACTTTGCCGGTGGGTTCACGTTTTTTATCATAACATCTCCAGCTGTGTTATAAACAACAGTCATGCGTCAGAACTCTTTTCTCTTGAGAGAGGTGTTCAGCAAGTGTGTCCATTATTGGGCTTGTTGATTGTTGTAGCCATTGAGTTTCTTACACAACAAATAAGGCGCTCAGTTTTAATCAAAGGAATTGAAATTGGGCACGACGGTTCTCAAGAGGTGAAATTAGCTCAGTATGCAGATAATATGACAGTAATTTCGAAGGATAGTGAATCCGTGTTTAACCTTTTAAAGTTACTAAATCATTTTGAGAAATGTTCAGGCCTTAAAATAAATGAAACAAAATGGGAAATGTTATGGCTCAGCTGAATTGGTGTCACAGGAAAGACAAGATTTTAGACTTATTGCTCAGTGATAAACCGGTTTATGTACTAGGTGTACACTTTTCCTACAGCCGCGTAGCAACTTCGCAGAAGAACTTCTGGGATAAATATTGATTTCATTAAAAAAGCTATTAAATATATGGTCTCAGAGGGACATCTCTGTTTATGACAAAATCCCCTTATAGTGAAATCTCTTGCTCTTTCAAAAATCATATTTATCTATAGTACAAAAGAGACGCCTAAACATTTTGCCAACAAAGTAAATAAAATAGCCTTAGATTTTATATGGGACCAAAAACTGCCTAAGATAAAATTCTCAACACTTAAAAAAAGGAAGGCAGCTTAGAGATGAAAGACTTTTCTTTGTTTAATAAAGCTTTAAAGCTAAATTGGGTCAAACAACTTTACTCAGATTCTGGTGCTCCTTGGCAACTCATCCCAAAGTCTCTTCATGCTAACGTTGGAGCTAGGGCTGAAGCTTTTCCCATGCAACCATGAGGTAGATCATCCCAATTTAAGTAGTCAACTTCCTGAATTCTATTGAGAAATAATCACATTCTGGCAAGATTTAATAGCTTCCAATCCAAGAGAGTAGGGTTGGCGTAGTGGTGAGAGTGCTTGCCTTCCACCAATGTGGCCTGGGTTCGATTCCCAGACTCGGTGTCATAAGTGGGCTGAGTTTGTTGGTTCTCTACTCTTCTCCGAAAGATTTTTCTCCGGGTACTCCGGTTTTCCCCTCTCCCCCAAAACCAACATTTGATTTGATTTAGTCTCTCCAATTAGTAGCGCATGCATAGGTCTGTGCTCGGCTAAATAGTTTTTCTTGTAAAGATGTTATATATTTTGATTGTTGTAAACTTTGCAAATTTCATGTAAGACAAGTACTGCATTGTAATTGGTAATAGTGATAGTGCGTACTGTATTGTAAACAGTCCTACAGTCATACCGTGTAGTAAAACTTTGCGTCTAATAATTTAAAGGAAAAAAAACGACTGAAATCTAGCATGATTTATTACTCAGTATACTTACATTATTTCAAGTAAAAAGGTCACCTTAAATAGCAAATACAGGTCAATCAGGGAAATTTTAAAGACAAATGATAATTAACAAGACACTCTATGAGCGTTAACTCGTGATACTTTTGTGCTGCAGAAGCCGGACACATGCTTTCTGATTTTTGAAAACTATCCGGCTAGAGGTTTGCTTTTGGGTTCACATAACACCTTTCTGATCACGTACAAGCAAAGCTCGTTAAACTGTTTTGAGAGTTGCCATCCATATTCGTTGTCAGCTGTCGTTGTTTGCATCTAAATTAAGTGGCAACATCTTGACTTTACTTTGGCTCTCTCAAAACATTTCAGTTCTTTCTGCTAAGCTTGAAAACATTCGCATAGACACTTCTCTGAACATATTGGTTATTCAAAACTCGAAAACACAAGGCGAATCGTTTTTGTGTATGTGACATGTTTCTCAGAAACAATCCAGATGTCATGCATTGTAAAAAACCTCGAAATTTCAAACTGCTCTATTTTCAAAACAAAGCGTGTGACTTGGCTGAGAACAGGCCAGCAGATATATATTTTTAAAATGTCATTTACCTGTTCAAGGTAAAAAATTTAAATGTTTAATTTTAGTTTTTTCCTGACATCACGTGAAAACCAAAACTTCGCAAACTTGTCTCTAAATATAGAACTGTCACAGCAATCCAAACAACTGCGATTTTCTAAATATAGAACTGTCACAATGTTCTAATTCGAGTCGACACTCACAGCACGTGTGAGGCTTCCAACCTTGTCTTAAATTCGGCAAGCCTTTTCACACGGACAAACTACTGGATTTAAGTCTTCACAACAGCAACAGAGTTGTGACAACATCCGGATCAAATTAAATCAAAGCAACTTTGCGATTTGCTAAATATACATCTGTAGAACTGCCACAACATTCTAATTTGAGTCGATACTCACAGCACGTGCGAGGCTTCCAACCTTTTCTTAAACTCGGCAAGCCTTTTCACGGGGTCAGTCTGTACTGTATTAAAATCTAGCTTCACAACTTTGCAAAGATATGTGCAGGAAAATTTGTTCCGGCGGTCGACGTGGATTATTTAACCTTGAGTGTTCACTTGCGGTCACGTATTAAATGGAAGGTATCACATTACGAAAACAACTAACCGTTGCGTGATGTTAGCCTTTCAACCTTTGGACTATGTGGTTTGCTTTAACCAATGAACACACCGCCACGTGCCTGCTATTGTGCATTGGCCAATCAAAACACCGGAACGTAATTGTATTGTGCATTTTGCTGCACAGGAAAAAGGAAAAAAAAAAGACTGAAATCTAACACATTTTATAACTCGTGATACTTACAGTATCCCGAGTAATAAGCAGCTACACATTTTCCAAGACATACCCCAGTTAATTTTTCTAGTTGCTTTATCTGGTCAGCAGGAGCTTTAGAGCCAATCTCACTATTTCTCTGTGAAGGAAGTACGTCACGACCTGTTAAAGAGTACAAGAAACAACAATATAGAACAGTAAGCATTACGTGACCCTTGGCTGGCCTAGAATGGGGTGCAAAACCCTTCAGCCTGAAATTAACAAATGTACAGTCATCTCTAGTACAATACAGTACTTTGTGGATTTCCAAGAATTTTAAAATCTAATGGAATCTGATTACTAAAGATCTGAGAGTCATTAAAAGTGTACCATAGGGGTATTCTGAATCATGCTTTTCTCTGATGCATATGTGGTATGAAAAATAGCCCAAGTATCAGGTTTTAGCAGGGGGAGGTAGGAAACAAAAACAGACAGCAAAGAGAATAGAAACTATTGAAGAGTGCTTTTATTTATACCTGCCAACCTTTTGAGGCAAATGGTTTGGAGTTACAAGCAAATAAAAAAAGACAGAAGAGACTACCATCCTAAAGAATAAAACTGGGTTTCCATGTCTTTTCACTCTGCACATTCAAAACAACTTTTTGTCTTTTGTTTAATATTTTTCTTCTTTTACTGTTGATTAAAATCAGTGATAGAAATATACATTGTATACATTGAAATATACATTGTACTTCCTCTTTAGTGAAGTTCTAATGCCAGCTCAGCATTAGAAAAACTAAAAAAAAAAAAAAAAAACAGGAATAGTACTGAATAAAAAATGACATTATATTCTCACCTTCCTCCAAACAAGCAGCTTGGACAGATGCTTTAGGCGGAAAGTTTCCTGTGAAATAAGCTGTATCAATATCAAGCCCTTTAATGACTCCAGGTATCCCAAGTTTGATTATACACCAGTCATGCCCAGGAATTCTTTTGCGTCTCGTTTCCCATCCATCCATCCATTTGCCATAAGAAGTGAACACTCCTTCATGCCACTCTGGAGGGCTTGGCTGTAAAGGTCCAAGGCTTTTAATTATAACAGATGGTTGAAGGGTTGGGGACACAAATATTTGTATAACCTCAATAGGGCCGTTTATACGAGAGAAAATAAGCCACGGCTTACTCTGGCCACGGCTTACATAAGACGCGAACATTCCGTATAAATGGTACAAAATCTATGTTCATGGCTTTCTCAAGCTGCGGCTTATCCTGGCCTAGGGGTTTTTACTCGTATAAATGGTTCCTTTCGCGTCTTATGTGAGCCGCGGCCAGAGTAAGCCGCAGCTTATTTTCTCTCGTATAAACAGCCCTATTATCACAAATGCAAATTAATAAAATATAGTTAGACTAAACAGGGAGGGCACTAAAAAAAGAAAGAAAACAGGCAGTAAGAAAAATGATGAGTGCTGAGAAAATCAAAGGCTCCTGTGAACCAGCTCATGGATGCATCTTGCTACACTAATAATATTGCGATCTACAATAGAGAGAGAAAGAGTTGCCCAATAATTAATAATATCCTAATAATAATCATAATAATCCAACATGGCGGCCATACTCCACCTGGCCCAACTGACAAGCTAGTTTACAGCGTACATCTTTCATACTGACATCCATCTTATAGCCAATTGACACCTGTCAAAACAAGGTATCCGCTGACCAGTGTCACGTGACCATATCGCGGGCTCAAGTTAAGACCTCATCGAGGTCAGCTGTTTTTTTGAAGTTGACTGCTGACCAGGTACTTGCTTTTGATTGGATCACAGGCTCAAGCCAGGTGTGGGACACCCAAACCAAAACGAGGCTTAATTTTTCACGCGCTTTCTCTGGCTCGTAATTTCACACTCAGTTGGTTTCTTCATTTTGAGCAAAACAACTTCATCTTCTTCGATCAAAGTTTGTCTTTTAATTCGCGTAAAAAGCATGAAAATCAACTTGTCAAAAGATACTCCAGAAGGTGAATTTGCAAGTGATAAAAAAAGGAAGAGCGAAAAATTTTTCTCAGGAAAAGCATCAAACTTGGATCGATTGTGGGGTTGAAAACAAAATAATTCAACGCTTCAAGGGCTTTCACTTTACCACAACATCTTGCATCTCACCAAGAAAGGTCACTTAGCAGTTCACCGGCATTAATGGGAGGAACGAGTAGCTCAAACTCTGTGGAAGAAGCTCTTTTTTGGACAAACCGTTTGCTATTTGTGCGGATGCTTGTTTTACTTTACTGAAGCTTACGAGTAAGTGCACAGGAAAATCGAGCAAAAGGTGGCTACAGTCGAAAACCTAACCTACCCTCATTTTAAGTCTATAGAGAGGTACTGACGAGTTTACAAACCTCCTGGGGTTTATTTTCCGAAATACGGTCGATTTTTGGAATTATTTGAGATTTTTGATTTCGATCGTCTGACGCCTGAAATTAGCCGCCTCACAGGGGAAAATAGACTGGCCGAAATAACTGCTTCGCGTAACCAAACACGTCAACCTATCGGCAATCTAACACTTAATTTCTATAAAATGGACATCTAGCATCCTATTTACGACAGATTTCCAATTCTGAAGTGTAAAATCAACGCTTGTTAACCGCTTTCTAAATGGCCAGTTGACAAGAGCTCACGAATGCGAAAATTTTTAGGCAAAACTGAAATCGAGCTCCTGGTTATGGGAATTCTCCGAATTGCCCCAAATTTTAGTTTTGAAGTCTCGAGATATTAATAGTGTTTTAATGTACATTAAAATTTTGTTTGGGTTTTTTAGCGAGCGCTTCAGAATAAGTTGATCAATTTGAAGAAATTTTACGCTAAGTGACCTCAAATTGACCTCAGAGTGTTTGTTTACATTGACTAGTCGCATCGGTTACATTGAAATGAGCGCTCCACATTAACTAATATTCTCATTCCATATTTCATTTGAGAATGAATTTGACTTACCATTGTATAATAGCGTGGAATAGTAGCGTGGGTTGTCTTGAAGCAGCAGAAATTGAAGCCGATAGAGGCTGCAATCGGGTTCAGTTGTTGTCCAAACTATTGTAGATCTGATATAAAACTTTCAGAAACTCCTTCGTCGAATTTGCCTAGTATTATATCTGATCGTAAGAAACGCTGCAGTTCATCAACCATATGCCTGGGTAAGTTGTTGAGACATCTGTGACACATTTAGATCTGTTTTAGTGTTGGAACTGGAGCTGATAAGAGCTCATTATGGAGCTGATTAGACCCGAACTTGTGTAGGGCGTTATTGTCAATTGCGGGACACCCCTCGGGCGAAATTCTTGGCACTTTCGCAAACCTGGTTGTTCCCTTAGTAAATCAAATGGAACGGATTTTTGCACCGGAATTTGTTCAAAACATATAAGGAATACCTTCTGAGGTATTCCTCTTTCTTGTGTTTGTCGGAATGATCCTAAAATCCTGTAACATCTGTGGCGTTCCACTAGTTCCATGCTACTTGACTTCCGACGTGCGACTTAGTGTTGTTTTTGTTAGTACCTAGTTTCTTAAAGAGTAC
>JAEMWC010000255.1:267500-315000 GCA_016490735.1 Pachyseris speciosa
GATTTCAGACCAAATTGCACTCCACTCAGTTCAATTACCATTATTTATCATTTCCCATTCTGGGTTGGGTAGCTCTTTAATTTTTGCTATGATGTCGTCAAAATGCGAATAATCACCATCCTTCAGCAGGTTTGTAAAATTTCCATCTGGGCAGTTAACATTGAAATTTTAACATCATCGTTATACAGTTTTTCCATAAACTTTAGCTCTTCGGATTTGTCTTGGCAATTGAAGGGCTGAGGGCATAAACTGCCTATGTGTAATTTTCGGCCGTTTTTTTTAGTTCGCTTGGATTTGTCCAAATTTTTGCATGTGAACTGCATTTTGATTCAAAAACATTGTCCCATTATCCCGTATTCTTTTTCGTTTTCGAGAAATAACGTATGCAAAAAAAAAACACCTAAAACTACACATAGGCAGTTTATGCCCTCAGCCCTTCATATGTCTGCCTTATTAACATGCATGAAGTAATGTCCAAGGGTATTCTTTATGCGTAATGTGCCTTTTTGACTCATAAACAGCCCACAAGATGCCCATCCGACTTGGAAATGGTCGACTTTTTTAAATGCAGCACTTATTACCAGTGTTTTGCTTACTGATAGTGCTCAAGAAGCTTCCTTAGCTGGAAAACAGTGTGCAACATTCTGGGTTGACTTAAAAACAGCACACAGCAACCTTGGTTAACCTTAAGCCAGCGTGCGTAGATTTTGTCCGACTTGAAAACAGCACTCAAAAGATTTAGGGTTATTGTTAAGTTTAGAGTTAGGCTCAAAATTAGGGCTAGGGTTAGAGATAGGGTTAGGGTTAGAGCTAGGGTTAGGGTTAGCGTTAGGGTTAGAGCTAGGGATAGGGTTCGGCCTAGGGCATTGCAAACGTTAACGTTAAAGCAAGCAGCGTATTTTGAGTCTCGCACAGGTTTCTTGGTTTCTTGGTTCCTCCGAAATGAAAAGAGCGCACAGGTTTCTTGGTTGATTCTTAATTCTTTCGGGAAGGCTTTGGCCGATGTAAGTAAAGTGTTGAAGAGGGTGTTTTGGTTGAAAACGGCATACAGCAGGATCGGATTTGATTCTAACTCAGTGCTTAAAAAGCTTGCTGTCGGCTGAGAAATAGAATAAAATATCAAAGAAGGTTGTTTTTATTGGAAGATAGCTTTTGGCTACTACCAACAACTTCTGTTCGTGAGCAACACCGAAAATTTGAGTTAACGATGTTCAAGGGCAAAATTAAGAGTTAAAAGAGTAAGCTGTTTCCCGTCGGTTTCCGCTTCGAAACAGAGATTTGACTGGCGCTTCGCATGCTTTGGTCATTATTGAAACGATTTTGAAGGGTTCATTTTCGTCGTCAAATGGAACCAGTGGAATGAAATTCGTATCACAAGTCAACGTAAATGACGACAGTGAAAAAACTGGAACAAAATACTTAACTAGTTTTGTTGGCTTCATAAAGGTTCATAAAGGTTCATAAAGGTTTATTTAAAAAATAAAGTGAATAGAGATATTACAATTTAGACTGACCTGCAGGTAGCTTAGCTAATCGTGGCAGGCCAGTCTATTGAAACAGAGGCAATTATATTACAGTACAGGATTAAAAAAGAGAAAAAAAAAAGATAAGTGTACTTGTGCGAGATTGAACAAACAAACAAAAACAAAAAACAACAACAACAACAAAAATTAAAAAAAAAAAAGAGAAAAGAGAAAAGAGAGAGGGAGAGCTTGAGATATTAAGATAATAAAAGTACTTTTACTTGTGTCTTCTCTAATGATTCTTTAGATCAAATATTATTTTATCGATTTCAATGTAGCTATCTTCAGTTTTCAAAATGTCAAATAGTATTCTTTTCATTTCTTTCTTAAAACTATTTTTTGGCAACTTTTTTATTCTTTCAGGTATCCCATTCCACACTTTTGCTCCAACACGTGAAAAAGAGTATTTTTGTCGGTCGATTCTAGAATTTTTAATATAAAAGTTCTGAGAGGTTGACGAGCGGGTAGCATATTTGTGTATGCTAGAAGTTCTACAGAAAAGATTTAGAATATTTGGTGGTGCTTGTTTTGCATTTATATCATACATTAAGTTTGAGACCGCTTGGACAAAAAGAAAACTTAAAGGTAAAACGCTAGTTTTGACAAATAAAGGGATAGCGTGCTCATTTCTGTCTGCAAAGTGAATTAAGCGTAGTGCGCGCTTCTGTAGAATAGTGAGTTTATTTAGATGTGTTTTAGAGGCGTGGCCCCATGTAATAAGTCCATAGGAGAGATAAGGTGTTATAAGAGCATTATAGATGTTTATAAGAACACAAAATGGTATATAATGTCTTAGTTTACTTAACATTCCAACAGTTTTGCTTATTTTGGTTATAACAGAATCGATATGGTTCTTCCAGGAAAGGTTTTCATCGATAAGAACGCCTAAATACTTAATACAGTCTTTGTATTCAAGGTTTACATTTTTGTTTGAATCATGATCAAATATACAAATTTGATGAATATTTTGGATTTTCTTTTGGTAGGGTCGGAAGATGACATAGTTAAATTTCTTAGTATTCAATGTTAATTTATTAGAAGTTAGCCAATCGTTAAGTTTTTCAATCTCGTTGTTTACAGTCACTTCTAATTTTTTCAGGTCTTTATCAGCAAATATAATACTGGTGTCATCGGCAAAAAGAAAGAACTTCAATTTGCTAGAACAAGACGTAAATATTTGCATAAGATGTGAAATTTAATCCGTATCGTCTGATGCGTAACACAACGACTTGTTAAAATGTCTCGCGTACAAATATGTTTTTGCTGGTGTTTATCTCGCTTGAAAATATGTTTTGCTGATGTTTACAAGCCTCCATAAAATCAAAATAACCGAGTTGATCAATGCAAAACTTATTTATATGTTGAAATTCGGCAGCATGTCTCCCTGTGTTTACATAACAACTCGACGACCGACCACGAGTAATATTTTCCACGCGCGCCCATGCAACTTTTCCCTGGATTGTTTTCAAGATAGTCATCGAAAACGGACGGACTTCTCATCATGCTGACTTCCCTCTCTCGGATGAATTCTCCGTAATGTTTCCGAATTTTTATGAACTGTTTCACGGCTTCGATGGCCCGCGAGACAGCGCCCACTTCGGCCGCAATGAATTGTGGGAATGTTATGCCCTCCGCGAGACCAGAGACCAGAGATGTTTTCAGAGTTTTTTTTCTGCCCGGCTCTTAATCTCTACTCCCAAACCGGAGAGTCAAATTCATCTCTCTCTTCATGGTTTGGCAAGCAGAGAAAACACGACTGGCTTCTTTCAGCCGTGTTAGACTTGTGGATCTAAAGACTTCATGATGTCCTTCGATCACCGGGCGAACAGGCAAATTGACATAATTCAATTAAACCAAACAAGCTAGCGCGGATTGAGTCCAGAGCTTCGGCAGACACGTTGCGTAAGTACCAATGTTTTAACCGCCAAAACTTTTAGTCTACGTCACACTATGGAACAATCCTTTCTACCTGTCAATCATTTCATGTCCAGTTTCAGTTTTACCCTTCAGTTACGAGCATTTGGCGCTAAGTTTTCAAATAAAGAAATAAAGAATACCCTTGGGCATTGCTTCATGCATGTTAATAAGGCAGACATATGAAGGGCTGAGGGCATAAACTGCCTATGTGTAATTTTGCGGACAAAACACCATGATGGAGATGCTGGCACACGTTTTGTTCAGATATGCAACCGAGGCGCTTCATGGCTATTGTTACGTGAATATACCCCTTGTTTCTTATTTTTTAGATATTTTATCTTTAAAGATGGACCATTAGAAAAGTGATTTGGGGGTGGGGGGAAATTTATCCTGTAGGGTGTTTCAAAATCTGTCACGCAATCGACAATAACGCCCTGCATCAGTCGGGTCTTACCAGCGCTAGAGTGAGCTCTTATCAGCTCCAGTTCCAACACTAAAACAGATCTAAGTGTGTCACAGATGTCTCAACAACTTACCCAGGCATTTGGTTGATGAGCTGCAGCGTTTCTTCCATTCACATATAATTGAAGGGCTGAGAGCATAAACTGCCTATGTGTAATTTTCGGCCGTTTTTTTAGTTCGCTTGGATTTGTCCAAACTTTTGCATGTGAACTGCATTTTAATTCAAAAACATTGTCCCGTATTTTTTTTCACCGATTTCTTTTTCGTTTTCGAGAAATAACGTATGCAAAAAAAACACCTAAAACTACACATAGGCAGTTTATGCCCTCAGCCCTTCATATGTCTGCCTTATTAACATGCATGAAGTAATGCCCAAGGGTATTCTTTATGCGCAATGTGCCTTTGTGACTCATAAACAGCCCACAAGATGCCCATCCGACTTGGAAATGGTCGACTTTTTTAAATGCAGCACTTATTACCAGTGTTTTGCTTACTGATAGTGCTCAAGAAGCTTCCTTAGCTGGAAAACAGTGCGCAACATTCTGGGTTGACTTAAAAACAGCACACAGCAACCTTGGGTAACCTGAAGCCAGCGCGCGTAGATTTTGTCCGACTTGAAAACAGCACTCAAAAGATTTAGGGTTATTGTTAAGTTTAGAGTTAGGGTTAAAATTAGGGCTAGGGTTAGAGTTAGGGTTAGGGTTAGAGCTAGGGTTAGGGTTAGAGCTAGGGATAGGGTTCGGCCTAGGGCATTGCAAACGTTAACGTTAAAAGTAAGCGGCGTATTTTGAGTCTCGCACAGGTTTCTTGGTTTCTTGGTTCCTCCGAAATGAAAAGAGCGCACAGGTTTCTTGGTTGATTCTTAATTCTTTCGGGAAGGCTTTGGCCGATGTAAGTAAAGTGTTGAAGAGGGTGTTTTGGTTGAAAACGGCATACAGCAGGATCGGATTTGATTCTAACTCAGTGCTTAAAAAGCTTGCTGTCGGCTGAGAAATTGAATAAAATATTAAAGAAGGCTGTTTTTATTTGAAGATAGCTTTTGGCCACTACCAAAAACTTCTGTCCGTGAGCAACACCGAAAATTTGAGTTAACGATGTTCAAGGGAAAAATTAAGAGTTAAAAGAGTAAGCTGTTTCCCGTCGGTTTCCGCTTCGAAACAGAGATTTGACTGGAGCTTCGCGTGCTTTGGTCATTATTGAAACGATTTTGAAGGGTTCATTTTCGTCGTCAAATGGAACCAGTGGAATGAAATTCGTATCACAAATCAACGTAAATGACGACAGTGAAAAAACTGGAACAAAATACTTAACTAGTTTTGTTGGCTTCAAGACGTAAATATTTGCATAAGATGTGAAATTTAATCCGTATCGTCTGATGCGTAACACAACGACTTGTTAAAATGTCTCGCGTGCAAATACGTTTTTGCTGGTGTTTATCTCGCTTGAAAATACGTTTTGCTGATGTTTACAAGCCTCCATAAAATCAAAATAACCGAGTTGATCGACGCTAAACTGATTTATATGTTGAAATTCGGCAGCATGTCTCCCTGTGTTTACCTAACAACTCGACGACCGACCACGAGTAATATTTTCCACGCGCGCCCATGCAACTTTTCCCCGGATTGTTTTCAAGATAGTCATTGAAAACGGACGGACTTCTCGTCATGCTGACTTCCCTCTCTCGGATGAGTTCTCCGTAATGTTTCCGAATTTTGACGAACTGTTTCACGGCTTCGATGGCCCGGGAGACAGCGCCCACTTCGGCCGCAATGAATTGTGGGAATGTTATGCCCTCCGTGAGCGAAAGACACTCTGCAAACATCAGCCAGTTTTTTGCCCGTAACTCCAAAAACACCTCTCCTTTTCGGAAATTCTAGCACGGCAACCTTTCAGAAATGGACCAAGACTAGCAAAACCGAGCCGCTTTTGAGACGAGAGATGTTTTCGGAGTTTTTTTTTCTGCCCGGCTCTTAATCTCTACTTCCAAACCGGAGAGTCAAATTAATCTCTCTCTTCATGGTTTGGCAAGCAGAGAAAACACGACTGGCTTCTTTCAGCCGTGTTAGACTTATGGATCTTAAGACTTCATGATGTCCTTCGATCACCGAGCGAACAGGCAAATCGACATAATTCGATTAAACCAAACAAGCTAGCGCGGATCGAGTCGGGAGCTTCGGCAGACACGTTGCGTAAGTACCAATGTTTTAACCGCCAAAACTTTTAGTCTACGTCACACTATGGAGCAATCCTTTCTACCTGTCAGTCATTTCATGTCCAGTTTCAGTTTTACCCTTCAGTTACGAGCATTTGGCGCTAAGTTTTCAAATAAAGAAATAAAGAATACCCTTGGGCATTGCTTCATGCATGTTAATAAGGCAGACGTATGAAGGGCTGAGAGCATAAACTGCCTATGTGTAATTTTCGGCCGTTTTTTTAGTTCGCTTGGATTTGTCCAAACTTTTGCATGTGAACTGCATTTTAATTCAAAAACATTGTCCCGTATTTTTTTTCACCGATTTCTTTTTCGTTTTCGAGAAATAACATATGCAAAAAAAACACCTAAAACTACACATAGGCAGTTTATGCCCTCAGCCCTTCAATTATAGGCAAATTTGACAAAGGAATTTCTGTTGGACAACAACTCGGCTTCATTCTGCCGCTTCAAGACAATCCTTGCACCTATTCGACTCCATTATATAGTGGTAAGTCAAATTCATTATCAAATGAAATATGGAATGAGAATATTAGTTAATATGGAGCGCTCATTCCAATGTAACCGATGCGACTAGTCAATGTAAACAAACACTCTGAGGTCAATTTGAGGTCACTTAGTGCAAAATTTCTTCAAATTGATCAACTTACTCTGAAGCACTCGCTAAAAAACCCAAACAAAATTTTAATGTACGTTAAAACACTATATCTCGAGACTTCAAAACTAAAATTTGGGGCAATTCGGAGAATTCCCATAACCAGGAGCTCGATTTCAGTTTTGCCTATAAACTTTCGCATTTGTGAGCTCTTGTCAACTGGCCATTTAGAAAGCGGTTAACAAGCGTTGATTTTACACTTCAGAATCGGAAATCTGTCGTAAATAGGATGCTAGATGTCCATTTTATAGAAAAGTGTTAGATTGCCGATAGGTTGACATGTTTGGTTACGTGAAGCAGTTATTTCGGCCGGTCTATTTTCCCTTGTGAGGCGGCTAATTTCAGGCGTCAGACGGGCGAAATCAAAAATCTCAAATAATTCCAAAAATCGACCGTATTTCGGAAAATAAACCCCAGGAGGTTTGTAAACTCACCAGTACCTCTCTATAGACTTAAAATGAGGGTAGGTTAGGTTTTCAACTGTGGCCACGAATTTTCCGTTTTGCTCGATTTTCCTGTGCATTCTCTCTTACATATTTTAAACTGGTAGAAACCTCTGCAACACAGGACAGTGAGGTAAATTAAATACCTTGAAGCTTAACATTTGGTTTAATCGTTATTACTTATGTTCAGGAATGAAACTTGTATTTTTCTCTCGACTAGATATAAATAACAATCATCTGTACTCGTTTTGGATGCAAAGATGTAGTTGAATTGTTTGTGTGTTTTGGTGCGTTGTTTTGTTTACAAGCGAAAAAGTATTTTTACCCTGCTTGGCTGACTGTTTTTCGACCTCGGTGTCTCAACAGTGTTAAGAAACTTTTGCCCTTCTCTTATTAACATGTAATTGCAATGAGTCCTCATAAAATAATTTAAGAATTAAAGCCCCGGCTAAACAATCACATTTTCATCCAACATCATCAGCTGTCAAACATAACGTTGGTTGGCTAAGCCCACAAACAATGTTTGAGCAAACACTAGACAGAGTGAGACCACAGAACGATTTTTTGTGTATTATTGCTGAAATTTCGACTTTTGTGATTCATTTGGTTGCTTTTTATGGCTGTGCATGCTTTGTTGGTTGGGGTGGCTAAATTAAATGAATCAAACATTTGTAAAGTAATGCAAAATGTTGGATGAAAATGTTTGATCTTGACCAAACATGGAAAGCCATTGAACAATAAATGCAATGTTGTGTCGTCTGATGATGACTATTGTTTTTTTAACGTTTAATGTTTTAATGTCTTGAGGTTTTTGAACCGTGGTCAATTCCTGTTGACTGCTCTAAACATAAAATATTGGCGCAATTTAGGAAAGCCATGTGAAGCTGCTTAATACCAGTAAAAAAATAATAATTGTGGAGCTCCGCTTTTAGGCTTGGCTAAATCTATATATTATTGACTTTTACCGATTGGTTGCACTGGGGTGCATCCCCTCACACTTAACCCTTTGCTGACGGGTTTACCAAATATCATTCCAAATGGAATGATGCTTTGAAAATCTACAACTTTCTCAAATCCCTTACTGTGATTTAAACCATTTTTTTGCCAAATGATCAGTTGTTTAGACTTAATCACCCCGTAAACTGGTTAAACCTCCCAATTTTCATGGAATATTAGCATTTATTTTGTTGCAAAACTAAAAAATGCCCTTGGACAGCACAGAAAATAAGCTACTTTGTCTTGAAGTTTTTAATAGAAACATTCCTCTTGAAGCGAAAAGTCTACATTTGCAGCAAACTTCGTCTCCACTTCTTGCAATTTGTTCCACTTTTTCCTACTCACTTCTTTAGCGCGACTTGGTTAACGCTATTTCATTACAGTTCCTCTCACTGTCTGTAATTTTCACATTTGTGACCCAAAGGAATTCTGGGATATCCTTGCCTAACAGCAGCATGGAACTCTACCAATTTCCATTTCACATATTTTTTAGAACCATGTTGAGCCACCCGGTCCTGCTGACAAAATATTGCTCCGATTGCTTTATTTACAAGTCAAAACTGTCAAAATTGCCATGCCAGGTTCCGGAATCCACTCACAAAACAACTTAAGACACAACTTCACTCTGTGAATTGCCACCACTCATTCAAATACTTTGAGCGGCTCATTTCGTATGAAATTTCTTCTCTCCTTTGTTTTCTTTCAAAGGATTGCCACTACCCATCAACCCAGCTTTATGAGGCCAGGATGGGGGCTTCTGAGGTGAAAAATGGCTCAAGAAACACACTTATAAATCAAATACCTACTGAATTGTTAGTGTTTGTTGATCGCTTAAAACAAGCGAGAGCTGGCATGACATGCGTGACAGGAAAGATAAGAGCCATCAGTCTTCTGGACCAGCAAAATTCCCATTGTGATAACTAGACCGATTTGACCTCCCACCCTCTGGAAATTGCAAAAAAGACGTACCAAACGTCCGTCGGCAAAGGGTTAAGTTTGTCACTGACAAATCCTCCCCGCCCCCTCCCCCTGCCTGCCCACTACCAGCGGTTCATTCCTTCAAGATTTGCGGCGCAGGCTCTGAGAGTTTAACTACAAAAGCAAAATGTAAACTAACCTTCAGTAAATTTTCAGCAACTGCAAACCAGTCATCCGTGGCGAATACAATTTTTCCTCCCACCTATATTTACAAATATTAAACACCGACATGTGAAACGACATTGGTTGTGGTATTAGTAAATTAGGGCTAACCTCACAAGATTTTACAAGTTTTAGAGTACAGTGTTAAATCTACGTACCCCGCTACAAGCCAAGTCGTTTAAATAAACGAACGCTGGTGGCTTGCTGCTACAATGCGCCATATTTCTTGGTATCCAAGCCTTAGTGACTTTCGGTCTGCTGTGCAAGGTACTGGCGACGAGTTTGCGGACAAGGAAGGAAGAGAGAGAGAGAGCCTGGGTTCGAGGTTGGAAGTTTGACGTCACCCAGAGACTCCATTCGCGGACGCCATCTTGTGAAGGAGAAGGAAAGACGGTTGATCAATCCGACTTCATCCCTTTTCTTAAACAAATGAGTTGAATTTTTAAAAGGGGAAATAAAAATACACGAATCCATAATGTGGAAAATTCGCGAATTACAGGATAAAGTGTAAGTTTCATCGTGATAAGAAAATCTTTGTTGTGTTAGACGATAATTAAGTGACCTATTTGACTCACGTAAGCAATCTTTGCTTATTTCCTTCCTTCGACAGGACCAATGTAGTCATGAATTACACTGAGATTGAAGCAAAAGTCAGGGAAGCCACAAATGACGACACGTGGGGTCCTCACGGAACTATTATGGCAGAAATTGCTAGGTATACGTTCACGTACGAACATTTTCCAGAGGTAATGTCAATGCTGTGGAAAAGAATGCTACACGAAAGCAAAAAGAATTGGCGGAGAATTTACAAGGTTAGATGAGATTGTATTGTTTGCTGATGATAAATAGAAAAGCAATGTAGTAAGGGCCTGTTTGTATAACGTGAAGGTTACCAAACTATTAACCAGGGCACGAACGTTGAATCCTGCCCAGAATTCCTAAATTTGCTACTCAGGCTATGACGTTCAACGAAGAGCCATTGAAGCAACGATTTGTGTACAGGAGGCAATAATAGTTTATTTCTTTAGTATGTCTGGCGTGATACACGGTTACCAGTTTTCACTTAAAATAGTTATATTTGTCTTATGGAACTATTGGCCGTTTTTATACTAAAGACGCATAATCCGTCTTGGACAAACTTGGGCAAACGGCTGTTCTGCATCTGTTTAGTGTGACAAGTATAAAGATAGACACAAGACATTATGCGTCTAGATGGGTAATGTGTCTCTAGTATAAAAAGGGCTATTTTTGTTCCATGTTTGCACATCAGCTCAGTACTGAAACGTCTGGTTCATTTAAATGACCAATGGCTCTTTCATATGAACAGGCTTTATTTAATTATGCGAGTCACTGCAAATCCAACATCTCCTTCACCCCACCCCTCCCCTCACCCTCGACCCACAATCCAAGTAATTTTGGGAAATTGTCAGGAATCCTGTTACCTAGCACCTTTGAGATATGCTTCTTTGCTACCCTGCTCACAGGCACCCCAAACTCTTCCAGTTTTTATGTCTTTTAAATTAAACATGCATGCAAAGCAGCTTGTGACATCAAATCGATAATAGACCCAAGCCCCTTTTGACTCGGTTGTGGGACAGACGATGGTCAGATTTTGCAACTTTAACACCCTAGAAAAGTCAAAATAACTAGTCACGATTTGGTAGAAAAGGCGCAATGCATTTCAGCCAGGTGCAAAGATTTCTTTTACCGAAAAAAAAAAATGGCGGGGTTTAGGTGCACTTTAATTAAGAAGTATGTTAATCTTGAGCGCACAATTTTCTGACGGTTAATTTTAATGTCTTTGAACTTGAAAATGGTGTGACAATGTTACCGAAACATTGTTCTTTTCTATCACTAAGTCTTACTTGTCTAACATTAATTTTCTCCCCTTAATTTCTTTGTTTGTTGATTTGTGCTTTATGTATTAATTGGGATGATTCAAGGTATTTGTAAGTTTAAGAGCTCTTTACAGTACTGATCAGAGATAAGCAGCCAACACTAATGCAAAACATGCGCATTTTTTGTTCGTTAACACAGTTTTAAAAATTCAGCAGAAAACACATTTCTTCTACATGTTTTACCTATTGTCATTCAATGCAGTAAATTTTCTTTATGCAATATTGTTTTCAAAGACAATGGCTTGTTCCGGAAATGCTTGCACCAAGTCAGGCAGATTGAAATTTGCATTATAATGTTCTAAACATCACTACAAAGTGCATTATATTACAAAAACTTCCTACATGTCAGATCACAGGTGTTCAGATTAACTTTGTAGCTTTACGAAACATAAACCTCTCCACCTTCAATCACTTTTAATCTGTGTGTAATCAAGTGGTTAGTCACGCTTATTTGGAGGAAAAAAACTATATTTGCCCGTCGATGGGAAAACTGTGAACTAGGTGAACGCATGCACATGGCATGTTGGCACGTTGAGACAAAAGGAGCATGACTCGACACATTAGTTGCATGCGAGTAGCCTACCTCATTAAAGTTGAAGTCTTTGTTTTTCATGCACGCTAAAGGCAAAAGAGCGTGCAATGAGGATTGCATGCACTTTGGCTCTCTTCAAACACGCTTACCGTGTCAACTTCTAACACACTGAACATCTGACATCGAGAACATGCTGAACAGTGGACATCGAACGCACTTTGCATGCAATAACTGGCTGTTTTATCAGTATGAAAACTTAATCAACAATTCGCGTTGCGAAGGACCATCTTTTCAAAGGGATGTAGTAAAACCCAGAAATAAACAAACCACTGAAACGATGACTGAAACCGCCTAAACATGAACTACAGACTGAATAACCTTTCAACAAAACTAAGCCACCGAAACGAATAAAGCAAAATGGCCGAAACTAGAATCTTATTACCTTGTCAACAAAACAAAACCACCAAAACAAAATGGCTGAAACAGCTGAAATTGAAACTTATTACTCAGACTTCCGCCAGAAGAAGTCCGAGGTTGAATATGTCAACTGTTTTTCGTCTTCGTCGTCATAGTTGTCGAGTTTCATCCACAAAGCTCACTTCCAGCGTTTCTGCGCAAGCACTAACTAAAAATAGAACTCTGGAAACGAGATTGCACAATAACAAGAATGCTGTCACGGAAAATATCACGTACACTAAAACGTTGATTCTTTTAGTATTTTTGAGGTTTGAACAACTAATATGTTAAGAGAAGTGTGGATACTAATGTTTGCAAGTTCAACAGCAAGACGAAAGGTTTTAACATAGCCAAACTAAACTCTGTAATTTTGAGTGGTTGAATGAGTTTTCTGATGTGGTTTAAAGTGCTACTATGATAAAAAAATCACTCGTCTTTTTTCTTCAAATTTCGAAAGTGTGTTTGCTTAACAACCGACTCGCGAAATTTCAAGCTTTAATTTGGAGAAGTCAGTTTTTTATTTTGACTGAAATGTTTCTATTTAGTGTCCGCCATTACTAACTTCAAAATCTTGAGAGAACTGGATCAAGAACATAATGACGTAGAAATCTCACAAGCGCAAGAATGCAATGTGTGTAAACCCGGCTGATTACTCGGGATACTGTAAGTATACTGAGTTATAAAATGTGTCAGATTTCAGTCTTCAGTTTTTTTTTTTTTTTCTGTGCAGCAAAATGCACAATACAATTACATTCCGCTGTTTGGATTGGCCAATGCACAATAGCAGGCACGTGGCGGTGTGTTCATTGGTTAAAGCAAACCACATAGTCCAAAGGTCGAAAGGCTAACATCACGCGACGGTTGTTTACAAGTTATGCAAATTCATCGTGTTTGAGTTGTGAAGCTAGATATTTTAAGAGAGCACAGTCTGTCCCCGTGAAAAGGTTTGCCGAGTGTTAAGAAAAAGTTGGAAGCCTCACACTTGTAATCGATATCACAAGTCGAAATCGAATGCTGTGACAGAAAAGTTACAGATTTGCACAAAGTTGTTTTCGTAATGTGATACCTTCGATTTAATACGTGACCGCAAGTGAACACTCAAGGTTAAATAATCCACTTCGACCGCGGAACAAATTTTCCTGCACATATCTTTGTAAAGTTGTGAAACTGGATTTTAATACAGTACAGACTGTCCGTGTGAAAAGGTTTCCCAAATTTAAGACAATGTTGGAAGCCTCGCACGTGCTGTGAGTATCGACTCGAATTAGAACATTGTGACAGTTCTATATTTAGATAATCGCAAAGTTGTGTTGATGTAATTTGATCCGGGTTATACCACAACTCAATCGCTGTGACAGATCTATATTTAGAGACAAGTTGGCGAACTTTTGGTTTTCACGTGCGTCAGAAAAAAAACTAAAATTAAACATTTAGATTTTTTACCTTCATCAGGTAAATGACCTTTAAGCCAAGTAACACGCTTTGTTTTGAAAATAGAGCAGTTTGAATTTCAAGTGCTTTTTACAATGCGTGACATCTGGACATGTCACATACACGGAAACAATTCGCCTTGTGTTTTCAAGTTTGTTTTCAAGCTTCGCAGAGAGAAAAAAACTCCAGATGTTGCCACTTAATCTAGAAGTAAACAACAACAGCTGACAAGGAATATTGATGGCAACTCTCAAAACGGTTTAACGAGCTTTGCTCAAACGTGAACAAAAAGGTCTTACGTGAACCCAAAACGGATAGTTTCGAGAATCAGAAGCGTGCATCCGGCTTCTGGAACAAAAAAGTATCCCGAGTTAACGCTCATAGAGCGTCTTGTTTTGTATGCGGCACGGGAATTTTGTGCTTTCAGACTCTCAAACTTGTGTTTTGCATACTTAATAAGCTGCATTCACACACTGCAATTTTAAACCAGTGAGTAAATGACGTCATTTTATCCTGGATCCAGCTCTCCGAGGACTAATCGGTCAGTCATGAACGTGAGTAATGGCGAACCGTTAAATTAAAAAGTTGTACTCAAAGTAAACAGTCTTCCGCTTGAAATTAAAGCTTGAAATTTCGCGAGTCAAGTGTTAAGCAAACACACTTTCGAAATTTGAAGAAAAAAGACAAGTGATTAACTGTTATGAACGTGAGTAATGGCGAACCATTAAATTAAAAAGTTGTACTCAAAGTAAACAGTCTTCTGCTTGAAATTAAAGCTCGAAATTTCGCGAGTCGAGTGTTAAGCAAACACACTTTCGAAATTTGAAGAAAAAAGACAAGTGATTATTTTTCTGGTCGTAGTAGCACTTTAAGCTTATTGTGCCAATAGCATTCCATGTTATTAAAAGTTAGCTTTGAGAGCTTGCCATTTAGTAAGGAACCATCGACTGAGAAGCCGCACAGGCTCTGAACAGCAGGTAAATTCAATCATTTCTTCTTGCTTCAAGTCCGAAAGTGCACCGGGATCAAGACCACCCTGACTGAAAAAACCGCTTCAAATTACGTGACGAGCATGTGTTGGAATTTGATCTTGATGTTCCCTTGAGATATCAGTGTGTTAATCTAATTTATTCCAGAAAACATGTTGCAAGCTTGATGTGAAAATATTTTTGCAAGCAAGAAACTGAACGAATCGTGGAAAACGGCCGGCTGTGATAATTTTTTTCACAGCGTGAAAAATGATATGCACAGGTTTTGTAGGGTAAGCTCTGTTAACAACAGAATATCTTCCATGTCTGCTTGTTGGCTCTGTATTTTCCTTTGCCGCTGCAGTTCGTCTAACGCTGATATGCCGTCAATTACGTGACGAGCGCATGTTGGAATTTGATCTTGATGTTCCCTTGAGACATCGATGTGTTAATCTAATTTATTCCAGAAAACATGTTGCAAGCTTGACGTGAAAATATTTTTGCAAGCAAGAAACTGAACGAAGTGCGGAAAACGGTTGGCTGTAATAATTTTTTTCACAGCATGAAATATGATATACACAGGTTTTGTAGGGTAAGCTCCCTAAACAACAAAATGTCTTCCATGTCTGCTTGTTGGCTCTGTATTTTCCTTTGCCACTGCAGTTCGTCTAGCGCTGATATGCCATCAACAGTCAACTCTTGAAACACATTGCTTGCATTGTATAAAGGGTTTTCACGTGACATCATAAAAAACTAAAATTCAAAAGTAAACAACCTCTGCATTTTTATCTTCATCGTGTGAGAGACATTTTAGAAAAGTATCTGCTTGCATGTTTTCAGCTTGTTAGCTTGCTTTGTTTTGAAAATAGAGCAGTTTGAATTTTAGAGTTTTTCACAGCGCGTGACATAAAGATGTCTGCTCACAAGCATGGCACTTACATGAAAACATTGATTCACCGCATGTTTTTGAGGTTTGAAAAGCCAACATGGTAAGAGAAACGTCTTTACAATACTGATAGAAACATATTACATGGTAAAAAAAAAAGAGAAAAAAAGGTTCAAAGTTTCACTTGGAATTTAGATTTATGCTTTTCCATATCAAGAATGTTTTTAAGAAAGGCAAAGAAAGCTTGCTAGATGTATAATTCCTCTCTCCTTGATGCAGTATAGATATAGTATTTGGCTAATATCAAGCAGAGGTTCAAGCCAAGGCGAAGAGTGAGGCGATCAGTAAAGCTGTAAATAATTTCTGTTTCAGACAAGATAATTGCTGGGTTGTTTGTGTACAGGCTTTAGATATTCCATAGGAATCTGACACCAACTAGAAAGACTTCCAAAATCAAGTCCTCCTTTTTCTTTTGGACCTATCATAGTTGTATGTTTTATTTTTACTGTTTTCCTCCATAAAAAAATCCCTAATAACTTGGTCAACTGTATTAACCCTTTAGCTCCTGAACATTTTGCCAAAAAACACCTTTTAAAGCTTGTCAAGCTGTTTTCTGGTCAGAATCTAGCCGAAAAGAACCAAAACTGCCTAAAACTCTGTTTCCTGGTAGAGCTCCTGGCGTCCTTCTGTTCCTGATGCTTAAATTGAGCTTTGAAAGTTTGGGCATGTGCGAGTGTTAAAACTGATGATGTCACAAGTGGTACAAGGGACGTGGTTCTGCACGGCCGGTTTTGGCCAGTGTAGGAGTTAAAGGGTTAATAAAAGTATGAGGAAATGAAAGCATAGACGTGTTATAAACAAGTTTAGATAATGCAAGGCTTTTGAGATGGTTATATGGCCATACAAAGAAAGATCCCTAGAATACCTTAAATTTAGCAAAGTTTACATTGAGGTAAGCCTTTCTTTAAAGTTTTTCTGAAAAGAGACTACATCATTTGCAAAAATGAATACCAAACACAAAGACAGAATCAGAAGGCCAAGCAATTCCAAAATTTTTTGTTTTGTTATGCCAATCAGCACCCAACCACAATCCCTCAGTTTTACTCAAATTAACTTCAAGGCCAGAACACTTTTGAAACTCGTGCAACAATTCCAGCGGAAGACAGGTCTGACACAAAGACAGTGGTGTCGTCAGCATATTGAGAGATTTTAAATTCTCTATCAAAAATCTGTATTCCACGTATATTCATGTCTTATCTGATAGCATTACCAAGTACAGTACCGGTTAAAGGTAAGTTGACAGTCTCGACTCGATCCTTGCGAGAATCGAGTATCGAGGATCGAGTCAAGAATCAAGACTCGATTCACTCGAAACTCAACTCGATCCTCGTTACTCGATTCTCGCAGGAAGCACTCTATTGTTATTCATC
Source organism: Pachyseris speciosa (assembly GCA_016490735.1). NCBI lineage: Eukaryota > Metazoa > Cnidaria > Anthozoa > Scleractinia > Pachyseridae > Pachyseris > Pachyseris speciosa. The sequence goes on from JAEMWC010000255.1 coordinate 284,450, forward strand.
GAGTACGCGATTCATCGAGTACGTGATTCGACTTTCCGAGTTCTTGAGGAAAGAACGCAGTTGTTCTGTATGGACACTTATGTAGACACTAAAACAATTTCCGTTCGAACAACGCAACGAATTCAAGCTAAAGGACAGCGCGGTGACAAATACTGTCAAAAGTCATTTAGGTTTTGAGGACACGGTGTACTTCTCGAGGAAATATCGCATACTGCATAAAAAAAAAGCAAGGTCAAAAGACATTCAGTTTCTTTCGAGGTCACAGCGTTGTGCTTTTCTGCATAAAAATTCCGATGCTCAATTTTAAACCGTTCATATGGCCGCTCGTTCATAAGCGCAATGAATCAAGATCGCTGCGGTTCATCGCGGACACTGTCATCAAAAGCGATCATAATTTCGAGAAAGCGGGCTATTTGTCGACCGAATGCACAGTGTACAAGCAGGCGAATAGTGTAGTCGCTAGCCAGTGGCCGCTTGGCAAGCGTAAGGAATTCAAGGCTGGCGTGATTGATCGAACAAGTTTCGACAAACCGGCGCTCATCGACCACAAGGACGCAAACAAGACATGGTAGCTTATCGTATGTACGAGGCCAACTTCGAAAATCACTCATCGCCTTTGAAATAAATAAATTGATAAACGTGCGATGGAACACTAGTAAAACTCCAAGGAAACATCCGAAGTGAAATACGTGTATAATTTGGATTGAAACGTTGCCGAGATGATCTTCACTCTTCGGCCAAAAATAGCGCAAAGTAAACATTGAATAAAAATAGACTTGACAGACACTGCGCGTGAGAACAGAAAATTTGCATATCATAACGAATTACACACATTTGTGTTTCAAGTTTGGAGGAGTTGCATTGTAAAATTTATTCCTAAGAACGGTCGAAGAAAATCCTGTTTCAACGAAATAAAGTTACGAACGAGCACCATTAGTGAACACATGTATTGACACGTACGCGTTTCGAATTTCATCTTAAAATTATGCGTGTCTGTGACAAAAACATGCAACGCTCAGTCGGCCAAGTTTTATTCATCGAACATCTGTTACTTATTGGGAGATATTGTAGTGGCGTGGTCAGTCCTTGGCCATTCTGTTCTTTCTCAAGCATTGATTTCTGCGAATCTGCCTATCTGTCAAAGAGATTGAATCACATTTAGAAACATATCGCGTACTGAACGACTACTCTTGCATCGTTTGCGTTTCTTCGAGTAGCTGAAGTTGCTTTTGCTCGAGAGGTCTATCGAGTGATCAGCCAAGCGACAAGCTCATTATCTCTGATCTTGCGAGACGCGATCCTCGACTCGATTCTCGATGGCTGAGCCTCGATCCTCGATGCTCGAAACTCGCAGGAATCGAGTATCGAGGATCGAATCGAGACTCGGAAGAGACTGTCAACTTACCTTTAACCGGTACTGTATCTCTGTGCACAGAACAAAAAGAGTGCCAGAAGGCGGGCATCCTTGTCGAATGCCTCCCTGAAGATTAAAAAATTCCGACGCATATCCATCGTTCATCACACAACTGCAACATTTACTATAGAACACTTGTATCCATTGTTGGATTAGAGGCCCAAAATTGAACTCTTGTAGTGTCCTGAATTATAAGTCCCACTGAAGCTTATCAAAAGCTTTTTTGAAGTTGATAAATAGTGCTATACTAGGTACATTTTCAGTCTTGGTGACTTTCATAAGGTCAAGGATAAGTCTACATTTTGTCCAATATATCGACCTTTTACATACCCTGTCTGGTCCTCGGAAATTAATTTAGGAAGAGTTGTGGCAAGTCTGTGGACTATTGTCTTTGTAGCAATTTTATAATCTACATTAATTTGCTCAGATCTACATGTTCATTTTACATTTTGGTGCGTTTCTTTGCCGTCCTTTGAAAATAACACTTTCAAATGGCCAAATTGAAGGTACTGTGGAAGACATCTTTCCAAAACAGTACTTTTTTCATTCTTTTTCTTTATTTCAATGCCGTCCACAACAATTGAAGGGCTCGGGGCACCAACGTCCTCCTGGTTTTTGGTCGATTTTCGATGTGCTCAATAGAAACTGATATTTAGCATGTGGACTTCATTCCAGTTAGAAAACATTGCTCTGTATTTGTTTTGGTTGATTTCCTCTTCGTTTTCGAGAAATAACGTATGCAAAAAACCCAAGTCAGCTCATTCCCTTGCGTATTAATATTCATGCGCGAATTGAATTACCTTTAGGGCACGTGAAATGAATGACGCTTGGAAAGCATTGTTTGATAGTGTGACGTAGACTATACATTTGGACTAAACATTTTGACTAAACATCGATTTAAGTTTCATTGATAGGAAACTTACGTGGCTGTGAGGTGTCGATTGCTAGCTAAATTTAATCGAAACTCGCCAGCCTGGTGGTCGAACGGACGTCATTTAAGTCTGTCGATTGGCAATTCAGACACTTCTGAAAGAAGCCAGTGGTGTTTCTCTGTGCGTGCCAAACACTGGAACAAATCGGCATTTCGCAGTACAGAGTACTGAGCCAGGCGGGACAGTCTGAAAGCAACTCTCGTCTTAAAAGCGGCCCGCAGTTGAGAGTCTTGGCCCATTTGCCAAAGGTTGCCGTGCTAGAAATTCGGAAATAAGAGTTGTTTTTTGACTTAGGCGAAAAATATCGGATGTTTGAAGACGTGTTGCGCGCGCTCAAAAGGATGTTTTTATGCCCACAATCCAATGCGACCACAGAGGGTGCTGTCTCCTTGAAAAGTTCTCGCGAGGACTGGAAATGAATATTCGCTCGGCTACGGTGGGAAAATTTTCACTTCAGAGCGGGAACATTACGGAGAATTCATCTAAGAGTGGGAAATCGGCAAGACGAGCAGTCAGTCCGCAATCGACACCTCACAGCCACGTAAGTTTCCTATCAATGAAACTTAAATCGATGTTTTAACCGCCAAATGTATAGTCTACGTCACACTATCAAATAATGCTTTCCAAGCGTCATTCATTTCACGTGCCCTAAAGGTAATTCAATTCGCGCATGAATATTAATACGCAAGGGAATGAGCTGACTTGGGTTTTTTGCATACGTTATTTCTCGAAAACGAAGAGGAAATCAACCAAAACAAATACAGAGCAATGTTTTCTAACTGGAATGAAGTCCACATGCTAAATCTCAGTTTCTATTGAGCACATCGAAAATCGACCAAAAACCGGGAGGACGTTCTTGCCCCGAGCCCTTCATTTAATAATGTAAGAGGTCTCCAATTCTCCAGATAGGATTTATCTTTTTTTCTTTTTCGGAATTACTTTAATAATCCCTTGTCTCTGAGTGATATTCATTTGGCCCCCGTTGGAGGGCATAATTGAAACTCTCTATCATTTCTTCACCTAAAATGGGCCAAAACTGTATATAAAATTCAACAGAGAGGCCGTTGCTTCCTGGAGACTTGCCTTTCGCACTTTGTTTCAATACATTACAGCTTTCATCATTAGTCAGATGGCCCTCCAACTTATCTTGTTGAGATTGATCAAGTTTCGGAAGAGTAGTACCTCCAAAACATTTTTTAAATGTATCATCTGTTGCGGTGCTTTTGGGAAGAGTAAAAAGATCTTTGTGCATTCAATATTTCATCAGCATCGGTAATTTCTTCTCCCCCGTTTCGTTTAAGTTTTATGATATGAGTTTTAGGAGCATAAACGTTGCATAACACAAAGGTTGAGTCGTAAACGGTAACCTCAACTAGCAAAGATCTCCCGTTTTTATCTGCAACTATACTGGTAATCTGAAAATCAAGTTTTGGGTTAAAAAGAATCATAATGCCTTTAGAATGACTGGAACCAAGACTACAACAAATTTTGCCACCCCATTGAGATTTCCATATTTCTTCCACGTCTTTAGTAGAGTACGTCTCTTGCAGAAATATGACATCAGCCTTGCTGTTGTGTGCCGAACAAAAAACCTGCCTCCTCTTACATGCTTGATTTAAACCTCTTGCATTTAGACACAATAAAGGTAATTTGAATGATAATGTAGATTATTGTCGCACCTCGGAGAGAAGATATTTGCATTGGTATGGAATTGTGAATTATTTTAAAAATAAAGCTGGGAACAAATAATGAATAAAACTAAAACATGAAGACGCGAGAAACCTACAAACACAAAAACACATTTAAAGGATCCTAATCCTAGTTTGAAAAACTGGTGAATCTCACAATAGTAAAAAGTCTCAACCAGAACTGGAACCGTGCTACTTTAAATGGAAAGGAAGGCGAAGAAGCCGAGAGAAAAAAAAATGCAATCTAAATTAAAGGCCTCCTTGAATATAACCGTGTAAAAGCTCGCAAAGCCAGCAAGCTATTAAATGTAAATAAAAGCAGCGAAACTTAGCTTGACATGATCCTGGCATGGAGTGGAAGCTTCTTAGTTTCGTGTCCATGATAAACCTGTCCATTGATTATCAGTTTATCCGTGTTGAATGAAGCTTTCTTCTTATTCCTGTTTAGCTTTTTTAAGAACAGGCAGCAGTGCTTTTCTAATTTCTTCTACTTCCTTTGGGAATTCATCCGCCACACTGATTTTAAGTTGTCGGTCGATGTTTTTAACATATTTCAAGATACGCCATTTGTCTTTAAAAAAGCTGAGCTTTGCAATAATGGGGCGAGGCTTGACTTGGGAGTCATCGCTGGTTTGTCAGGTCGAAACGCGGTGGACTCGTTCAAATTCTAAGTTATCAACTTATTTCTGGCTCATCTTAAGCTGATTTCGAAGGAGTTCTTTCACAAACTTCTCAGTTTCCAAGAAGCTACCATCTTTTTCAGTCTCTTGTTCATTGAAGAATTTTATGTTGTTCCTTTTGGAGTGGGCTTCAAGCCGAATATTGCAAATTTTCTGTAATTCAAGTTCTTGTCTTGTTTTTCGTCAGTAAATCGTTAGTAGTCGTTAATTCTCCAGCGAGTTTATTGTGCGATGCTTTCATCTTTGACACCTCCTGTGATGTAGATTTACAGTACTGGTTAAAAGTAAGTTGACAGTCTCTTTCGAGTCTTGATTCTCGACTCGATCCTTGATACTCGATTCCTGCGAGTTTCGAGCATCGAGGATCGAGGCTCAGCCATCAAGAATTGAGTCGAGGATTGCTTCTCGCAAGATTGGAGATAATGAGGTTGTCGCTTGACTGATCACTCGATAGACCTCTCAAGCAAATCGGGGATCACATCTTGAAAAGCAAATTCAGCTACTCGAAGGAACGCAAACGATGCAAGAATAGTCGTTCAGTACGCGATATGTTTCTAGATGTGATTCAACCTCTTTGACAGATGGGCAGATTCGCAGAAATCAACGTTTGAGAAAGAACAGATTGGGCAAGGACTGACCACACCACTACAATATCTCGCAATAAGTAACAGATAATCGATGAATACCGTATTTACCCGTGTATAATGCTCACGTTTTTCCTAAGATTTTTTTCATGAAATTTGCACTGCGTATTATACACGGAACCTTTTGTTTCTTGATTGCTTCCCTAATTTGCATACGCATGTGGTTAACAAAGGATAAAAAACCAGTAAACAAAAATTCAAAAGCCTGTTGTCCATGCCGTTGTTATAATAAACAAGCAAATAACCTATCACAGCTGCTTTTAAATTACTGCCGATAAACTGACTGGAAAAACCGTGAAAAACCGGCCAGATGTTCTGTGAGCAGACGCTTAAAATTTGCATACAGACGAAACAAAATATCCTCTTATTTGCATATGGTATTAACGAAATGCACATTTTTGTGAGCCAAAGTTTGTTCAAAATTATTTTGCTCGAAGTACAGCAGCTCAGAACGAAGACAAAATAAGTGACTGAGGTATATTTTGCAGAGGTTGTCAACGATTCAAAATCTTTTAAAACTGAAAATTGTCGGAGGCGCATTTCACAGGAGATGATTAACTTTATTTCTCACCGCGTTGTCAAGAAATTTTACTGAAGCCGAACATATCCCAACACCGTGTCAAAAGAAGATGAAATTGTCGGCAACATACCATTACAAATGTCTCAGTATGTTAGGAAATTCTTGAAATGAAGGACCAACAATGGAAAGGCCATTATAACAGGAAAACGTGTAAATCGAGGAGCAGGTTATGGACTGGAAATTCCCTGCAGTTACATTTTCTACAGAGACAATGACATTTCTATTCCATGGCTTAAAGAAAAGATTGAAAGCACTGGCATATTTCACATTGAATAGCGCCTGGGCAATCTATGCATTCTTCTGATGAAACTTTGTACTGACAGTATATCATTTTGGAACAGATCACTGTAACAATTGAAGGCCTCGGAGCATAACCATCCTACGTCGAATTTTGGGTTGTTTTTCGATTTTGCCTGGATTTGCCTGAATTGTTGCATGTAAACTGCAATTCGATTGAAAGAAGATGTAATGCAACTTGCAAACCACTCCCATGGAAGGTTGGTTTCTTGGTGTACGTAAGAAAAAATGCATTTCTGGATTCTGGATGAATCAGTCAAAAAAATACCATACAATGTGTTTCCATCGAATTGCAGTTAACATGCAGAAATTCAGACAAATCCAAGCAAAATCGAAAAACGACTCAAAATTCGACATAGGATGGTTATGCTCCGAGGCCTTCAATATTATGGTGGAGTATGCTAATTAACAATGCCCAAGGGTATTCTTTGAGTGAAAGACTAAGCGCCAAATGCTCGTAACCGATTTAAGAGAACACAGAACGTTTCTGTTCAGTTAGATGTAATGCTCAATGTGTCATTTTTGCTTAATCATAACACTCGACAAGCTCGCTTGGCACGAAAACAGTGCACAATATTTGTGGTTGACTTAAAAAAAACAGCACACAGTAGCCTTGGTTAATCTCAGGTCAGCGCGCAAAGATTTTGTCCGACCTGAAAACAGCACTCAGTCCGAAGAGATTCAGGGTTATTGTTGGGTTTAGGTTGGACTTAACATTAGGGTTAGAGCGTCAGCTAGGGCTAGGGATAGGGTTAGGGATAGGGTAAGGGACATGGTTAGGGTTAGTGTTGATGTTAATGTCAACGCTAGCGTTAAAGCGCAGTTGTTTGAGTCCGAATCAGCTTGACTTAGGGTTCGTCTGAGTCGAAAACAGCGCCTAGTTGCCTTGGTTGACTCTAAGTTCTTTCAGAAAGGCTTTGGCCGATATAACACAGCGCTAAAGTTGGTTGTTTGTCTTAAATACAGCGTACATCTTAAATCCAGCGTACAAAAACCTCGGTTGATTCTAAATCAGTGCGCAAAAACCTTGCTGATGGCTGAAAAATCACAAAATATTAAAGATGGCTGTTTTGACTTGAAGAAACTTTTTGCCAAGACAACTCCTATTGGTGACCTACACCAAAAATTTGAGTTAATCAGATGTTCTAGGGCAAAAATTAAGAGTCCTAAGAGTACGCTGTTTTCCGTCATGTTTCGTTTACTCAGAACGTTGTGTTGCGTAGTAAATTAAAACTTGCGCGTGGATTCATTTTCATCGTCAAGTGGAAAACAATGGAATGAAAATCTTATAAAAATTAACGTAAATGACGACAGTGAAAGAATTTGACAGAAATCTTAACTCTTTTGTGAAATTAACTTGGCTCCAAAACGTAAAAAAATTTGCATGAAATTCAATCCCTTTATCACGCATGATGGATTGTCTCATCACAGTGAGTGTAGTCGCACACAAATGTTTATCTCGCGTGAGAATACTTTTTGCTGTAGTTTATTAGCCTCCATAGAAGCAAAAATACGAGGCGATCAACGCAAAAGTGATTTATGTGCTAAAATTCGGCAGCGTGTTTACCAAATATTCATTCTCACTTGTTCATCAGTCACGGATATGTTACGAACCAACAAGCGCAGATGTTACGGCAATTCACCGGTTTCGCAGAGGTTGTGGGTTCGAATCCCGTACAAGCGGGTTTTTTTTTTCCGTTTTGTTTTGTTTTTGTTTGTTTGGTTTTTTTTGGTTTCGCTACTGCTTAAGTTGTGTTCATAACTGCGGCGATCGTTCCATTATCATCCGTTGTTTACGTAGTCTGATTCACACAGACGAATCGTGAGGAGTACCGCTTAATATTGCTTTGAATGTTTGCCGTGCATGCCAATGCAACTTTTCCATGGATTGTGTTCAAGATACTCATTGAAAACGGGCTGACTTCACTTCGTGCCGAATGAATTCTCGGTAGCGTTTCCGAAGTTCGACCAACTATTTCACGGCTAACAGTAAAAGCAAGCTGGGATTTCATGTCACGAGTGGTTTCAAAAAATGCGCTCTTCAAAATTAATGAACAATGGAAACCTCGGTGCAGCAGCTACACAGTTTTCAAAGTTATTTTATAAGGTAGAGTTTTTACTGAAAACAAGTAATAATCTGCCCCAACCCACTGCCCCCCCCCACCCCCCTCCCCCCGCGAGAGGTTTTGACTTCAGACAGCGCCCTGTTTGACCGCAATGAATTCTGGGATCATTGTCTGCTCCAAGCGCGAAGAACAAGAAGTCTTCAAACATACACTTTTCGCCTATAAGTCCAAAAACCACTCTCGCTTTCCCAGCTTTTAGCACCGCAACCTTTGAGAAATGGAACAAGACTAGCAACGACGCGCCGCTTTTGAGACGAGAGTTGTTTTCAGACTTTTTCCGCCTGGCTTCTACTCTGTACTCCAAAACGCCAATATCTCATCGTGATTTGGTAAGCACAGAGAAAACGCTAACTGGATTCTTTCAGAAGCGTTAAGAACTTGCAGATCTCCGGACTTTTCATGACGTCTTTCGATCACCAGGCGGGAAGGCAAACCGATAATGCAGTTAAGACGTAGCGATCCGCAGCTCCAGCACTCAAGTAAGTTTCGTATCCGATGAGCTTAATCGATGTTTTAACCACCAAATTTATAGTGTACGTTACACTATCAAACAATCCTTTCTACCCGTCAATCATTTCATGTCCAGTTTTAGTTGTACTCTTCACAAATGTTCACATAATTCACGTATGAATATTAATACAGTACACATACAAATGAGCTTAACTTCAATTGAAGGCCTCGGAGCATAACCATCCTACGTCGAATTTTGGGTTGTTTTTCGATTTTGCCTGGATTTGCCCGAATTGTTGCATGTAAACTGCAATTCAATTGAAAGAAGATGTAATGCAACTTGCAAACCACTCCCATGGAAGGTTGGTTTCTTGGTGTACATAAGAAAAAATGCATTTCTGGATTGTGGATGAATCAGTCAAAAAAATACCACACAATGTGTTTCCATCGAATTGCAGTTCACACACATACTGTGTGAATTCAGACAAATCCAAGCAAAATCGAAAAACGACTCAAAATTCGACATAGGATGATTATGCTCCGAGGCCTTCAATTAATGTAAACTGTTACTATCTGTCAGCAGTCCGGGGTAGCGTCATTAAAAAGTGAACTTTTGTCACTTCTCAGTAGTGATTTACTAACGATCATACATGATACAGGCATCAGGAGTTTCAGGTTTCCGGTTGGATTGCAATGCATTATGGGGCGATTGGCCCAGAAAAGTGAGCACCAACTTCAGAAGGTCCGCCATATTGATTTCCGTCTCGACGCGGTCGTATTGTTCCTGGCTCGTTTTGCAAGCATATATCTACCCTCTAATCGATCAGCTGGGGAAATTAACTCCAGCATAATGCTCTAAAGAGGTAAAACTATTTAAAACAATCAAACAATCTTGTCTGACACGACTTTAAAGTAAAAGTGAGAAGTCCTGCAAATAGAAGCTTTTTGAATTAATCAAACGTAAACAACATTCATCTTATTAACTGAAATATGTCATACTATGTCCTTTAGCGATATGGGATTTGGGCACCGAAATTGCGTGCTAAAAGGATGTCCAGGTAGTAAAAAGAGGCTGCGTAAATAGGCATCATCTCGTTGTGAGCTTCACGCTTGTATTCATAGCACGGTTAATTGTGACTGCAAGCCTCCATTTCAACTCTTTCCATTTCCAACGGCGCTCAAAACCATTAACGGAAGGATAACGTGGACGGGAGCTGTAAAGAGACAGGATTGGAAAGGAAAAATGTGGAAACCCACAAAATCTTCAAGAGTTTGTAGTGAGCATTTCTTACATGGGAAACCAACAAAGGAAAGACATTGCAGTCTTTTGATGTTCATGCAGTAAATAGCATTCGCAGATCCACAGGAACTTTCAACAAATGGGTTCTGTCCTGGTGTACCGGTACACAAGGGAATAACTATTGTTCTTTCTTTGTTTGGGAGTCATTGGTTAGCTGTTTTGTATTGTTTGGTCCTTTTGTGTCGGCTCTTGTGAACCGGTACACCAGGACAGAACCCAACAAATGAGTCAGGCAGGCCACACTACATATCTCATGATCACTGCTGCTGTTACTGCTATGCATGGCAAATAATGCAGGAACAAGGATTTTGTACAGATGATGAACATCTTGCAAAACAATAAACAAAAGGAAAACAATAAGGAAATAATGCATCTGAGAGAGACAGTTAAAGATCTGTCCCAAAACCTAAAACTTGCTGAGTCTAAATTGAAGAAGGGTAAAGGCCTAGCCTATGCTGACTTGATGACGGATCTGTAAACCTTTTAACAGGCATTCCCACAAAGGTTGCATTCGATAAATTGTATTATATGGTGAAGGACAATGGGAAAAAGCTCAAATACTGGAGCGGCCCTGCAAAATCAAATCGTAAGGGGAGAAATTATAAAAATGCCCCTCAGAAATGGGTACTCTAAAGTGCGTCACATTATTGACTGCACAGAGATTTATATAGAAACACTAAGTGATCCAGCGTTGAGAGCAGCAATCTACTCAGACTAAACAACACAACACTGCTAAAATTCTTGTTTCTGTCACTCCCAATAGTGCCTTCAACCTTGTTTCTGATGCACGGAGTGACAAAAATTTCAGATTTCCCTTTAACAAGAGAATCCAAATTCTATAACATATTGGGGCCGTATGAGGAAGTCATAGCTGACAGAGTGTTAACTATTGCAGAGGATCTGTTGTTGAGAAATGCCAAACTTCATATTCCACCAGAAAAGCGTGGAGTAGAACAATTTACCATCCGTAAGAAAAAAACATGTAAATTTACGAATTTTTGTAGAGCAAGCAATCAGGTGTATGAAGACCTTTCGTTTGATCAAACATGAACTTTATACCTATCTGCTGTTAGCATAGCCATATTGATATTATTGTCTGTGCAGACATTTGTGATCTGTATGTGTCATTATCCAAAGTGTAGATATACAGGCATGACCATTCAAGAAATTGGTTGCTTCTGAGTTTTTTCCTATTGTTTCCCTGAAAGTGGGTTCAATAGAGGAGGCAGAGTGCTCTGTAGAGTGCTTTATAGAGGTGGGGACATAATGGACCATTTACCAGTTGCTATTTATCGTTTTGGGGGTGAGAGAAAAGTGGATATGAGTGAGGGTTGTGGCACACAGGGTGTTATCAGAAGGGACAATCAAGGATAAATAGCAAGACAGCCCATGTGCAAGTTCTCTCACCCCAAAAGCAAGTTAAATAGCAACCGGATCAGAGAATTTACAGTACATACTACCAACACCAGGGCCTCATGATTCACTTCAATAAAGCAGATAATCTTTGTCTCATTATCACACCCTTTATTGCATGTTTTGACTTAAACTCTTACACCACTGAAGGCCCATTATCATCCCATTATTACTGGAATGAAATCAAGGTATTTGTTTTGCTTACAACGTCTGGGCTGGGGCCAGGAAATTTGTATAGAACCATGTCAGATTTTTTTCCACCTTGGCGCAGTAACAGGCATCAAATCTTATTGTTTCCTTATGGCATTCTCTCTGAGTATACACTATGAAATCACACCAGTGCCTATTGGTTAGAGCCATCTGGCGTTGGACTTGTGTAAAATATGGATGTTTTTGCTTCAGTGTTACTTGTCCAAGCTTGTTGCATAAATATGACAAATTATCTGGAGAAGAGTTTCATTAGCAGTGCAACAGGGACGCTTAAATTCAAGTACACCTTTACCATAGCATGAACATTCTAACAAAAGATCAGGAGGATGCTCCTAGGTACTGTTTACGTTTGTGAATAAAACGACCTCATTCTCGATAGGTTGCATCAAGCAATCTGTATGCCTTGCCTTCTTTATATTCATTCAGTACTCGCTTGGGAAACTCAACGTCCTTTCCTGGATGGTCAGCCATGAGGAAAAATGTGATGTCGCTCAGGTAGACTGGCGGCCATGAAGTCATGCTGTCGCTATCTTAGCGTCAGGGGATCAGGCACTGAAACCCCTTCCGGCATACATATCAGTAGATTAACCTTTTCTTTCTCTGTGTGGGGAATTCTTTCCTTATAAGTCGGCTGTACCTCAATACCCATCTCTGATGCGGCGAATTCTTGGGCAACAAGCTCAGCTTTTGTTCCCGTAACCTTCAGATTCCGCTTACGGCAAAACTCCTTTGAAGCCTCGGTCTTCCGTATTTGTACCTCGTCAAGAGCAAGTACTTCACAGCTCATGGCAGACCTGTAACGACCTTTCCAAGCAGTAACACCTCATTAGAGCTTATACCAGAGTTAATTTCCCCAATTGACCGCCTAGAGGTTAGATGTATGCTTGCAAAACGAGGCAGGAACAATAATGACCGCGCCGAGACGAAAATCCAACATGGCGGACCTTCTAAAGTTGGTGCTCACTTTTCTGGGCCAATCGCCCCATAATGCATTGCAATCCAACCGGAAACCTGAAACTCCTGATGCCTGTATTATGTTGGGTGGTCGCTTACCAGAAACAGAAAACAAAAGAATGTCAAATTTCTGGCCAAAAAAGTAGTCGCGGTCGCTTTAGAAATTTGAGTGGTGGCCAATTACGAGAGCTCTGGGAACAGTATTTAACTGAGAGACAAAACGGTTGTTTACGAAGTGGTCGCTTACGGGAGGTGGTCGCTTACGAGAAGTGGTCGCTATGAGAGAGTTGACTGTATGTCAAATTTCAAACTAAATGCAAAACAGTCAAACTTAAAAATATAGTTTTCTTTTCATTAGAACAAATACAAAGATTATGAAGCATGTCTGGCAAATTTTTGCAAGACATTAATCGTCTCTCTATCAGATGAGAATTCTCCAGTGTATAAACAGAATAATTGGCATGTGAGTTCCGACATGTCGTGAGATTTCCTTTGCAGTCATTTGTGTTGATCAACACAATGGAAATGCTAAGAAGGTTGAAGGAGTGTTAGCGTAAGGTAAAAAATTATGTCTGAATTGAAATGGCAACTTGTCGATTTTGGAGAAGTTAGCTAAAGCAAAAAGCGCCAACTGTTTGATCGAAATAAACATTATGCTTCAATCAAACTTCTGTGGAACCTGAAAAGCACTTTTATCGATGAGAATATGTATAAATTAAAAGATGAATGATATTTGAGTTCCACAGCGCCGGAAATACTGGCTTCAGTGGTAAAAGCAAAACGATTCTCCATGCAATGTAATCCAGCAAGTAAGTATGCAACCCGTTACAAAGTCTAGTGTGTGAACAAAGACGTAACAGTGTAATTCATCTTGCTAAAAGTACAAAGCTCTACCGTGTTAACTAGCCACATACAAACAAAGGCCACAAACAAGTTACTTCATGTCCCATTGTTCTTGTTTGTGCAGATATGCATATACACGAGAAAAAGCGTGTTGTGTCAGATGAAGCGAGGTCTACTTCTCCTGTAAAGCGCCTTTGGAACTCTAGTTCCTGCTCTACTTCAAGAGCCATATTTGTCTCGTAGGTGGCAGCTTCTTCTTGTGTTGCAAGCGGCTCTAAATCTTTGTCATAGGGTATGAAGCTAGCCTCACTTTCCTCTAAAAAAATCGTACTACTCTTGTCTGAACTCAACTCCAAACCGTCCTCTACGAAAAAGAAGAAGAACTTGAATAAGGAAACATTTCCTCTTACTCTGTTTACTAAAAACATGCGACTGGAAGACCTCGCTAGATGATACAGTACTGGTTAAAAGTAAGTTGACAGTCTCTTTCGAGTCTCGATTCTCGACTTGATCCTCGATACTCAATTCCTGCGAGTTTCGAGCATCGAGGATCGAGGCTCAACCATTGAGAATCGAGTAGAGGATCGCGTCTCGCAAGATCAGAGATAATGAGCTTGTCACTTCACTGATCACTCGATAGACCTCTCGGGCAAATCGGGGATCACATCTTGAAAAGCAAATTCAGCTACTCAAAGGAACGCAAACGATGTTATTTGCACACTTTCGTGCAGCCTTTGTGGATTTTGACCAGCATCAGGTTAGCCGTGGACACATTGTTTGGTCAACTTTAGTGTCTAGTTTTCAATGTAGGATACAAAAATTGCGAAAAAAAAAACCCCACTGATTTTCATCTCAGTAGCACTTAAAACCTACCTCAAGCCAAGAGAGCAATATCATCTGTCTATAAATAGCTCCAGAAGTAATTTCTGAACGACTTCACAGAACCATTTCCACGCAAATACTTAAACATTAAAAATTTCTTTTATTGCAAATGCTTCCATTTTGATTTACCTGATGGAGTGGTTACTCATTATGTTTACCATATATGGAAAGCACGTGGGTGAACCAAGTTTCGGACTTGAGATATTAAGATACGGCAAAGTTTACCTTTTTCTTGTGTATAAACGGTGGGGGAAAATATAAAAAAATGCAACATAAAAAGATTTTTCAACCTCTGCCGGGGAAAAAAAAGCTTCCTCTGCCAGGGAAAAAAAGCTAAGTTTTGAAAGGCGGCTGCTTCATACTGCTTGAAACGACGAACTTACCAAGAGTGTTCTGACTATTCCCGGCAATCCAGAGAGTGACAGTGTTGCTGCCAGTACTCCTGCAATGCCTGCTCTTATCAACCTGGTAAAACAAGGGTTAAATTTAAGTTGTTATTTGAAGAACAATTTTCCTTTAGTCTTTTGTTCTTCTTTAAAACAGACTGTACATGTATTTTAATTTCAGTATCCTGTATTACAGAGTTTTGCTATTAAACAAATTACTTCAGATTGAACGTCTGGCATACATGAAGGCTCAAGTATCTTTGGGGAGCAGGGTTGGTGCAGTGGTGAGAGTGCTCGCCTTCCACCAATGTGTCCCGGGTTCGATTCCCGGACTCGGCGTCATAAGTGGGCTGAGTTTGTTGGTTCTCTACTCTGCTCCGAGAGGTTTTTCTCCGGGTACTCCGGTTTTCCCCTCTCCCCAAAAACCAACATTTGATTTGATTTATTTAGAGTTGATTTGATTTAGTCTCCCCAATTAGTATAGCATCTGTGCTCAGCTAGATAGATTTGAGACTTAAATAAAGTGATTATTATTATATTATTATTATTTATTATTCATGTAGGACTCATTGGTTTTTGGACTGGGACTCAATGGTTCTGGACTGGGATGCATGATTTTTCATGAGATGAGTCCCAGGACTCACCACAGCAATTTGTAACAAAATCACTTGGGTAGAAATCAATTACATGCTGGGCAACCCCCCCTCCCCCCCCCCCCCCCCAAAAAAAAAAAAAATTGGGTACACTTCACATAACAATTACAGTCATTTGGAAGGTGGTTAAGCATGAAAATGTTCTTTCCATTTTGATCAAGGTATAAGTCGCAGAAGCGGTTTCCACTTAGTCATACATGTACATATTCAAAAGTTATCTTTTTAAATATTCATTCTTTAATTCAAGCCGGGGACATTTAGTGATCACCAGCTGGAATCGTAATACGCACTCAAGAAGCTAAGCTATGCTGTAAATACATCATCTAAATGGGCAAGGCGAATGTTTTACCAATGAAATCGGAACTGGCCATCACTAGAAGTGTATTGATGTTCTATTAATTCTCAAGCATTGAGCATAATCAGTGGCATTGGGTGTGGGACAGAAGTAGTCAGCCACTGTTGTTTTCAGTTTTGTGACACGGAACAGACATCAACAAACAGAGAACTATAAGCTATCTCATACATACTAATGACCTTTACTGTATGCACGTTTTCCATGCACAACATGTTAGCGCAAACACGAACAAGAAGTAACGTATTTGTTGCCAACACGTTAAATGTGTCGATTTTTGGCCATATATCTCTGAGCAGTACTGTAAGAGGTAGAAATCTGATGCTTGTCTTCTGGAATAAAGTTTTTGTGAATGTAAGATTCTGTCAACTGAGTAAGATAAACTAGTTAAAGAGATAATTATGAGAGCATTGGGCTTTGATTAGAATTTACTCTAACTGAAGTGTTTGCTCCAATAATGTCAACTCTAGCATTTCTTAGCAGTTGCAAATATTCATAACAGACCTGTAAAAATTGTGTTTTCATGTAAACAATCTTTACAAAATATTGTACTGCCATTGCACTTGGTACATTCAGCGTGTAAATGGCTGTTAACATTAGAAATAGGTGGACCCCTGTGGGAATGACAAAGATTCTCTGTTGTTTTCTTCCCATCCTAAAAATGGAGTGGACTCTGGATGAATCATGGATGAATTTGCATGGGTTTGTGGGATTTTGCTTATTTATGTACAATGTAAGTGTGAAAATAGCATATTACAGTGATTGTCGCCCGCTGGAAAAAGTACATTTTCATCTGACATTTGGTCTTCATTCATGCATGAAAAGACCAAGTTATTTGGTTGTGTAATAAGACTAATACAGTGTGTTAAAAGCATTGGTGCAAACTAGCAATTCTTTTCTCTTTCTTTCAGTCTTTGCTTCTTCTTACATACCTGGTTAAAAATGGGTCCGAGCGAGTGGTGACCAATACGCGGGACCACATTTATGACTTAAGACAGTTGGAGAATTTTAGCCATTTTGATGAGTTTGGAAAAGATCAAGGAATAAACAGTATGTTTAAGATTGCATTATATAGCTAACCCTTTGACCCCTAAGGAGTCTCCCTTTGACAAGTAAAATCATCTGGCGTTAGACAGAGTAAAATATATACCAGTAAGTCACTCTTAGGGACAAAAGGGTTGAGGGAGATAGTTTTTTTAACCCTTTAACCCCAAAGGGGTCTCCCTTTGACGAGTAAAATTGTCTGGCATCAGACAGAGTAAAATCTATAAGTAAAAATAGAGCTGTAACCAGGATAAGACATTGACGTAAAAAGCGTTCTCTGGTTAAAAATTAAAAACATAAGCTTTTGGCTATCAGTCTATAGCCTTTAACGAATGGAAAATGTAACGCGTGGACGGAAATATATATATATTAAAAAAGACTGTCCTTGGACTGTCCTTGTCCTTAAAGGCTATAGACTGATAGCCGAAAGCTTATGTTTTTAATTTTTAACCAGAGATCGCTTTTTACTTAAATAAAATCTATAAGTTACTCTTAGGGAGTAAAGGGTTAATTGGTTGTACATGTTAAGAGGCTATAATTGGGATTTCCTTGTAGTGTGCTGTGGTGCTTAAAACATTTTTGCTATTTTCTCAAAACTTTGCACAAGGAGACTGTATTTTCTGAATTGTGATGAAGCCAGATAAAATTAAACATTGTTGGAACAGAGCTTGAAAAATATTTTTTAAGAACAGTCTGAAGACAACATGCTTATTGTGGGTAATAAAACATAATTATCAGCACCATCTATGCCTCACTTGTCCAGAATTGGCAATAAGTAGGCAGGTATTTTACGGTATTTTTTCCTGAAAGTTATGAATCCACTGACTCACAACTACTGTATCCCTACTTACTTTTGGTTTTTCATATGATACTTTGCAGTCATGAAGTAATGAAGTAAACAGTGGCAAGAAGGAGGGATAAGAAGCAACCACTCCTTATCTTTATTTATTTTTTTCTTCTAACTGGTGATGTACTTAATGCAATTTATTTTCAATCCAGTTCGGCACAAAGTGAAAGACCTTGTTGAGCTGGTTCAAGATGACGACAGGTTGAAACAAGAACGAAAAAGAGCCAAGAAAAATCGTGATAAGTACAAGGGAGTTTCCAGTGACGATTTTTCAAGAAGTTACAGTAAGACCTTTTTGTCCACTAATTATATAGAGCATTACAGTACTGCTATAAACTATCTCCCTATTAGCATGTGGTAAAACCTTGTCTTTGCCAATGTTGTTTGTTGCAAATTCACTGTGGGGACACTGAAATCATGTCAAAGCCAAAAGTAACCAAACATTGCAGTGAATTAGTAGCAGTAATGCCTTGGTGAAAATACAATAGAAAGTTATTCCTGTTATGAAAGTATCGTCAAGAATTTTCTCACATAACTTTGTTAAGGGATGATCCAACAAAAGACAAGCAAAAATCAACCTTCTGATTCACGGAATGCCAAATGAAAGTTTGTGAGATTGAGAAATATGTTTCTTTGAAAAACAAAGAAGGACAACAGTTTCAGTCTTACTTTAATTTGTTTATGACACTTTACCTTGATAACACACACCAACTAAATGATTAACAAAACTTGTCAGGAAATAATCAAATAGCATGTTAATTTTCAGGGCAATAAGTGTGCTGATTTGCATACTGTGATCATTCTCAAAAGATGTGAACTTATGATGCTTGTTCCTTCCTTTGAAACTCCTTTCCTTAAAATATTTTAAGTGTAAAAATGTTTCGGAGGTTTTGAAGTTTTCATTTTCATTTTGCCATTTTGCAGCTATCATATTTGTTAAATGCTGTTCCATATGTCCTTCAATGTTTTTCCTAATGTGGTTAACCTGAAAAAGATGGGAATAGTTATCTATCTAAAGATAACACCAAGACTTTGGTTCATCCTTTTATTTCAAGTAGAATCGATTATTGCAACAGTCTTTTATATGGTCTGCCAGAGTATCAACTCAACAAGCTACAACATGTGCAGAACATGTGTGCTAGATTGATTTGTAATGCAAGTAAATATTGTCACATTACTCCTTTCTTAATGGATTTACATTGGCTGCCTGTGAAGTTTAGAATTGAATTTAAAATTTTACTGATTGTTTTTAAGATTTTTAGGGGCCTAGCACCTTCGTATTTAAGCTTTTTAATTATTTCTAAGCCTGTGTCTAAATAGCTAGTTTGCGACTCGAGCAACAGTTTAGCAGACGAACGCAAATACTTAGACAACGTTTTCAGTAAGAACAACTACAACCGCAACTTTGTTAGACGCAACACTTACAGGACAGAACCAAACGCTAGGAACACTAACCCGACGCCAGTCACTACAGCGACTATACCATACATCAAAGGAACTTCTGAGACCATTGCACGGATACTACAACCTTACAATATCCGTGTCGCTCACAGACCCATCACAACTTTACAAGAATTATTGATGAACAGTAAGGACAAAGACGAACCAAAGGGCAGACAGGGAGCAGTTTACAAGATCAAATGCTGCGACTGTCAGGCCACTTATATCGGTGAGACTGGCAGAAATTTGAATGTAAGACTGACTGAACACAAACAAGCGACGAGAAATGGTGACATCAACAATAACATTGCTGAGCACCATTTACTGACAAACCACACAATCGACTGGGACTCTGCTAAATGCATTACCTACTGTACTAACTACCACCAACGGATCGCACTGGAAAGTTGGTTTACTAACTTAGAACAGACACCACTGAACAGTTGTCAACAGCTTCCTGCACCTTACAAACGACTTATTGACGACATCAACAACAGACAAACAATAGACACACCGACTAATTTGACTAACAATACACCTACAAACATTTGACTAACAAAAGACGGATCGAAACGCACCAATCACGGATTACAGTCTTCACAGCCAATAACATCATGGCTTAACTGACAGACGACCATTAACATCACGACTTCGTTGACCAATCACATCAACGACCAGAGTACTTATACCATCTCCTGACATTACTCCAATCACTTGACTTTGATGATGACTTCCGCTCAGGTTGTCGAAACGTCAGTCAATGTCACCACAAACAGCCCTTCTCAGGACTACACTCACCCGGACGATCGTGCTTCACTTAGTTATGATATGACTCAAACCATTTACGGTAGTAGTAGTAGTAGTAGTACCTAGTAGTAGTAGTAGTAGTATGGCGCATTTGAATATATTTATATAGGAACTTGCGCCTTATAAGTTTTTAAATTGTTATTATTGTCGTCAATGATCTTGCAAACAAAGCATACAGTGGCCTATTCAGACTTGCCCGTGTCCTACAATTTACTGTGGCTTAAGTCAACCGCACAAAACAAGGCAGAAGCGTTGGTTTGAAGTTGGCCAGATGAGGTTTTGCCTAGGTGAGGCTGAGGCACGGAACAGCAAATTGACCAAGGCAAAGTTGCAGTAAACGAGGAGATACTTTCAAGCAGTACTGTATATTGTTCATTGCATTGTTCAAGAATAAGGAAAGAAGTGTGATGGTTTTGCTTTCTTCAACAGCTGGTAAAAGGCCTTGCGCACGATGTTGGTTACCACGTGCGTAACAAATTAGGTGTGACACTAGAAAATGGCCCAAAGCAAGAAACATAGAAACTATCTGGAAACTTTAGAAACAAAAACAAAATCTAAATTTTATGTGCATGAACCTGTATACAAGAAATTATCAAGAAAACCTATTATTTCGTGTGAAAAATAAAAAAAACTTAAACACGTTCGCGCAAAACTGTTCAAATTCGGAAGAAGCAAGGTGAACAAATTTACACTTAAAATTGTGGCCAACTACAATATCACACTAATTCTTACCTTTTTGAAATGCACATTAATTGTACTTTCTCATCCGTCGCATTAAACTTTGTACTAGTTGATAATGAAGCAGTAGCTTGACAAGTTCAGTGTCACATGTTTGGGTTCATCGGCAAGAGATCGCAGCCATGAACATTATCGTGCACGTACCGTCTGTATCGTGTGTTTGGTTCACAGAGTTTAGCGTTTGAATCGTGCAAAACAAATCGTTTCAGTTGTTTCAATCGTTTCATATTTTTAGCTGCGTTTCAATCGTTTCAAGCATTTGAAACTTTTTAATTGTTTGCTGTCGGTTTCGTCTACACAATCATCCTAAATCATTTGCCGTAGTACAGTATATTCAGTTGTATGAGAGGTTCCTGTCTAACTTTATCATCAAAGTCTAAAAATAATTGCACAAAATGATAACTTTAGCTTTGTTGCATTTGTGCAAATTCCTTTTCTTGATCTGATAATTTGCGGGAAATTATCCCGCGAACTGGAGTTAATTTAGCTCTTTCGATTATACCTCTTTTCAAACAGTTCGGAAACTCAAAACCTTGAATTTTTTCACAATACAACATATAGTTCCATTTATAAATTTTGCTTTTGTGGAAAATATACCTTGCATGTCATCGCAAACCGGCGCTTCTTCGTGCATGCTTTGTTGTTGAATGTACATTTTCTTCCACGTCGGAACGGCGCCAAGGAAATTACATTGTGAAATCCCAAAGGACACAGTCACACAAATTTCTTTGTTTGTCTGTGAACGAGGCAATCGATCAAAATGTTATAAGTTTAATAACAGGTAAGTTAAGTAAAAGAAATACAGATTGAATGCTTTGGCAAAGATAATCTCTATGACACAAAAGAGTCAACAACATTCGTCAGGTATAAGGCGGCAGATTTCTGCGCCAATCAAATTTCACAAAGAATGAAAATATGAATTCCCAGCGTCTTGAAAATTATCTAAGCTTAACTTCAGCAGCGAAAGTTAGCACTTCAATATTTATTCTTGTGCTCTGTGTTATCAGAGCTTCTGATTTATGTTTTATTTCACGTTGAAACTGGTTCTTTCTATTTTGGAGCTGGGACGCAAAGAAAATCTTTGATGGCTTTTAATTTTCAGTGCGAAGTTCAGCGTAGACATCGATTGAAACCTTCGAAATGGTTGAAACGAACAGTACCAAACAATTGGAACGATAGAAGCACATGATGAGAAACACTTGAAACTAAAGAAATGCATGTTTAACCCATTGACTAACGCAGGTTTTTACATTTTCGGAGTGATTTTCCACCTATAAACGATGAATAGCAATTCGTGACTCTTTATTTGAACTACCAGGGAAAAGTGGTGCTGTCCTAAGGCACTGGAGGCTCAAGGTTTCTGAAAACGTCATTTTGACATAGCTATTTTTTATCCGTGAAGCGACAACAATGGCCCAAGTTGGGTTTGCTTGCGATTTCTGCTAAATTTACAGCCATTTTTCATCTTTAGCGGCTGCCTGATGAGCATCATTAAGCGTGACGGTAGCTAAGAGTCCACTTTCTCAAAGAATCGAGCAAGGTGATGTACTTTGTTGTTGAATTTGGCTTGTTACTCGACGAACTGGGAATTTGGCCGGTCAAACACTTAGTACCTTTGGGACTCGACTATTGATGAATTTCTCGACCTACCGCCACATATTTTGGAATTTCTGTGTTCTGAAGATGACCACGAGCAGGAAATTTTGGCGGTAGGTCGGAGTGGCTGTAGACTTAGTTTATATGTGAAAAAAGAATTGGGGGAAGGAACGAGCGCTGTCCAAAATTCGCTGTCCAAAATTCTCGTTAGTTCCCAGCATGCAATGCGCTCAAGATGTTGAAAATGTCGGGAAGGCCCGAATGCACTGGAACAAAAGGCTGTATCTATGCTCGGGAGAAGAATATGAACAAAAAAAGTCATTTCTAAGCTAGAAAAAGGACTGACTTTCGTTATGATTGTTGAATTTTGGTTTTTCGACGATGATTTTCTCTAAAAAACATGAAGGCAAAAAGGGGCATTTTTGTTGTTTCTCTTTGACATTAAAAACGGCCAGTTTCGTTCTTGTCCAAACTCAAAAGGCCATATTTGGTAAAAATCGCTACGTTTCTTGCATTTATTGGATATCCAAATTTAAAGGGCATTCCATTTCGTGCTCACAACTAACAGTTAAGGTAATATTCGTGCGATTGAGAAAGTTGCAATGTTTTGAAGCATGGGAGTTTTTTACGGCCGGTTTTGGCCGGCACGGGTGCCAATGGGTTAAAAATGCCTATCAAACGATTCGAACCAAACAAACGAACGCTTCTTGCACGATGGAAATGCTGGTAAATGATACAAATGTTGTCCTCAAGTGTGACGGAAGTAGACAAATATAGGCGCACCTGGTAAAGGCAATTTCCATGTTTTCTAGAAATGACTTGAACTTAAGGTAATGGAAAGGTAGTCCTGAATTGTTTAAATGATAAGCATTTAGGATCTGTATGTGACATTTCAAATAGTTAGCGTTCCAGCGAAAAATTTAGGGCGAAAGTTAAATATTAAGATTTGTGTACGCGTGGTAACCAACACCGTGCGCAAGGCCATAATAGGTTAGGCTTGAGTAGTTTGTTAGGTATAAACTGAAAAAGGGGCCAACCACAGAAACACCACTGACCTTTATGTGGATTAACCCTTCCACCATACATTGTGTATTGTATTATGACTTGTTGCAGATTTACAATGAACATTGTGAGGCTTATTTTCAGAGGGTTCTTAAAATCTTTGATTTGGTGAATTTTACATTGTGTACCAGAGACAAATCAACAATACTGATACAGACATGCACAATGCATCCTCTTTTACAAAATTAATAATATACTGTAAAATCAAGCAGCTTTCATCAGACTCTTGGCTGACAAGGCTGTATGTCGAGTTGGTTAAATTAGGGGACATTCCACAATACTTACCACAATAATATCGTATTATTTGAGTAATTGTTAACCAATTAATAGCCTTATAGCAACAAGGAAGGCCATGGCCTTATTAACAACATGCCTTGGGTTGGGGGAAAAGAAGTTGAAAAACAAGTGTTGCACTTTTTAGTAGAAGTGATGTGTCTTTTTAGTAGGATATATTTTAACCCATTATTGCTTGTATACCACCTAAACCCAGCCCAGGTTCCTCACGGATTTATGTTCAGTCCTTGTCTCCCCTAGAAAGGACTTTTTTGTCTCCTATTTTTGTGGCTACTGCCTCAAAGAGGCGAAGCCAATTAGTCATTGGGTTGTAAGTCCGTCTGTAACACATCACATGATGTCCCTTGGGAGCAAGGCACTTAATCACACAAAAGGATTGCATCATCCCTTGAATGCAGTCTGTTCAATCAACACGCATTTTGTCAGCCGAAGTTCTTCGAAATTTTGCTCGAAGTGTAGTAGCTGAGAACGAGGACGAAATAAATGAGCTATATTTTTTGGAGATTGTCGAAGATCCAAAACCTTTTAATCTTGTAAATCATCGGAGGTGCATTTCACAGGAGATGATTTAGTATCATTCTTCCATAACTTGTTACAGCATTTGGACGCGTCAAAACTTGCACGTTCGCAAGTATCAATCCATGCGCGCTCACCTTTTGATACTAAACTAAAGGTGATCGAAAACTTTTTGAATATCAGAGAAATAAACTTGTTAGTTCCAACGGGTGAGATATTTTGGGGGAATCGATTACTTTACCAAACGCAATCAACCGGCAGAAAAATTTGTTTTGTTTTGACTGCATATTGTCAGCGAGATAGCCGGTTCAAAAGGCGGAAATATTTTTCGTGACTGAGTAGGTAACTCCAGCCGTTCGAACAAGTGAGAATTTTCTTTAGCCATGCGAATCAGTGAGATATTGTAGAAGAGTAAGAAATAACTTGAGATCAGGCGTTCTTTTTTGACGGGCGAGGGGGAAGAAGGGGAAAAAGAATGCCTGATACATTGTCTCCTGTTGCCTTTCGGTTGTTTGCCCGGTAACAGTGATGTTATCTTGTGTCATACAATAAATGTCAGTCAATCAGATTTTACCGGGAATCCTTTATTTTAAACGATCAAAGGTGTTGGGAAAAAACTTTGCTTCTGCAGCAGCAAGCTTTGAGCAATCGATTTTTTGCCTTAAATAGTAATAAAACCAGTCCGTATTAAACATTCACGGAATACTCACAGTGTCTTTTTGTATCTCTGATAATCATCGGAACGAGTTTCAGGCAATTTTAATGAATTTCATTTGACATTCACCCGCTACCTGCGTTCACACTTGGATCAAAGTGATATTACAATTCCAATGTGCAACCTTATATTTCTTTACACCCAGCAAATAAAAGATTTGATCATGGCAGTAGACACATGCGCTATTTAAGCGCCTATTTTTCCAGTTGTTTCCAGAAAAGATAAACCATTCAGAATCCACTAATTGTACATACATTAAACAGTCTTCAGGGGTGCTAGCTAGAGAGAAAGGTTTTCGTCACCCTTACAGAAGATCATATTTCAATTCAAAATGGCTGCTGTGTCTCTCATGCTTGAATTTTCAAGAGAGCAGTTTGCTGTCCTTGGAAAGAAGACACAGGGTTATTAAACTGTAAATCAAAATAACAAGTTCTAAGGGACACTCAGCAGCTTAAAAAGTGGATCAAAGTAAGTTAGTTCATAGCGAAGGAATCACTCTTTGAGGACAGATTGTGGTTTTGCCAAAGCAAAGACACATTTGCCTTCTCAGATTACTGCAAATCAACACAAGGGCTGTAGACTTCATTGAAAATGGTTCAGCTTTTGTGGGAATCCACCTTGCAAAAAGTTACAGGTCTGAATTTTTTTAATTGACCAATTTGTTGTATTTCAAACACATTAAGAGATATTTACAAGTTCTTTGTTGTTTTGTTTATCAAGTTACAGTAAAAATGCATTTGCTGCCATTGTCTTATGTAGCTTCACTTAAGGCAAAAATTGAACATGTTTCCTTTCAGGCATAAACTCAGACTTACTTATTTAGGAAAGGTTGTCTTTTTTTCTGTCTTAATTTACAGAATGTCATAGCTACCTGATCTTACAAAACAAACCAAATTCCTTGGGTGTGTATCAAATTTGTCCATGCAAAAACAGGATCAAATTTTTTGGGAATTTTTAAAAATTTACCTTCAAGTTTGTTGTTTTGGCAATTCTTAATTGGTGACAGGTGTATTTTATTTGAAAATTAGGAATTCTAACTAACTCTGACTTAAGGAGTTGTCTATTTCCACCTAATATTATTGAAGAAACATTGTCGGAAGAAGGTACAAAGCATAAACAATATGACCATGTGGAATTATAGGAGGCCTAAAATAGCCTGCATTACAGCCAAATTTGTTGTACCGCACTGCACGTTTTGCAATTTTCAAAGGGATTTTAGGTTTTTCTCTTCCATCATTTATCTGAGTGGGGCAGGGTTATGCAAATCACAATGCATCACGCTCACCTAGCTTCACTCGCTTGCGATTCCTATGAGTGGGGGAGAGAATCATTAAAACAGAAGAATTCTGTAAAGTTGAAGACCTTCACCTTGTTGCCTGAAGCTACTGGTATGTCTAGAGAGTAATGTCTGTCTCCAGAGCATTCTGTGGACAGTGAGGATGTTGAAACGGTGGGAATTCATCTTCCTGATTCTCAAGAACCAAACCTATGGATCGCAGAAATTGTATTAAATCTTCTTCTAGTGAGGTATTCAAGCCAGTCTTACAGCTCATCCTCGTAGACTTCTGGGTACTGCCTCACAAAGTTTTTTATTAGTAAAATATATCGAGCTGTTAAAATGATATTGTCATATAAGGTTCAGATAAAACACTTGAAAACACTTTTGAAATGAATGGACAAGCAGTAGTATCATGACTGGTAGTTCAGATCTATATCAGACAAAAAAGATAGCTAGTATTTATACTTGTACACCTTTGAGTTCAGGCAGTGGAATGAATGGGTCAAACCTAAAAGTAAAACATTGCAGATCGGGTGATCTACTCAATAATTAGTGGTTTGCTTTGAGGATTCTTCTGATCTTTCCGACGAATGTCTCCCCAACTTTTAAGACTTAGGCAGTGTCTGCCACCCTCCATCCTTCCCTGAATGTCAATACCACTCTTCATTGCAATTCCCTCGGGTATTCTTGCATCATTTTCGGTTCTGTTTTCTACTTGCTCTGTCTCCTTAGGAGGAATATAATCGTAAGCAGGTGAAGCTGGGCGAATGTGTTGCATTATGATTTGCATAATTCCACCCCCACTCAGATTATTGACAGAACAGAAAATGTTTGAAGTTTGGAAAACGTGCTGTGCGATACAACAAAAAAGAAATTTTCCATGTGCAGCTGCAGCCAGCTTGTGTGACAAATATTTGGAATTTGGATGGATATTGTGCGTGCTTTTTTGAAAGTGTCCAAGTTGGCAAACAAAGGGCAACAGTGTGTGCTTAACACAGTCGACAAAATGGTTTGAACTTCCATCGAGTTTTTATAAAATGTTCTCTAATGCCAGAAAAGAGATGAACGGCGGGTTTCTTTTGCAGGTCACAGGTCACAGGTTACAGGTCACAGGTTACGGTCACGGGTCACAGGTCACAGGTCAATTTTTCCGAGAATTATACCACAAGAGTGACTTTCAATTTATGTCACAACTGACCACTTAAACCTTTAATTACGGAGTTAAAGCAACCCTGGACGGCAATCAACCCGAAGTCAAGATGGCCTTGTTGACCGCAATTTACGTAATGCTCTTGCCGTCCACCTAACGTCACGGCAGTCATTCCCACAATTTTGGCGGTGTCTCAAGAACGCGAGTCTGTTTTTCAATTTTACCTTTGAAATCCGTGTCTCTCAAAGGCTAATCTGGATTATATTCTAAACCAGCGATATTAGATCCAGTGCAAAAATGCAAATTCGCAGCGACAGCGGCAGCGACTATGGCGAATGCTGGAAGCGAAGTTCCCGTCGTTGCTAAAAATGGGTAAATGTATCTTTTCTTTTCATTGCATTTGCCTCTGCTTTTCCCGGAAATTTACCCGATTTTCAAAACAAAGCTGACAGGATTATTTAGGTAACCTTGTACATGAAAAACTCAATTTATATGTGAGATGTTTTATCTCGCTAACTTCATTTAATTTCAATTTGTTATAGGTCAAATGTCATGGAGTGCACTGAAAAGCACGATGTTATATAAAATACTTTTCTTCTGAAATCAAATCATCGTACAGCGGCGCCGTTAACAAGTTTCTCGCATCCCTAAAAGAAGCCATAGTGAAGCGAAACCTTTAACTTTTCGCGCACAGGACGACGTTCTAGCCCCATTCCCCCTCACCATGGTTTGGCGACTAGGGATTCGCCATCCAGGGTTACTTGAGGTCCGTAATAAAAGATTTAAGTGGTTAATTAGTTAGCACATTAATTGAAAGTCACTCTTGTGGTATAATTCTAGAAAAAATGACCCGTGACCTGTGACCCGTGACCTGTGACCTGTGACCCGTGACCTGTGACCCGCAAAAGAAACCCGCCGAGAGATGAACTATGTTTTCACAATACTTTTCACTCTTTCTATTCCGATCTGATTTTCAATTCAATATTCTTGTCAAGTCCTTCGACAGAGGCCTTGATTTATTGAAAGGAATGCTCACAGACATTTTATCAGTGGCAGATTTGTCACATGCTTGGCAACCAGTTGCAGAGTGATCATATTTGATTTGATTATGTTTCATACCACAGCATTCAGCAGAATGCAATATTTCAGAGCAACGTTTCTAGATTTCATAGCCAGCATGGTAGAAAACTGTGGTGGCCCAAAAGGGTCAATCACAAATCAATTTGCCAAAACACAAAACAATGTCTCAAAGCACAAACCAATTTCCAGAAACACAAATCAGTTTACCAAAACACAAAACAATTTCTCAAACACACAAACCAATTTCTCAAAGCACAAATCAATTTACCGAAACACAAAACAGTTTCTCAAAACACAAACCAATTTCCAGAAACACAAATCAGTTTACCAAAACACAAAACAATTTCTCAAAAACACAAACCAATTTCTCAAAGCACAAATCAATTTACCGAAACACAAAACAGTTTCTCAAAACACAAATCAAAAGACTGGGCACTTGCACCGTGATTATCAGAGAGAGCCTGAAAGAGACTCTTTCCCAGTATTTTTCGCATCCGACATGGCGAGTGTTTTACCATGCGACTAAGCTAAACTCATTGCGCTTTTCAGTTTAAATTTTCGATAACATGTTTTGCAGCGGTTTCGGTAGTGAGGTAAAATCCTGTTTTAAATTCTGCATAAAATGTGGTAATCCTACGTCCCAGAACTCTGACGATCGTTCTTCTAGCTGCGAAACGATGGAAAGTTATAGCAGCAGAACTGGATGCACGGGGGCTGATTTAGGCACATCTGATGCTGTATCTTCCAAAAAACCTGTTCCAAAGTTGGATACCTTCATGAAGAAGAAAAAAGATGAGCGGATGTCACATTTTAAGAGGAAGAGCAAGAAGTTGAAGAATGAAAAGGACGAACCTGTGACAATAAACATAGGAATAATGCGTTAAGTGGAGGAGGAAAGTATGCTAAAGCCTCAGCGAAGAAAAGTCTTCCCATAAGGCTTCCTAAAACAGCAGATAGTGAGGAGATACTAAAGTTAGCTGTGGCTAAGCAATCGCTACATAACGGCAATGGAATTGTCCACAGCTCTGTGATTTCCTACAAATTGCTATACCCAGATGGAACTGAAGTTAAACGACTGAAAGAATCTGAGGCATTTAGTTTACAACGATACAAAGCTGAACTGGGAAAGCCTTATAACAGGTTAACATTGTATCTTTGTAGTTCTTCAGACTACCTTGGTTATACCTTGAAAGGCCTTGTTGATGTCATTTCTAATGGTAGTGACAGTGAGGGTGATAGTGAAAAGGATTTTGAAGAACTGGGTGAACACATACAAAGTAAAATTACAAAGTACACCCATACCAGCTCTGTGGCTTCAAATACTAAAACTACACCAAGTGATTTGTCAGGTTCTCTCCCCATCACCACCTCATCTGTGTCAGGTAGTGCTACTGTACATAAATGTGATTCTAATGATAGTGTTGTTACAAATAGCGACAATCTAAGCCATCCTGGTTGTAGTGCCAGTATTTCATCCAGTTTTGCTGCAGAGTATCAAAATCAAAACTCTGGATTTGAGACACTGAAAGAAATTATTCCACAACTACCTGACAGGAAGATATTTGAAGTATTCAGTGACAGTCAAGAAACAGAAACTGCAATTGCCAAACTCTGTGAAGATGCAAACGCAAGTTACTGCAGCATGATAATAATGAGAGGCTAGCTGCTGAGGTTGTAGACAACCAGTTTCATTGCATTTTTTCTGATCAGGGGAGCAACAAACGAAGAAGTGAAGTAGCTATAGCCTTGAACTTCTCACATTACCTGGAAGATGTTGAACAAGGCATAGTGACTTCATATGTCCAAGATCCTGACACAGAAGAGATTCACACCAGTAAAGTGGAACTTGCACATGTTTTGCAGTTTGTAACAGGATGTGATGGAATACCTGCTATTGGATTTGAGACAAGTTTAACTATCATGTTTGATCATGATGAGCCCCATAGGAAACTAACAGCAAACACCTGCTCTTGCACCCTTAACTTTCCAGTTTGTGATTTGCTCACCAATTATGAGTCATTTAAGAATGAGTTCACATATTGCATGTTCAGCTCACCTGGTTTTGGTAAAGTGTGAATTATGCTAGGCTGTTACACATAGTTAAAGTTGCTTGTAAAACATCCTTAGTGATATTGTGTTAGCTAAATACAAAGCTCTTATTTAGATAGAAAAAATGCTT
>JAEMWC010000255.1:322500-345000 GCA_016490735.1 Pachyseris speciosa
ATTGACTCGTGCTTTTGCCGCACCAGTCTGTAAGACAAACAGGTTCAGAGACAGCTTTATTATTAGCCAATGTATGTAATATATTTTAAATTCTCAATATATTTTTATTGTAAATACTTTATTTTCACGTAATTCAGCCAATTGGCTGTAAGGTGTATTTATTAATAAACGGTCTTACTACTACTACTAATTATGTCCAGGTGAGTTATACTTTCTTCTTTTCAACTTGTGCCTTTTTCGCTGTTCTACTCCAGCTGGATCTAACCTTCTTAAAAGGGATGCCACCTCTACCCTTGGAATATGCAAGCCATACTTCACACGCAATGTATGCCACATCCCTCTGTAACCAGAAATGCTGCCTGGCCATCCAGCTCGTTTTGTATCATTCTCTCCACATCAGACAAATCAATGTCTGCTTTGTTTCTTTTGAGATTGTATTCAGATAGCCTCCTTTTAAGCGTTGACAACGACATCGGCATGTCATGATACTTCTCAAGAAAGCATAGAATAACGTTGTAACTGAATCCACTGTTAAAGCAAGCCTCTATTGCTTCCTTTTCCGTTACATTTTCGGAGGACATCAGTAATCGAAAAGATGGCACAGCAATTTCCAACTTTTTTCCACACTGAGAGCAATACAAATACTCCTCTAGCACTTCAGATCCACAGTTGTGGCAGAACATTTTTGTTAAATCATCCACAGCAGAGTAGCAGTTGCCATATTGGACGTGGAAAATCCTGGAAATGAGTCCCTTCCAGGCTTTCTCTGATAATCACGGCGCAAGTGCCCAGTCTTTTGATTTGTGTTTCGGGAAAATTGGTTTGTGTTTTGAGAAATTGTTTTGTGTTTCGGGAAATTGGTTTGTGTTTTAGAAACTGTTTTGCGTTTCAGTAAATTGATTTGTGCTTTGAGAAATTGGTTTGTGTTTTTGAGAAATTGTTTTGTGTTTTGGTAAACTGATTTGTGTTTCTGGAAATTGGTTTGTGTTTTGAGAAACTGTTTTGTGTTTCGGTAAATTGATTTGTGCTTTGAGAAATTGGTTTGTGTGTTTGAGAAATTGTTTTGTGTTTTGGTAAACTGATTTGTGTTTCTGGAAATTGGTTTGTGCTTTGAGACATTGTTTTGTGTTTTGGCAAATTGATTTGTGATTGACCCTTTTGGGCCACCGTAGAAAACATTTGCTACAGTGTTCTCATTAACTAACGATGCTTATTCTAAGCCAATAATAATAATAATAATAATTTAGAACTTGCGCTTTACAAGCAGAAAAAAACAAGAACAAGAAAGTACTTTTGGAATTCAAGAAAGTAGTTTTGGAATTCCTTTCACATCTTTGAAAGCCAGTTGTAAGGTGAACAACAATTTCTGTGTTTATATTGTTTTGTGAGAAAGTTCAAAAGTATTTGGTAACAGAAAATAATTGCAAAGCAAGGCAAGCAGAATTCAGAACAAGTCTATCTCTGGATGAAGACGGCATCTGGTTGCTGTAGAGTTTGTAATCACTAATATAATGTGTGTAGGGTAGTTGTGAACAAGTGGAAGTTGACATTGAAATCACAAGCGAAAAGTTGAAAGCATGTTTCACAATGTTCGCTACATCGGAGCAAATAGTTGGTTTGATTACACGGGGTTTATCAAGTTTTCTTTGGTTTTGTTTTATTGACGAGGTTATTCTGTAGTAATAAGTTTCAATTTTGGCGGTTTTAGTCGTTTCATTTCAGTGGTTTAATTTGTATTGTTAAGAAGGTTATATTAGATTCTGGCAGTTCAGTCATTTTTTTTTTTTTTTTTTTTTCGTTTCCGTGGTTTTGTTTTGTTGACTAGGTTATTTCTGTAGTTCGTGTTTTGGCAGGTTTCGTTGTTTCTTTTCAGTGGTTTTGTTTAGTTCTGGGTTTCAGTACATCCCTCTGAAAAGATGGTCCTTGGCAACACGAATTGTTGGAAACATTCACACACCGATAAGATGGCCAGTTATTTCACCAGTTATTTCATGCAATGTGCCCTAGATGGAATTAATGTTCAGTGTATTAGAAGTTGGCATGGTAAGCATGTTTGAAGACAACCAAAGTGCACACAAAGCTCATTGCATGCTCTTTTGTCTTTAGCGTGTGCGAAAAACAAAGGTTTCAAATTTAATGAGGTAGGCTACTCACACGCAACTAACATGTTGAGTCACGCTCCTTTTGTTCCAATGTGTCGTGCGCATGCCTTCACCTTGTTTACTGTTTTCCCATGGAGGGTCACATTTATGGTTTGTACACTCCCGACAACGTTTTTTCAATCAGGTATCTACTGTCCATAAGGTTGTTTATGACTGGTGTACCAAAACACTGAAGGATCTTGCAGTTGACAATGGGTTAAGGACATGCCCTTTTCATTGGTTATCTCTTTTGCAAGTGTACAGACGTCATTCTAGAACTTCAGTCAGTAGTTTCCCAGAATAGACCTAATGTTAGTTCAGTAACCTTGATTGCAAAGGGATCTTTTTTTGTGTTTCAATAGGTGATCGTTATGATTCTGAACCACGAGGAACCGATCAATTTGATGAATTCAATGGTAAATCAACTCAAAAAAGTAAAATAAGGGAATGGAGGGAGCGAGCGGGGTCGTATGGAGAGTACAAAGATAAGGACAGGTAAGTAACAGCTTGGATGGCAAGGGCATACAGCATACCTACTTTGTAGAAAAAAACATAGTGTTGGAGTAAAAAGCATTTGCGCCTTTTTTACCAAATCTTGACTAGTTATTTTGACTTTTCTAGGGTGTTAAAAGTAGCAAAATCTGGCCATCGTCTGCCCCATGACCGAGTCAGATGGGGCTTGGGTCTATTCTCGATTTGACGTCACAAACTGCTTTGCATGCATGTTTACAAAGACTTAATGCGATGTAAATCAGTTTGTGATGTCAAATCAAGAATGACGCAAGCCCCTTCTGACTTGGACATGGGGCAGACGACGGCCAGATTTTGCAACCTTAACACCCTAGAAAACTCAAAATAACTAGTCAAGATTTAATAAAAAAAAGGCGCAATGTGTTTCAAAAAGGTGCAAAGATTTATTTAAGCGAAAAAAAAATTGGGCTTTGGTGCACTTTAACTATTTGAATGGTCAGTAATGAGAGGTTCAACTGTAATAATAATTTGCCAGCAAAAATCTGTGTTTGTTTGAGGTGAATTCTGATTAGTGTATAAGTTGTTGCCCAGGGTGAGAAAGTAAAATGTTTAAGAACTTATTGAAAGTGGAAGGAAAATGATGTTGACTCTGAGGCCCTTTTAATAGGTAATTGTGGTAACATATGGGTGAGTTTAACTTGCATGGGAGTTGTTGGATTGCAGTGTGTTCAAAATGTACAGCACACTGACATGACACTATTCTAACCCTGCCCACAGCGATGAAGAGGAGGCAGAAGAAGCCTCTGAAGAAAGAGACAAAGATAGTCAGAGCAGTACAGATTCTTCAAGAAATCCAACACCAAAACTGTCATCTAAACCTGTAAGGACCATTGATCTTGGTGCAGCAGCAAATTATGGTAAATCCGAAGTTGCAGCTTCTGCACAAGTTCCAAAAGTTAGTACAGGTGCTACATCTACTTCTCAAGCAGGCAGTACAGACTTGGTGGACTTGCTGTTAGGTCCATCTGACTCCATACAGGCTTCTGCTGCTGTCTCGGCTCCTGCAACACAAAGTGATGACTTCTTTGCTGATTTTGCTTCTGCTCCCCCAGAGGGAGGAAGCATCACCAGAGTAGAAAACAATAGTGGTAAGAAATTTGTTCATTCTTCCACTGACCCATCTTTTGTTGCTGAACTTTATTTCTGGTTTTTAACAATTTCTGTTCTAAGTGTGAATTTTGAAGTTGGGAAAACATACATTAACCCTTTTCCCGTTAAACGGCAAGAAAAACAGTTGTAAACAGAGATGTAATGGCTAACTAAAGCATTTAAACAGTTTCCAAACGAAGCCCTCGAGAACTGGCTGGGAAAGGACGATGTACGGCTTAAAGAGGAGCACATGTGCATGATGAGCACGTGATAAGACAAATGGAATGTTTGTTGTCTAGAAAAACTATCATGCTAAGTTACAGTAGACTTTGCAAAAGTAGAAGGATACATTGTAATCAAACAACTAGTTACTGTTCATTGTTCTTTCTTGTACTTTGGACTAGTATCTACAGTTACTTAGTACAAAAGCTTATTCAAATGTTGAACATTGTGTGACCAGAGAACAGAGACATGATTATTACTAGTATGACAATCTGTGTGCATTGTAGGGCATAATCTCAGGTTTATTAACATCAGTTTATGCTACCATAAACCTGAACCAAAAAATTAAATGGTTTTAGTCCAAAATGGATAGCTATAATGCTATAAAATGGATAGCTATAAAATGGATAGCTATAAGAGTTACTCTGAAGTAAAGTAAAACTTTATTTAGACAGGGTAGCCCATTCAGTGAATCAAAAATAAAAATGGGTAGCTTGAAGCGTTGACCGTTTGACAAAAGTCCCAAAATGGATAGCTCAAACAATTAAGCAGTTGACCAAAGATCACACAGACACCTTAAAATGTTAAACAGTTGAGCCAGTGAGACTGTTTGAGAAAAAACTTAAACGTTAAATGGAAACTTTTGAGAGTTAACAGGAAGCATAATAACTTGAAATTACTTGATAAAATAATGATAACATGGATACAATCTGTGAACGAAAAAAGTATTGTAGTATTGGATGAACTTTATTTGGGTCACTTAAAAATTCATTTATTCACTTCCTTTCTCTCTTGTGTATTTTATGTTTGGGTAAACTATTGTTGTTTTCATGAGGCATTGCAATGATTCTCTTCCATGATATTTGTTGAAATAAGCACAATTTACTAAGAACAGTTTCGCTGCCAACATCTCAACCTGAATGGCTACTGCAAGAAACAAATGAATAAAGGGGATTAGTTTCTAAAGAAACTGTGGTGCTGCGGTGGTGGGGAAGTGAAACACGAAAATTTGGCTTATCAACAGAGTTGATAATGTAAATTGACCACCGTACAGGGATTCGATTAGCTGACGTTTCGAGTGTTAGCCCTTCGTCGGAGCGAATCGAGGAATTGTGGGTTGTGTATGGTTTATATAGAGAAAATGGAGCTACGCTATTGGTGGTAACATGGTAAAGTGAAAAACAGGAATAAATTAATTGAATGAAAAGCGCTCGTTGATACCGTGGGGATTAAGAGTGCCAATTTGAAAGATCAGTTTTTGCTCGAGATTTTTGTGGCTTTCCGTGGTACCTTGATGTAGGGAAAGGCCGGAGATCGACATGTGTTGTTTGGAATGGTTAGGGAGATTAAAATGCCGAGCGATGCATCCAAACTTGTCGCTCAGCATTTTAATCTCCCTAACCATTCCAAACAACACATGTCGATCTCCGGCCTTTCCCTACATCAAGGTACCACGGAAAGCCGTAAAAATCTCGAGCAAAAACTGATCTTTCAAATTGGCACTCTTAATCCCCACGGTATCAACGAGCGCTTTTCATTCAATTAATTTATTCCTGTTTTTCACTTTACCATGTTACCACCAATAGCGTAGCTCCATTTTCTGTATATAAACCATACACAACCCACAATTCCTCTATTTGCTCCGACGAAGGGCTAATGCTCGAAACGTCAGCTAATCGAATCCCTGTACGGTGGTCAATTTACATTATCAACTCCGTTGATAAACCAAATTTTCGTACTGCAAGAAACACTTCAATGACAAAAACCATAACCTCAGGAAGTAAACAACTGGTGTACTATTATGCGGAGAAATTTCCAAAAAATGCGTAAACAACAGGGGCAACTAACTCTACACTTTATTCATTGCAGACTATAAGAAGTAAAGGAAAAAATACTCATAACACGTTTTCATGTTTTTTGTAGCATTAGGGCAAAAAGTTAATTGATCACATCGTTTTGTTTTCAATAACGACTGGCCCCAAGTCCCAAGTGCATTTGGGACATGCTAGAGCTACGAATGCATAATTTCCGTTACAACAAAATGACATTTTTGTTTGCATACAGGGATAGAAAAATGAAAAAAGGAAAGTTCACATTTATCAAAATGTTTAAAAAATATTTTAATGTGACACTTCTCCTCGTAAACAGTTTATTCCCAATGGATCAAATTTCAGTTTTTCAGAACCTGAAAAATGAGTACAGAGATAGACAAAATACACAATTAACTTTAATTTTCTAGAAGTCCTACAATTGAAATGCATGTTTGACATAATTACCATTGTGATCAGTAAAATATCTCCCAGAAAAACAAGTCAAGCGGCTAAACATATGCTGTACAGATCTCACCAAATCCGTAAACAAGATCAAGTGCACTGTTCTGAACAAACAAGATTGATAGCAGAATCATGGTTGCCATACTCCTGAGAATGAATGGCTTCATCAGCTCTTGATGCTTTACGTTTGTAAAAACTGATATTTTTAACCTTTTAGTCGTTTGTCCATGCAAGGATGCAATGATAAATTCCCTGCTTTTCTTGTGTATCATCAGGTGCAAACAGTCCGTGTTCAACTTTGTGTTTTTGTTTCTCAGTTGTAAACAAAGTAGGTGTACTTGTGTCTGTTGTGAGACTTTAGCAATGCATGTGTAATTGATATTTTTTGTGTGTGAATTTAGAAAGAGGAATGCTTGCAAACAATGACGACTTTGGAGACTTTGCAGCATTTCGATCTGGAAGCCCACCTCGAAAAAACTTGAGTGATGATGCATTCTTCAGTGCTTTTGAGAGCAATACAGTGATACAACCTCAACAGGTAAAGAATCAAAACTGTACTTGTTTCCATTAAATTTAACTGGTCCTGTAAAAACATTATGTTAGCACATCAATCAGGTGAACATGTGAGCAAATAATCTCGGTTAATAATAGTGGTTTATTATTGTAGTTGCCCATTTTGTGGGGATATATGAGAATAAAAGGACACAAAGTACCCTGCTTAGATAACCCAATCAATAGTCTGAAAGAGAAAGAAAAAGCTTCCCACTTTCTTAATAAATACTCAAAGAAAGGTAACAATGCAAGCAATAAAAAAAGAAATAACATAAAGGTATGTATATAATGTGGTGGTTTTCCAAGATACTCAGCTCATCGAAAATGGACTGACTTCTCGTGATGCTGCAGCCAAGTGAATTTCATTTCCAGTCCTCGTGAGAACTTTTCAAAGTGACAGCGCCCTCTGTGGTGGCAATGAATTGTGGGCATCAAATGGCCTCTTGAACGCAGACAGCACCTCCTCAAACATCTGATTTTTTCACCTAAGTCAAAGAACAACTCTCCTTTCTGAATTTCTAGCACAGCAACCTTTGGCAAATAGGCCAGGACTCTCAACTGTGGGCTGCTTTTAAGACAAGAGTGGCTTTCAGACTGTCCCGCCTGGCGCAGTACTCTGTACTACTAATAATAATAATATAATAATAATAATAATAATAATAATTAGTTTAATCCATTGGCACCCGTGCCGGCCAAAACCGGCCGTAAAAAACTCCCATGCTTCAAAACATTGCAACTTTCTCAATCGCACGAATATTGCCTTAACTGTTAGTTGTGAGCATGAAATGGAATGCCCTTTAAATTAGGATATCCAATAAATGCAAGAAACGTAGCGATTTTTACCAAATATGGCCTTTTGAGTTTGGACAAGAATGAAACTGACTGTTTTTAACGTCAAAGAGAAACGACAAAAATGCCCCTTTTTACCTTCATGTTTTTTAAGGAAATCATTGCCGAAAAACCAAACCTCAACCATCATAACGAAATTCAGTCCTTTTTCTAGCTTAGAAATGACTTTTTTTGTTCATATTCTTCTCCCGAGCGTAGATACAGCCTTTTGTTCCAGTGCATTCGGGCCTTTCCACCATTTTCAACATCTAGACCACATTGCATGCTGGGAAATGACGAGAATTTTTTACAGCACCCATTCCTTCTCCCAATTCTCTCACATATAAACTAAGTCTACAGCCACTCCGACCTACTGCCAAAAATTCCTGCTTGTGGTCATCTTCAGTACTCAGAAATTCCAAATTATGTGGCGGTAGGTCGAGAAATTCATCAATAGTCGAGACCCAAAGGTACTAAGTGTTCGACCGGCCAAATTCCCAGTTCGTTGAGTAACAAGCCAAATTCAACAACAAAGTACATCACCTTGCTCGATTCTTTGAGAAAGTGGACTCTTAGCTACCGTCACGCTTAATGATGCTCATCAGGTAGCCGCTAAAGACGAAAAATGGCTGTAAATTTAGCAGAAATCGCAAACAAACCGAACTTGGGCCATTGTTGTCGCTTCATGGATAAAAAATAGCTACGTCAAAATGACATTTTCAGAAACCTTGAGCCTCCAGTGGCTTAGGACAGCACCACTTTTCCCTGGTAGTTCAAATAAAGAGTCACGAATTGCTATTCATCGTTTATAGGTGGAAAATCACTCCGAAGATGTAAAAACCTCCGGCAGTCAATGGGTAAATTACTCTTTTTGTAGCTTACAGCTAAATTACAAGAGTGGTCAAAGTACTAAACATACAGTACCGGTTAAAAGTAAGTTGACAGTCTCGACTCGATCCTTGCGAGAATCGAGTATCGAGGATCGAGTCGAGAATCGAGACTCGAATCACTCAAAACTCAACTCGAACCTCGTTACTCGATTCTCGCGGGAAGCATGCCATTGTTATTCATCGAGTACACGATTCGACTTTCCGAGTTCTTGAGGAAAGAACGCAGTTGTTCTGTATGGACACTTATGTAGACACTACAACAATTTCCGTTCGAACAATGCAACGAATTCAAGCTAAAGGACAGCGTGGTGACAAATACTGTCAAAAGTCATTTAGGTTTTGAGGACGCGGTGTCCTTCTCGAGGAAATATCGCATACTGCATAAAAAAAAGCAAGGTCAAAAGACTTTCAGTTTCTTTCGAGGTCACAACGTTGTGCTTTTCTACACAACGTTGTGCTTTTCTTTTTCTAATTTCGATGCTCAATTTTGAACCGTTCATATGGCCGTTCGTTCATAAGCGCAACGAATCAAGATCGCTGCGGTTCATCGCGGACACTGTTATCGAAAGCAATCAAAATTTCGATAAAGCAGGCTATTTGTCGACGAAAATGCACAGTGTACAAGTAGGCGAATAGTGTAGTCGCTAGCCAGTAGCCGCTTGGCAAGCATAAGGAATTGAAGGCTGGCGCGATTGATCGAACAAGTTTCGACAAAGCCACGCTCATCGACCACGAGGACGCAAACAAGGCATGGTAGCTTATCGTATGTACGAGGCCAACTTCGAAAATCGCTCATCGCCTTTGAAATAAAAAAATTGACAAAGGTTCGATGGAACACTAGTATAACTCCGAGGAAACATCCGAAGTGAAATACATGTATAATTTGGATGGAAATGTCGCCGAGATGATCTTCACTCTTCGGCCAAAAATAGCGCAAAGTAAACATTGAATAAAAATAGACTTGACAGACACCACGCAGTGTCAACAAGAGGCCACAATGGCCTTCAAAGGGGCAATCGGAGTTTCTTTCAATATTTTATTTTCCATATAGCATCCATATTTTGATCATGTACAGATAAATGCACAAATGTCAAGAAATCGAGATATTGTAGAAAAATTAAGCAATATACCACAAGGTTTCTATGGTTTATAGGCTTATAAACCACCCGGGATTTACAAATTCTTCAAGTGTTCTTCCAACATCCCAAGTGGTTTATCAGCCTATAAACGATAGAAACTTGTGGTATATTGCTTTTATATAATAATTCAGAAGGCGCACAAAATTTCCATGAGTTTACTGGAACAATAAACACTAGCTGATTGACCAATCAGAGTGTGCGCATTGATTTTGTTATTATATAATGCTGGTAGTAAATAAACGACCTGTCAAAATCTCGGGGATATCCCGTACTTGAGTTGTTGACACGCTAAAACCCAATTTCTTAATTTTAGGACAAAAAGTTTTTGTTTCTCATTTTTAAGTTTTTAATTTCAGAAAATTGTCTTAATTTTAGTTAATTTCTCAAATTAAGAACTTCTTAAAAATAAGAAAAATCGAGAACTTCTCTTGTTTTAAGATGTTTTTTTTCTTGATTTCCAATTAAATAATCTTGTGTTCTTAATGTAAGACCTTTGATTCAGAAAAGTATTTCTGAATCTTGAGAATGCATCCCCACTCCCACACTGACTTCTGGTTATACAATGCAAGCAATGTGTTTCAAGAGTTGGTGCCTGTTGACAACACATCAGCAAACATTGATTTTAGACGAACTGCTGCGGCAAAGGAAAATTCACAGGGGCACCCAACGACAAGTTTCAGTAAATACAGTGTATCTGTTCAGTGGAGGGTAATTCGCCTTGTGCTTTCGGCGTTGATTAAAGTGCACTCTAGTTTTCGTAACTAAAACATGGCCTAGAAAATTCACAATTGGGAAATCATAGCCCCGGAGGTTTTCGGAAAGGTCATAATTGCTGTTTTTGGCAGTCAAAAATGTCAGCTAGTATTTTCAGAAAGAATATAGTTCCCTAGAAAGTTCGTTGAAAGTTCATTTCAGCTTGCATTTTCTTAAAGGAAGAGTTTGTTCCCTAACATTTTCAGGCAATTAAAATTTCAGTTAGGGAATCCAAACAGATGAACTTCTTCTAGCTTATCAAAACATCACTTTACACAGACTTCAAACACCATAAGGTACTTAAAAATGCCTGTCTACAGCTTTTGGTTGATTTGGCTCGTTGGGTGCCCCTGAATTAAGAGCCAACAAGCAGACATGGAAGACATGTTTTTGTTTACAGAGCTTACCCTACAAAACCTGTGCATATCTTTTCCTCATGCTGTGAAAAAAATTATCACATCCGGCCATTTTCCGCGCTTAATTCAGTTTCTTGCTTGTGAAAATATTTTCACATCAAGCTTGCAACATGTTTTCTGGAATAAATTAAATTAACTTATCAATGTCTCAAGAGAACATCAAGATCAAATTCCAACACGCCATCATCACGTAATTTGAAGCAGTCATCTTACTTCCGGTGCGTGTGTGGCTTCTCGGTCAGTGGTTTGTTACTAAATGGCAAGCTCTCAAAGCTTACTTTTAATTACATGGAATGCTATTGGCACAATAAGCTTAACATTAGAAAACTCATTCAACCACTGAAAATTAGAGTTTAGGGACAGACCATTATTTTTCTGGAGGGGGGTATGGAAAATATTGAAAAAAAATGTTTACAGGGCCTAAAAAGACAAAATAAATTGCTTGCAAACATGATATATCTAAAAAAAATAGTTTGACTAGAGGTCAGAGAAACTTGTAAC
Organism: Pachyseris speciosa; assembly: GCA_016490735.1. NCBI lineage: Eukaryota > Metazoa > Cnidaria > Anthozoa > Scleractinia > Pachyseridae > Pachyseris > Pachyseris speciosa. The sequence continues at coordinate 333,836 of JAEMWC010000255.1, forward strand.
CTATTAATGAAGAAAAAATTTTTTTTATTTATTTTATTTTTAGCTAGTGCTTGTGCAGAAATGCAAGTGCCAGAAGCTTAAATGCAGCTCTGAATAACCCTCAAGTACCGTTGCTATGGTAACAGCTGATGACGTAACAAAAGTTATTTTCAGTCAACGACTAAATGTATAATTTAATCGTGCAAAAGATTCCTTACGGCCTTGGTTTGCCTTTGTGTTCTTTTCTCTCAAAGTTTTTGTCGTGAAAAAGCTGAAAACTGGTACCAGCCACCTTAATAGAAACACATATAAAAAGGCCAGTGAACATTAAATTTGAGAGACTAGCAATTTTTTGGCTTCCCAACACTGTTTGACCATGACACTAAAACACCTCGAGAAGAAATGAAGGGCTGAGAGCATAAACTGCCTATGTGTAATTTTAGGTCGTTTTTCAATTTTCCTCTGAAATGAAACAAATTTTTGCATGTGACTTGCAAGCAATTTGATTCAAAAACATTTTCCGGTATTTTTATTCACAGATTTTTGTTTCATTTCCGAGCAAAACCGAAAAACGACCTAAAATTACACATAGGCAGTTTATGCTCTCAGCCCTTCATATGTCTTCCTTATTAACATGCATGAAGCAATGCCCAAGGGTATTCTTTATGCGCAATGTGCCTTTTTGACTCACAAACAGCCCACAAGATGCCCATCCGACTTGGAAATGGTCGACTTTTTTTTAAATACAGCGTTTATTACCAGTGTTTTGCTTACTGATAGTGCTCAAGAAGCTTCCTTAGCTGGAAAACAGTGCACAACATTCTGGGTTGACTTAAAAACAGTACAAAAGCAGCCTTGGTTAACCTTAAGCCAGCGCGCATAGATTTTGTCCGGCTTGAAAACGGCACTCAAAAGGTTTCGGGTTATTGTTAAGTTTAGAGTAACGGTTAAAATTAGGGCTAGTAGTTAACGTTGGGGGTTAGGGTTAGAGCTAGGGTTAGGGTTAGAGCTAGGGTTAGGGTTAGGGTTAGAGCTGGGGATAGGGTTCGGCCTAGGGCATTGCAAACGTTAATGTTAAAGTAAGCAGCGTATTTTGAGTCTCACACAGGTTTCTTGGTTTCTTGGTTCCTCCGAAATGAAAAGAGCGCACAGGTTTCTTGGTTGATTCTTAATTCTTTTGGGAAGGCTTTGGCCGATACAAGTAAAGTGTTGAAGAGGGTGTTTTGGTTGAAAACAGCATACAGTAGGATCGGACTTGATTCTAACTCAGTGCTTAAAAAGCTTGCTGTCGGCTGAGAAATAGAATAAAATATTAAAGATGGCTGTTTTTACTTGAAGATAGCTTTTGGCCAATACCAACAACTTCTGTTCGTGAGCAACACCGAAAATTTGAGTTAACGATGTTCAAGGGCAAAATTAAGAGATAAAAGAGTAAGCTGTTTCCTGTCGGTTTCCGCTTCGAAACTGGCGTATCGCGTGCTTTGGTCATTATTGAAACAATTTTGAAGGGTTTCATTTTCATCGTCAAATGGAAGCAGTGGAATGAAAATTGTATCACAAATCAACGTAAATGACAAAAGTGAAAAAATTGGAACAAAATACTTAACTATTTTGGTTGGCTTCACAGCGTAAGTATTTGCATAAGTTGTGAAATTTAATCTGTATCGTCTGATGCATAACACAACAACTTGTTGAAATGTCTTGCGTGCAAATACTTTTGCTGGTGTTTATCTTGCTCGAAAATACATTTTGCTGATGTTTACAAGCCTCCATAGAATCAAAATAACCGAGTTGATTGACGCAAAACTGATTTATGTGTTGAAATTCGGCAGCATGTCTCCCTGTGTTTACATAACAACTCGACGACAGACCACGAGTAATATTTTCCACGCACGCCCATGCAACTTTTCCCTGGATTGTTTTCAAGATACTCATCGAAAACGGACGGACTTGTCGTCATGCTGATTTCCCTCTCTCGGATGAATTATCCATAATGTTTCCGAATTTTGACAAACTGTTTCACGGCTTTGATGGCCCGCGAGACAGTGCCCACTTCGGCCGCAATGAATTGTGGGAATTTTATGCCCTCCGCAAGCGAAAGACACTCTGCAAACATCACTGACTTTTTTGCCCTAAACTCCGAAAATACCTCTGCTTTTTGGAAATTCTAGCACGGCAACCTTTCAGAATTGGACCAAGACTAGCAAAACCGAGCTTCTTTTGTGACGAGAGATGTTTTCAGAGTTTTTTTTCTGCCCGGCTCTTAATCTCTACTCCCAAACTGGAGAGTCAAATTAATCTCTCTCTTCATGGTTTGGCAAGCAGAGAAAACACGACTGACTTCTTTCAGCTGTGTTAGACTTTCGGATCTAAAGACTTCATGATGTCCTTCGACCACCGAGCGAACAGGCAAACTGACATAATTCGATTAAACCAAACAAGCTAGCGCGGGTCGAGGCAGGAGCTCCAACATAAACGTCACTTCATGCATGTTAATAAGGCAGACATGAAGGGCTGAGAGCATAAACTGCCTATGTATAATTTTAGGTCGTTTTTCAATTTTCCTCGGAAATGAAACAAATTTTTGCATGTGACTTGCAAGCAATTCGATTCAAAAACATTTTCCGGTATTTTTATTCACTGATTTTTGTTTCATTTCCGAGCAAAATCGAAAAACGACCTAAAATTACACATAGGCAGTTTATGCTCTCAGCTCTTCAAATGGCGACTGTGAGACGCAGCAATGCAAAACAGCTAAATGTCTGTTGTGATCAACTTCAATTTTGTGACCATTCAGGGTTCCTTACTTATGAATCAAGGTGAAGCAATCGTAATTTTTACTAATTACGTATCCTTTCTAGAGTCATAATGTAAAATAGTAAATGATACCCCCAGCTATGCGAAACAAGACAAAGTTTCTTGCTCGTTACTCCAAAAATGAACGCTTGATCACAAATACAACTGTCTCAAGTTTGTGTTAAAGGTTGACAACACAAAAATTTTTGCATTTTTAGATCTTTTGCAAGGAAAAAAATCTTATGGCAAATTTTATGTAACCATGAAAGTGGCCCCGAGAAAGAAATTATTATAAATACTTACAACACGAATGTGTGACAAGTCAGTTTTCGTTAGTTTGCTATTTATCACAATCGAATACTCCTTAGAGCCTAGCAAAATGTGGTGAAATATCACTAACGAAAGCTGTGTTTGTTTGGTATGTGTTTAGGTTGTCTGGCCTTCTAAGGCACTGACCGTCGAACCTTGTCAAAATTTGAGCCCTGAGCTAGATTTAGAGCAAATTTAATAGTGGCGAACAATGGCTTAGCAGAGTACACAAACTGACCTTTTCTGAACTCAATGGCTGAAACAGTAAACACGAGACAGAGCGAATGCAACAATTCATCCATGTGCATGTTCGCATAAAGGAGTTACAGTAAAAAGCAACGAGTCCTAACAAGGCGGCTGCAAACTCTTCACACTTGGGGTGGAGATTTCCACGTAAATCTGACGGCAGTACAGTTGTTCTTCTTTCGGGCCATTTTTCAGAAACCAAACGACATAGTGTCTAGGTCAAGGCTCTACTGTTGATTGACAGGCAGACAAAAGAAAGTCATGCATCAATGATGTAGACCTCAAAGGTTGTCACGCATTGTTGTTGTTGTTGTTGTTTTTTTTTTTTCGCAAAGCAGCATACACAGAATCATGGTTTGTGTTGTGTACATAAGAAACTTTGGAGTCTTGAGTCAAATGTCAAATAACCTGAAACCCGCAGTCATCAAGACCTTATTTATAACAAGCCATAGTCTTGCAAGACAAGCTTATTTCATCACAGAAAGAAACCTCCAGCTGCTTTGGAAGATCCATGGCATTCAGGCCATGAACGGTTAACCTCAAGGCTGAGTAAGGATACGTGAGGCAATCATTAAGTTTATGTTTATTAAGGTTACTGTAAACCTTCAATGGTGTCTTTCGTAAAATCGCTCTTCTGCGCATTGTTTTCAAAGAAACCCCAGGAAACTATATATCACTGGAAAGCTAATAAACCATAAAATCTGAAAATAGCTTTAACTTTAACAAATTTTGTTTTGTTAGGTGAGAGCAAGCATTCAAACGCAAAAGTGACTGTGTTTGCTCAAAGGAATTAATAGTCCTTGCATTAGCGTGGACATCCAAACAAACTGGTCTATATCATTCAGGAGATAATAGGCTAACAAAGTGTGTGAGGCTTTTTTGATATTTTCATTGGTCCCTGGGAAAACCCATTGTAAAGTTGGCCAATAGAATTTTTCACCATGCGTGACATGCGCTTTGACCCCACAGACAAAATATTTTGACTTTTGTAAAAAGACTCACACACTTTGGCGAGTCGATGTATGGTGAAGATGTTGGCCAAATTTCATCCAAATCCGATAAATCTAGATTGCGATTAATTCATTTGAATGAAGGGAATACATGCAAAAGTAAACCCTGAGTTTTTGGCTTTTCAAAGATTTTCACAGTTCTCACGCCTCGTTGAAGTTCCTGTCAACACAGTCATACAGCCGACCAATAGAGAACAACCAAGGAATCCTCTGAAGAGAAATCGTGACAAACAGTCTCATTCAATGTGGGAAAGTTGATTCCACATTTAGTGACAGACAAGGAGTCTATTTTTATATTTATCATCTTAAAATGGGAAGAAATAAGTTGGCCGCGGCACGTTTGTCAAAGCAAGAAGACAGCCTAAAACTGTGCGTGGTGTGAAAAAACAAAAAGCTGCCACAAGTAGCGAAGAAATTCACTCAAAACTAGCGCTGGTTGTAGTGATACTGCGCACAGGAAAGAATCCAAGTCAAATGAGGACGTCTCAGTGAAATCTTGTGCTTTATTTTGGGAAGAGTGAATTTTAGCAGTGTTTGCGCCTATTTCTTTCGATGTCGATGGCTGCGGTTCTGTGACTAAATCTTCTGAAGCAGGCTGGTCGAACCAAGAACCCTTGCAGAAACAGAAAGCATGAGCTTTTTCTCCTCATCGAACATCTGTTTATTTTTCTGCGCTTTCTTTGGCCCGGGCCATACTCTTCTTTGCCCTCTGAGACTTTTCTCCTTTTGCTCTTTTCATGAAGATGACTAACCTTTATTCTCGTAACAGAGTATAAAAGTCTCGCCGCTTTAGAAATTTTGAATGTTGATGTAAACAAAATATGCAAATTCATGGTAATTAGAGATCCAGGATGAAGCTAGTCGGCAAAAAATGTCAACAGATGGCATGGAATAACAGGATTATCACACCTCTCTTGCTCGAAAACAGTTTTTTGCCGTTTCTCACGTTCTCTTGCACATGATGCAAATTTTCTTTCACCAGTTGCTAGATTAATAACCAAAAAGTGAAAAATTCAATTTTGAAAAATATGACCCTCAAATGTTTACAGTAACCTTAAAGACGTTACAAAATCAACAGAGAGGAAAACCACATTCATTGATGAGGAATTGTGGACTCAGGTTGTTGAGTCAAAAATGTGCATCAGCAATACCACTAAAAGTAAAAAGCACAGTAAACAAATATTGGAATCAGCAAAATATTTTCATGTGGCAGGTGCGAAGAGCATAAAAGGTGCAAAAGGCAAAACAGGCAAAAAGCAAAAAAGGCTAAAAGCGTGTTAATTGCAAAGGCAAATTTGGCAAAACGGCAAACAGAAGACACAATCGGCGTGATTGAAAATTCTGAAAAAAGAGCTCATTTGTTACGTGGCATTCCAGATTGTCATTGTACGTCGGGAGCAGTTAGTATTTTTCCTTGCCGTAGCTCTTCCAAGACATTTTTATACCAAACTTGTACTCTTTATTAAACTACATAACATTTGCTTTGCCATGGTCTATATATTTAAGAGCAAAAATGAATATTTTGCAAAATACATTAATTCTAAAACAAATTTTACACCAGGTTTTTGGTATTTTTGCTTTGCACACCAACATCGTGCACATGGCCAGTTGATAATGTAAATTGAATCCCTGTACGGTGGTCAATTTACATTATCAACTCCATTGATAAACCAAATTTTAAGGTAAAACTACTTTCATTGATCTTTTACACCCTACAAATTGCATCCATGCAGTACAGTGAACTCGTTTTATTATTGTTATTATAGTCCTTCGCTTACAATAGCGCGTGTTATAATTGAAGGGCTGGGGGCATAAACTGTCTATGTGTAATTTTAGGCTGTTTTTTGATTTTGCTCAAAACTGGCTGAAATTTTGCATGTGACCTAGAATTGAACTTAAAAATGTTGCCCCAGACTTTTTTTCTCTGATTTGCACTTCATTTTCGAGAAATAACCTATGCAAAAAACCTGTTGGCTCCGTCTGTTAAACGAGAAACAAACGAAGGCTATTGTTTTTCTTGAAACAATGAAATCAGTTGGGCGGAAAAGACGGGTGATAAAGCTTACATTATACTGGCAAACCGGTAAGTTTGCGCTGGTGGCGCAGTCGATGATGTGTGAGACGCGAAGTGAATCTTTTGAGTGGTAAGTCGCATTGTTCAATACTTGCAGACTTACCACTCAAAAACACCGAGAGGTGGCATACTAATATTTGCTAGTATTTTGAGTTCATTTTTCCTGTGCATTATTGCTGTAAAGAAACATGCATCTTTTCAGTGGTGGTGAGCCAGTTGATGTTAAGTTGGTTTTACTCAGTAAAATTACATATTCTCAACATTAATATTACGTTAAATAAAAGTATAACAGTTTCTACAGGAAGTGTTGTCTTGCTATATACCAAATTCAAAACCACCCTCTTGTAGACTGTCCTAGCGAGGGTTTTGAGTGTCCAAAATGTAATGCTCAAAAATGACCTTTACGTACGCGTGTTGCTGGGGCGGTCTGTTTATCTTTGAAGTTGAAAAAGATTTGATTTTGCTAATTTGCTTCTATATGCTGCTTGGGGAATAAGAAGGCAATTATAGTGCATCCTTTGTCAATTTTCACCCATGGGACTATTTCCCTCTCACTACTGATTGTGGCACACAATGTGAAAATCATAGCCCCAGAGGTTTTTGGAAAGGTCGCATTTGCTGTTTTTGGCAGTCAAAAATGTCAGCTGGAATTTTCGGAAAGAAAACGGTTCCCTTGAAAGTTCATGGAAAGTTAATTTCAGCTAGCATTTTCTCATAGGAAGTTTTTGTTCCCTTACAGTTTTGGGTAATTAAAATTTCATCGAAGGAATCTGAATAGATCAAATTTTCTAGGTAATGAAAACATATCTTTAAACAGACTTCAAACACCATAAGGTACTTAAAAATGACTTTCTACAGCTTTTGGTTGATTTGGCTCGTGGGTTCCCCAAATGAATTCTTAATCAACAATTGGGATGTCTAAAAGGAAGGCAATACAACATAATCAATGCCATAAAACATGCTAACTGTAAGAGCCTATTTTAATCTATAACTCTCACCTGTCTCACACAGTATGGATATAATACACCAGGGATCCTGGATTCTTTTATTATACAAATATCACCCCTATTCTTTAATATGTCATTTCCTTCAACCACAATAGTTGCTTGTGACAATGCCTGCGCTATTTGGTTCCCGCTGTTACAATTTACTTAACTTCCCTAAGTGCTTAGAATTACTCGTAACTCAGCAATAAATAATTTATTACACACTTGACAGATCTGGCCCAAAACGTTCAATTAAGTTCAGTGCAAATGTTTCCAAAGCACCTCTAAATACTAATGAATAAATTTTCCTTTATCTCTCGCGAAATGAAATCGAATGAGTCAGGTCGTCTTTTCATTTGACAGGCTTTGACCATCCGACAACATTTCTGACCAGCTCTATAGCGTTACGCTGAAATTGTTCTAAGTCTCTCGCCAAATGACTTCTGCTGAGTCAGGTCGTCTTTCATTTGACGGGTCACAACGATCCAAGTCAAATGGACTCCATCTGACAACATTTCACGAAATGACTTCCGTTGAGTCGGGTCATCTTTTGATATGACGGGTTGTGACAATCCGAGTCAGATTGACTCCAACTGGCAACATTTTTGATGGTCCACTCTATATTGTTAGGCTGAAATTGTGCCAAGTCTGTCGCCAAATGACTTCCGGTGAGTCGGGTCATCAGTTCGTATGACGGGTCGTGATGCGCCGAATCGGATCAACTCCATCTGACAACATTTCTGAACCACTCTATAGTGTTATGCTGAAATTGTTCTAAGTCTCTTGGGAAATGACTTCTGGTGGTCGGGTTGTCTTTTCATATGACGTTTCGTGATGATCCGAGTTGGATGGACTCCATCCCACAACACTTGTGACCCTTTCTATAGCATTATGCTGAAATTGTTCTGAGTCTCTCGCCAAATGACTTCCAGTGAGTCGAGTCTTCTTTTCGTAGGATGGGTCGTGACAGTCCAACATGGATCGACTCCATCTGACAACATTTCTGACCCACTCCATAGCGTTATCCTAGCACTTTTCTTAGTCTCTCACAAAATGATTTCCCGGTGAGTCGGGTCATGATGATCCGAGTTGGATCGACTCCATCTGGCAACATTTCTGACCTGCTCTATAGCGTTGTGCTAGAATTTTAACACTTTCCAGTGTGTTGGGTCATCTTTTCATATGACGGGCCGTGACGATCCTTGTGGGATGGATTAAAACTTCCGGTATAACCTCTATGACATTATGCTGGAAGTCTCGCAAAATGACTTCCGGTGAGATGGGCCGTCAACCACCTCAGTCAATCTGACTCAGATCGGGTGGTTGGACAAACCTCGACTTTTTTGGAATTAAATTTTCTCTCAAGAAGTTGTAGTTTAGTTTGGTTCTTATGATCCTTTTGTAGGGTTTGTCAATATTTAAGGTTAGATTATGCATTTCACTGAAAATTTCAGAGTCCTCTTTTGTGATCATTTCAGGCTGTACCAAGTGTTACTCTAACATCAAACCAGACCTTTTCTTCCTTCCAACCTCAGTTACAAATGACTTCAACTCTTCAGCCACATAGTGTTATGATGACAGGTGTACAACTTCAGCCCGGTCAGCCTGCTATGCTCAATAACCAGTTTGTGTCTGGAGGAGTGCAAGGACAGTTTTATAATTCTGATCTTTTAGTTCAGCCTCAAACAAGTCAGAAACCTGTAACTTTGACACCATCAAAGCCGGTAACGTCCAGTGGAAAGACGTCGTCACGATTAATGGCAGATAGCACCCCATTACATCAGGTAGCTAAAGCTTATGCCGTTTGTTTGAGATAACACATGGCACATCAGGCATCATGTTCTGCTAATACTTTAAGATCATAAACTAGAGGCCACAATTAGCCTAAACTCAGGCCTACAAAAATACAGTGTATCCCTAATGTAATGCTAAACAAAAGAAAAGAGGGAATATGCAATGTGTCCTCACATCAGACACATTGTGCTTATCATGATGTTCGAGCCTGTTTGTTTGAAGTGAATATCCATAGAACCCTATCAGCATGTATCCCTTAAAAATGCAGCTCAACCATTGATAACAATAATAATACTTGTTTGAAAATAAATAAAAACAGAAAATGAAAAAAGAAAAAAAGCATGGAAGACACCACTATGGATCAAATCAGGGTTATCTTCATCAGAGGCACTGACAATGACCACTGCACCAATCACGCTCAGTACATAAACCTGAAAGCATTCGCATAGACATTTCTCTCAACATGTTGGTTATTCAGACCTCGAAAAGAATACGGTGAATCAATATTTTTGAGTACCATTACGTGACATATTTCTCTGAAGTAATCCTGATGTCACCCATTGCAAAAAAAACTTCGAAATTCAAACTGCTCTATTTTCAAAACAAAGCATGCTACCCAGCTGAAAAGAGGGTAGCCCCCTAGCCTCCTACGCAGACATCTTTGAGATCATAACACATTCCTCCCCCATGAACGCCTGCTCCACTGAACTGCCACTTCAGTGCACCAGCGATTAGCCAATCGTAGCTCATCTTCAAATTCGTGGAAAACAGGACTTTGACCCTGGGATTATTTTCCCAGGTGATGCATATGACTCCTTTGGCGGATTTACTCTATGGGGGTTGATTTCCATTCATACACAGCTGACAGACAGATACTGATTTCTTCAAAACAAAGGCTAACCACCAGCAAACAGAAGTGGGAGTTCGGTTGAGCAGATGTTTGTGGGGGAGGAATGCGTGACAAGCCCAAAAATGTCTCTGTAGGAGACTAGTAGATCCCCACCCCCCAGAAATGTTCACTTTTTTCCCCACCTCAATTTACAGCCTTTGCAAATTTCCGACGTTGTATATTTAACTAATCAGGCATTATTTCTTTGGACGCAACGTTTTGCTTTCTAAATGTACCTTCTAATCTCAACCTATTGCCCCCCACCCCCTAATTATCCATTGACCATCTGTGGGGGTAATGGATATTTTCTGGAACCACACGTTTTATGAGGCCTTTATTTCTTAAGAAATGTTAGAAGTATGTGGGGTCCTCATTACAGCACCTACTTGCAGCGCTTACCCAAGAACCACTTGTTAGCTTTTTCTTGACTAATAGATAATTACTTCTGTTCTTTTTCCCTCACAGAAATCTGTCAAATCAACAACATGGTCCAACAGTCCAGTGGACATCAGTCTTGACAATTTAAGTCCAATGAGCCACAAAGACAAACCCACTCAGCCAAGCATGAATGAATTGTACTCAAACCAACAGCAAATGCCTACTCCTACGATGGGCATCTATGGTTTGCCACAGCAAAGCATGTACTCCATGGGAACTATTCCACCCTTGAATATGGGTGTTCCAATGATGGGTATGCCACAGCAAATAAACATGCTTAGTACAAATATGAGTCAGATGACCATGGCTCCTAACATGCCACAAATGATGCAAATGGCCCACAAAGGAATGCCAAGTGGCATGATGCAGCCCAGACAAATAGGACAAGTAACATCCTTTGGTAACAGTGGATATGCAACATACAAGGGCATTAGTTGATGTAAACTGATTGTTAGACAGTTCATGACTGTTATGGTTGAGGAGGTTGTGTGCCACTGTTCTTGATCTATTTTGTCTCAATTCATTATAGTGAGAATCCAAATTCAGAATTTGACAGTAAGTTTCACAGTAACAGATTGCAAAGATTGCAATTCACTATTCTAATTTTGGCTGGTCCAAAAGATGATAAAAGTAAAGCCTATGGA
>JAEMWC010000255.1:352500-390000 GCA_016490735.1 Pachyseris speciosa
GAGTTCAATAGACCTTTTTGGCTTGTTTGTTTTGTTTTCCCAATGTAGGTCATGTGATGTTACCCTGAAGAACTGTTTCTTTGAAATTTCGCCGTATTGACGTGCATATGTGCGCATAATTTGTGAAAAGACAAAAGGGAAATCCCCTTGGGAAGATCACACGGTCTACATTGGGAACACAAAATCTACAAGCTAAAAAGGTCTATTGCGATACTGTACAAGAGGCCTTGAATTTGAGGGTGTCCGCAGAAAGTAATACATTTACCGCACGATTTTCTTTTGTTGTTGTTTTTATCTTAGCTGACTTTTTACCTTTTTTATAGATAGCACTTACGGAGCCCTCAATGAGGCCTTCCAAGGGCTAGAACACGAAAGTTTGGTTTATCAACGGGGTTGATAATGTAAATTGACCACGGTACGGGTTCAAAATGCTGACGTTTCGAGCATTATCCCCTTCAGCTCTGAAGAAGGGCCAACGCCCGAAACGTCAGCTTTTTGGATCCCCGCTTTTTGGATCTTTTTTTGCCACAGTGACATTTGTTCCTAACGAAACGAGCGAGAAACAGTCGTAAACGAGCACCCCTTGGCTGGCCTACTCGTGCAACGCGTCTTATAAATCCGTAGACCTTTTTCCTCGTACATGTCGACTTATAAGTTGTCCAGTAGACTTGTAAGTGGACTTCTACTCGTCCAGTCGGCTGACGAGTCGACTTATAACTCGTCCAGTCGACTTATAAGTCGACTTATAACTCGTCCATGTCGACTTATAAGACGACTCATAACTCGTCCATATGCATGCCGAACTCACACCTCAGACGCCCGAAAAAACTCAGACCCCTGGGTGCCTCGAAAACTCAGACCCCCGAAAAACTCACACCCCTGGGTGTCTCAAAAACTGTTTTAAGTCGACTGGGATACCTCACAAGACCACATGGTAGCGGGCATCACTATCGACGGAGTCGGAGTCGGAGTCGTAATCAGAACGGTGGAGTGTTATGATCTAGTGAAAATCAAATAATAATAATAATCACTTTATTTAAGTCTCAAATCAATTTAGCCAAGCACAGATGCTCTACTAATTGGGGAGACTAAATCAAATCAACTCTAAATAAATCAAAATCAAATGTTGGTTTTTGAGGAGAGGGGAAAACCGGAGTACCCGGAGAAAAACCTCTCGGAGCAGAGTAGAGAACCAACAAACTCAGCCCACTTATGACGCCGAGTCCGGGAATCGAACCCGGGACACATTGGTGGAAGGCGAGCGCTCTCACCACTACGCCAACCCTGCTCCCCATGCCACAGTGACTGAGCCGGAAGCGACTGAGTCGGAAGCAAAATACTGATTCCGTTATGACTCCGTCGCTTATGATCTAGTGAAAGTCGGAAGCAATATTTTGTAATCTAAAACTGTAATCCGAGAGTGTGAGAATAAGCACTGTGATTGGTTGGTTCTTCCAGCTTCTGCTTCCGACTCCGACAATCTAGTTTTCACTTGATCAAGGAAGAAAATGAAAACGTTCTGGTTCTTCCAAATCCGATTCCGTCGAGCTTATGACTCCGCTGACGACCCCGATTTTTGATTTTCAATGGGTCATAAGAAGCGCTCTCACGATTCCGACTACGACTCCGTCGCTAGTGAAAACAAGCCTTTAAATCTAACAAAGCAAAGATTGAGCCCAAGCATTAGCAGCCATGGACAGCTGTTTCTGAAGTAGAAGCCAGTTCTACTTTTCGCAACGCTACTACAAGTACAAAGAATTTTTCAAGCTGCAACTTCTCTCAACCGCACAACTGGTGTCACAGCACCTAACCCACAGGCCCCACCGGACACCCATAGGCAAGTTCACAGAATTCTCGTCACCAGGGCCCATATTATGATTGGTTTACGTCAAATACCACGTGATTTTTGTCCAATGAGCATGAGCGGCGCGAGAAATCAAATTCTTTTGAAAATTCGTTGAGTATGCTCGTTGGAATTCATTTCGTCCGTTGACATTTTCGCCGATAGTACCGTTCATGACTCCTCTATTATTTTCGGCTTTTTTTATCTTAGATTCCTCGTTGGCATTTTGAAATATTGACACCTTCAGCTTGGTTCCTGTAACTATGAGCGAGATTTACCCGAAAATTGTCGTCATCAAGAGGAATGGTGCAGATGGCCCCCAGTTTCCTTTGAGAACGAAAGAGTGCACATTCGGACGGTAAGAATCCCGCGCAAAAATAACTCTAAAATAAACTTGTATCTCAATTACGAGAATATAGCCAAAAGAAGCCAGTAATTATTTCGTTTTTTTCTGATTGTTTAGCTGCTAAAAATTTAAATTACCTTCACTTTGCTGCACAGGAAACCGGAATGCGACATTAGGATTCAACTCCCAAACGTTTCCCTTGAACACGCTGTGGTACAAGTTGATAACGACAAAAAGGTGAGTTTTCGCCAAGAAATAAAATAAATCTTAATTAGCTGCTAAAAGGAGTACGTTTATTCATCTCCATCTTTAAGAGGCACTCAAAACTGTGTTCTGTTTCTCAGTTCATTAACGGCAACGGCGATTTTTGCGATCTGCGACTCACAATAAGTTAATTTAACTGTGTTCTTATAATGTATTTGGAAGTTTGTAATATGAGCTTGCTATAAGCTTATGCATGATGGGTAAACATGATGCAAACGTTGCTGTGTTTTACACCTATGTGCAATCTTAAGGCCCTGGCAAACGAGGACACATTGTTGCGGACAGGTAACCGGACATTTCCCCAGCGAGTCGTTTCGCAAACGATCAGTTCGCAAACGTCTGATAGTCAACGATGCATCCGGAAAACTTAAGCCTGGTTCACGCTTGTGACATAAGCACAAGCGTAAGCATAATGATGTTCACACTTGTGACATAAGCGGAAGCATAAGCATAATGATGTTCACACTAGCGACTTACCCATGTGCAGTGCGAGTCACATTGGTGGATAGACAAGATGGCGCTTATGCTTAAGCTTATGCTTATTTGACACCGGTTCCCACTTGTGAAATAAGAATAAGCATAAGCACAAGAAAAAGGAAAATGTTTCTTTTTCTTATGCTTATGCTTATGCTTATTTCACCTCAATGCACACTAGCGTTTTCTTATGCTTATGCTTACACTTACGCTTATGTTTATGTCACAAATGTGAACCAGGCTTTAACATCTAACATCTAGTATCTAAGATCTAAATTGTTAATAATCTGGTAAGGAACAGGTTAAGAATTTAATTGGTTACGCTGTACACTGTAATTTTGTGCTGACCTATAGTTTACAATGTAGACCGTAGTTTTTCAGTTATATAAAGGCACACTGTTTCCTCAATGATAACCTCTATTTTGACCAAAATTTTTTCATAAACTTAGGGTGCACCTTAACAGTGCATTAAAGACGAGAATCAAATTTCGCAGGGAATTAGTTTCATTGAATTGTTACAAATACTGTATCATTCTGTAAATAACTGACTATCAGACGTTTGCAAACTGACCGTTGGCAAAACAACCAACATTCAGAGGACACATTGTTGCTCATGATGTTTCTTGGGTGCGCAAACGAGCAGGACAAAACAAAATGTTGTTTCCATGCTGCGCAAACTGGGAAACATTTGTTGCAGACACAAAATGTTTCTGATAAAAATCAGAAACATTTTTTGTGTCTTGGACACAAGTTTTGTGTCCGCAACAAATGTTGCATGCGCGGGCAAACAGGGAAACATTTGTGTCTGCTACAAAGTGTCCTCATTTGCTAGGACCTTTAGGGTGTGCATGCACCACCCTGCTAGCAGAGCCTTTCTTAAACTCCAAAAGAAAGACTCTGCAGAAATTGAGTCAAGTCTTTCAAGTCATCGCAGCCCCAACTTGTGGGCTAGTCAATCCAGTTTTCTGTCATCAAACCAGTTTTTTTTTACCACACGTGTTAATTCTGTTGATAAACCAAAGGTCAAAACTGAGCCCACAACACCAAACCCACGTGATTCGTCCTGGGCTCAAAATTATATCAAGCAACAACAAGTGCATGCTCAATAAAGACTTTACTCGATTTCTGCAGAGTCTTTCTTTTAGAGTTAAAGAAAGGCTCTGCTAGCAGGGTGTGCATTGCCTATCCTTGCAGAATTTCAATAACTTAAGGACGTTCACGCAAAAATCTTCCCACAGTGGAAATTTTTTCACTTCTTGCCTGGAGTTAAGGCATGAGTTACTTATTCCAAAATTTTAAAAAAATAATTGGGGGTCACCGACTTTGTTTCGGAGGCAAGGGCACTGGAAAAATGCCCTATTTGTGATAAATTGGCCATAATAACGAAGTATAGCCACATCAAATTAGCCATCAAAAATCATAGAAATAAACAGGTTAAGTGAAGATTTCTTTGCATAGGTCTTAAGGAGTGGATATTTTAACTAATTTCACATCATTAGGGATGTCATAAACATTGAATCTAATCCTCAAGGAGCATCCTCATAAGCGCTACCGTTTTAACCACTTCCAGAATTTGATGGCACAGTGGAAGAAATTTAAAAAATGTAACTTCTTACAACGAGATTATTTTCATTTCATCAGTTTTGGTAGAGAATAAGTAGAGTTAATGATTTGTGTAAAAAAAGTAGGGATCACTGACGATTTAAACGAGTAAAATTGGTGTGAAGTTTACGACGCCATGTTTGTTTAGTTAGGGACAAGTCAATTGTGACTAATGCGTGACATAATATTGTCGTGTTACCTGCGCATTTTAGATGCGCATAAACAATTAGCATGAACATCCTTAACTTGGGAACGTGTACCTTGCAAAGTGAAATCTTCCCAAAAGTTACAATCAAGGCCATCTGTCTTCATTCAGGAAATTTTCCAGACATTTTGAGTTGTATCCCTGGCTACTTTGATAGAGAATCAGCACATTAGCTTTCTCACAACAGCAGGAATTCCTTGTTACGTTTTGCATATCCCCATCTATGTTAAAAAATAGGGACAGCCCTGTCATTCCAGCTGATTTTTATTGTGTCAAGTAAAAAGTTTTACAATTGCAATGCCTACTTTCCCTTGGTTAAATTCTGAAATAAATAAGCTTAAAGCATTTTCAACAGAGCCAAGTGTCCATGAAAGAGTTTTTGGTAAATAAACTTGAAAGTCTGCCACACCATTGCTTGAATCTGCTGCTTTTGTTGTCGAATGTTAAGAAAACAGCAAAGTATTTTAGGCAGTGAGGCAAGAAGGCGGTAAAATGACAGCTTGAGCTAGCTAAAATTATGTGCCAGTTAGCTGTGCCGAAAACCAAAAGGAAAAAGGATATGTTCTAGGTAATTATATAATGTAATCCAGAAAAAATAAACAATTTTATTTGCATAATATTCCCAAAGAAGATCATAATGTAAACATCAAATTAACATGTGCATAGATCACATTAATTCTTTGGCAGTTTTTGGAACAAACTATGTACTGAAAGAAATAGACCTTTCCACGGTTTCTGGCACCATCTTGGTTGGGGGGTAAATGTGGCTAAAATTACAGTGAATGTATTGGATTTTGGCCAACTTTAAACTGCTGTAACTCCACTATAAAAAGGTGGATTTCCAACATTTTCCACTATTTTAAATACTTTAATTGATATCATTCATCCATTAGTATAAATGGTATAGATGTAGAGGTTGTCTCAACTGAAAAAGATTTGGGGGTAGTTGTCGTAAATGACTGACCTCTTGGAAGGATCATATACTCATGATAGTTGCTAAAGCAAATAGGTTACATGGCTTTATTAGAAGGAGCTGTGCAGGAATTGTTGGCAGTGTTGCACTGTTGCGTCTTTACTGTTCATTAGTGCGTTCGCATGTTTGCTATTGCTCTCAGTTATGGGCACCTCAGTCTGTTATCAGCAATTTATTCTTAGTTGAAAAAGTGCAAAGAAGAGCTACACGCTTTATACTAAAAAATAGTAATTTATCTTATAAGGATCGCTTAATCAAACTGAAGTTATTGCTGCTTAATTACTGGCTTGAATATCTCGACTTAAAGATTGTACATGATAATATCCGTAATTTGGAATTATAAATTTTCTCATGTGGCTTCTAATTTTGCGATAATTTGCATAATTTTGATTATAAGGGTTTGTATATGTTAGTTGTAGCCTGAATCTGTTCTTTATACTTCATGAAAATAATCTTAGTACAAATCAAAAGCCTTTTTTGCTCTCAAAATTGTGCCTCCATGGCAGAGTTACAGCCGTTCCAAGTTGGCCTTTATTAATAATCATTTTTGCGCACTGTACATGTATCGACATCAGTGCAGAAAATAAGAAACAAAATGTCATTTCTAGCAAAGCTAGAATATCTAAATTATTCCATTTTTGGTCTCAAACTGTAGGAGAAAGTGTCTCCAAGGGTCTAGAATTTAAAACTTTTCTAGGGAAGCATGCCCGGGCTGCCTTGTAACTAATACTAAGCACAATTTAAATTCTTCTTTCAAAAGTTGTGAAAACACTGCTCAGCACGTATTTCCAGGGGCATGGGGATTGTAGCAGTTAATTGACAAGTCTGCCACATCCATCTGTGATGTATGGAAACATTGATATACATGTATATCTATCAGCATATAATTGTAAAAATTGCAAGTTGAAATGTCATCGCAAAGGGCATCATGTATATACATGTAAAACATGTACCTGTCACTTATGTTATGGCTCCTGATTAGGCTAATGCTATCATTTATGTTTGATTTTTACTGAAAACTTTAGAGACTGAACCTAAGGTAATGGTGCCAGCTGGCACTGATATGCTGTTACTTTAAACTTGCTGTAAAACACAATTAATTTTGCATTATTTTATGATTGTTATCTCCCACAGATAAAAATAAAAAATCTTAGTTCCAGCAACCAAACTCTTCTAAACGGAAAGCCTGTCAGTCAAGTGGAGATCCAGCATCTAGATGTGCTAACAATAAGTGATCGCTCCTTCAGATTTGAGATTCCATTTTCAGTTCAAAAGCAAGTGCGGAAGTCACCTAAGGTAAACAAATTCTTTATTTGTGTTGTTGATTTTTCAACATTTATTCTCCAATTATGTACACACAAGTGAGGAGAATATGCATGTTGATGTTGTAGCTTAAAAACCGTAAATGGAAGGGACTCATTTCAAATAGTTTGATTTATGGTTCACTCACAGCTGCAAAGATTGTTTTGCTTTAAGCTGCTTAAACAAAACAGTGAAAACATTTTTTATTCCTCAAATTAGCTATTGACTTTAGTGATAAACTTGAGTGCTCAACAAAAAAAATCAATTAAAGATTTCAGATATCATAATTTTATTGAAATCATTCATGTCTCATTTTGGTTCTCAGTCTCATTCTCTCGCTCCTGCGAAGAACTCGTTGCAAGTAAAATACTTGCTAACGAGCAAAGACAAACAGTCGATTCCAGCAACTGATATTCCCTGTTATATATTATTTCAGTTACCCAGTGAAATTATAAATTTCAACACATAAAAAAAAAATAAATAAAATTTCACATTCACCAATAAAATTCCACGGGTAAGTTTCCCTTGTGAGTTACGTTGTCACTTCTGACTGGTTTATAAACAGTTCACTTGAATTGACATTCATCGTGGCATGCACATGTGTGATACTGTTGGTGATACCTTCCCTTTAAAGTGAATTTTTAAAGAAGTTGTTTCATTTTAGACACCATTGAAGAACTTAAAAATGTTGATTATTTGTTTTGGTATCCAGGTCAACCTTATATTTTAGCCATCTATGGCTGGAAACAATTTTTCAAGTAGTTGCTAGACACTAGGAAAAGCTCATAGTAATTTTTGCCTGTCGCAGATGAAATGTGACCTTTGGTTTTCAAATTGTTGAAAGTCTTATCAAAATTCATTTTTACAATAACTGTCAAAATGCTTGTGCACTGATTGGCTAATTTTTATCACCAATAAGAGTACAGACAAAGGAAATTTTAATTTATAGGAAAATTTATAGCAAGATGGAGTAGGGCGACACACGGGATTTGAATATTGTTTTCAAATTTAGTTTTGTTGATGACACCCGCCCTCACTGGGAAAAAGAGCTAGAATAATCATATGCTGGACTGAGAGAATTAGAATTTGGAAATGTTGGTTTTTGAGGAGAGGCCAGAAAACCAGGGTACCTGGAGAAAAACTTCTCAGAGCAGAGTAGAGAATCAACAACAAACTCAACCCACATATGATGCCAATTCCTGGAATCGAACCTGGGCGACATTGGTGGGAGGCAAGTGCTCTCACCACTACACCATCCCTGCCCCCTCCCCCTCCCCCTTCCCCCAATTTTCATCTCTCAATTCATTTTCTAATTGCAACAATGCAAGTATGAGTCCCTGAAGTATATTTATAGAGTCCTCAAGTAATAACGTCACAAAAACTAAATAAATTTTTGAAGTTATGGGATTTGTTGTGATATTAAAAAAAACGAGATTTTACCTACTTGCCAAGAATCTGCACTTTTCTTACAGTTTGAGAACGAGATATAAGCACGGATGAGGACGATAAATTGTAGGTCCCGTCTCACAGTACTTTCACTTAATCTGACTCTGTGGGACATAAATGAACCACTAGGGTTGTAACAAAACTCTTGCTGTGACCATGCACCCCTAGTATCTGTCATAATTCAATATTCACATTACAGGGGCACTCATTAGTCACTTCATTAATTTGAAACTGCACAAGCAGTCTAGTATATGGGGTGTACTATAAAGTCTCCCGGCCAGTGTTGTAAACCGGCATGAGACTTTGTGATATCACTGGTATATAAAAACATTACCAATAGAGTGATGATGTCACCAAAACTAAATTTGTGAAATTATGGGATTTGTTTGGATATTCAGAAAGAACACGATAAAAAAAGACTTACTTGCCAAAAATCAACATTTTCTTACAGTATGAGAGGGAGATATGAGCACCGTCATGCTCTACTGACTCCATACTAATTCTTCTAAATTTTACTTAGTTCATAATGTCATGAGCAAGGTCAAATTTAGAAAGATTTGTACAGAGTCAGCAGAGCATAACAGTGTTAATATCTCAGAGCCAATTTGCCTTTAGATGCTGATTTTTGAAGTTAGCATTTTTAAATCTTGCTCTTTCTGAAAATCTCAACAAATCCCATAATTTCAAAAATTCTAATATTTGTGACATCACACTAGTACTCTATTACCAATCACTGTTATTAGTTCTAAAATGTAAATGTTATGTTTATTTGGCTGAGTTATTTATTTCAAGTTATTTGAATTAAGTGGAATGCCTGTGAACTAGCTAGAGCAGCTAAGTGCATTTCCACTATAAACAAAATATTTACATTTACATATATCAGACAAAGGAACATAAGTTTGCTGCTTGGTAAATCACAAAGTGGCTTTAACAATGGTTCCATGCAGTACT
Source organism: Pachyseris speciosa (assembly GCA_016490735.1). NCBI lineage: Eukaryota > Metazoa > Cnidaria > Anthozoa > Scleractinia > Pachyseridae > Pachyseris > Pachyseris speciosa. The sequence goes on from JAEMWC010000255.1 coordinate 361,907, forward strand.
ACATCTGCTAAAAATAGTCCTAGAGTGTCATGTCACAAATGTTTGAATTTTCATTTAATATTTGTAGGAGAGAGAAAAAAAAGTTAATTCTTCACTTCTTTGCTCATCTCATTACAGAGTCAACAACACCTTTCAAGTACCTCAGCAAAGACACCACAAGAGAAGAAAACACCAAACATGCCCATACCCAAAGGTAGTCCAAGAACACCACCCACAGGTGGGAGCTTAAAGGAGAATATCTGCATTTTGCGCAGGCACTCTATGCCATTGCAAGAAGAGGAGGAGGCTTCAGCATCACAACCTGTTAAGATACCCTTTTCACCGATAGATGTAAATGTAGACCAAAGTGAGGGAAGTGCTGATATGCAGTTTGGCAGTGAAAAAGAGTCTGGAGTGGAGCACAACACCAGAAGGCACTCTAAACGAGTTTCATTTGGACCAGTTTTGAGTCCAGAGCAATTTGATAAAGATCTGCCTCCTGCTACCCCAGTGAGACGTGGAGCTACACCGAAAAGGCTTTCCATTTGTGGTGGCAATTCTATCGCAGCATTTGGTGCCGCTGCCAAAAAACGGAGATCAGTTGCTGCTTCGCCAGAAGCAGATTCCATTAAAGAAGAAGTATTTGAGGATCAAGACCCCTTGAAGAACGAAGACCCTGAACAAAACTCAGAACTAGGCCCATCCATCCAAGATGAACACACCCACAAAAGATTTATTGAAGTCTCATCAGGAGTACAAGAAGAACTACATGAAAACAGGCAACTTGCTGAAAAGTCCACCACTCCTAAAGAATCAGAAACTTCTGCAATACAGGAATCTACCCAGCAGATAAGTACCCCTACTGGGAATCGAAGATCGTCTTTGAGGCTAGCAGGAAAAAACCCTAACTTCCCAGAGCCTCAGTCAGTTCGTCAAACTCAACAACAAACCATCATTCCAAACGTTTCTGTAGAAGACGTAGATGAGACTGTCTTGGACAGTGATGACTATACTTCTGATGAAGGAGATGAAGCGTGGATGAGTAACGGTAAAACTAATATGCCTACAAGCATTGAGACAAAGGCCATAAAAAACAAAATGGCAACTCCCCTGAGGAAAGAACTTGCAAAAGGAATCCAGCTTGAAAAGATCAATAAAAAGATTGCCACACCCTTAAGTAAAGAGATTGCAGATGGAATCGAGCTTAGACAGACCAAAAAGAAGATGGCCACACCCTTAAGGCAAGAGATCGCAGATGGAATCGAGCTAAGACAGACCAAAAATAAGATTGCCACTCCCTTGAGGAAAGAGATTGTAGATGGAATCCAGCTAAGACAGACCAAGAAGAAGATGGCCACACCCTTAAGGCTAGAGATCGAAGATGGAATCCAGCTAAGACAGACCAAAAAGAAGATGGCCACACCCTTAAGGCTAGAGATCGCAGATGGAATCGAGCTAAGACTAACCAAAAAGAAGATTGCCACTCCTTTGAGGAAAGAGATTGCAGACGGAATCCAGCTCAGAAAGACCAAAAAGAAAATGGCCACTCCTTTGAGGAAAGAGATCGCAGATGGAATCCAGCTAAGACGGACCAAAAAGAAGATTGCCACTCCTTTGAGGAAAGAGATTGCAGATGGAATCCAGCTCAGAAAGACCAAAAAGAAAATGGCCACTCCCTTGAGGAAAGAGATTGTAGATGGAATCCAGCTTAGAAAGACCAAAAAGAAGATGGGCACTCCCTTGAGGAAAGAGATTGCAGACGGAATCCAGCTCAGAAAGACAAAAAAGAAGATGGCCACTCCCTTGAGGAAAGAGATTGTAGATGGAATCCAGCTTAGAAAGACCAAAAAGGAGATGGCCACTCCCTTGAGGAAAGAGATTGCAGACGGAATCCAGCTCAGAAAGACCAAAAAGAAGATGGCCACTCCCTTGAGGAAAGAGATTGCTGACGGAATCCAGCTCAGAAAGACCAAAAAGAAGATGGGCACTCCCTTGAGGAAAGAGATTGCAGACGGAATCCAGCTCAGAAAGACCAAAAAGAAGATGGCCACTCCCTTGAGGAAAGAGATTGCAGACGGAATCCAGCTCAGAAAGACCAAGAAGAAGATGGGCACTCCCTTGAGGAAAGAGATTGCAGACGGAATCCAGCTTAGAAAGACCAAAAAGAAGATGGCCACACCGCTGAAAGAAGAAATCGCCAAAGGAATCCAGCTGCGAGAGACGCGTAAGAAGCTAAAAACACCAATCAGGAAAGAAATAGAGAATGGCGTTTCACTTAGAGTGACCAAAAAGATATTGTCGTCACCATTGCAGAGAGCTATACAGGCGAAGCCAAAGTTGAGGCAGACCAAGAAAAAGTTAGCTACACCTGTTAGAAAAGAGATCGAATCAAAACCTCAACTACGTCAGATCATGAAATCAATGAATCCCTGTCTTCAAGATGAAATAAAACTTGGTATAAAGCTGAGGAAGACGACGCAAACTTTGCCGGTGGACCTCCAAATCGAAATTATCAAAGGAAAAACGTTAAAGTCGTCAAAAAGGAGTTTGCCTACTCCGCTGAAGAGAGCCATAAAAAATGGGGCTTCCTTGAGGAAGACCAAGAAGAGCCTGCCAACCCCAATCAGATCGCAGGTTGAGGAAGGAATCACTTTGAAGGAGACAGACAAGTCAAAGAGGAGGAGGATTGAAGAGGAAATTCCGGCCAGGGAACCGAAGCGGATGAAAAGTTCTTCCTCTGATGGAACAGATACTCGAACAAGACAAGCCTTGAAAACTCCTCTTAGGAAAGCTATCGCCATGGGAACCAAGCTACGCCCAACTCGCCACCGTTTGGCTACGCCAGTTCGTAGACAGATCCACTCGAAGCACACTTTGCGAGCTGTTCGTCGAAAGTCTGCAGCTGGCACAAGTGCAAAGAAGGCTGTCCCACGGAAACCCACCTACGCTGAGATTGTTAAAAGACCAAAGAAGACTGGTGTGAAGAGTGCATTTGCTAAGGTAAGAACTGCAGTTCAGCTTCATTTCACTGACAGTGCAACAGTCTTCCGGCAATTTCACATTACATTTCCTACATATCGTTTTCAATGGTAACTTGAATAACAATTCTGTTCAATTAAACACCGGCTTGTGTTTGCATTGACAAATGAATTGGTAATCCAAATAAACAATGTTTCTTCCGAGAGGGAAGACAGACTTGGAGGCAATTGTGGAAACGCTTTTCAACTGTGCAAGTGCTCTGTCCAAAGGAATATAAAAAGGGTTGTTTTCTGTCTAAGAGAGTAAAAAAATGACCTACCACTTGCAATTGCTGCTATAAATTTTCAAAACAACAGTTGTACACATTTCTTGTTGTGAGCACATGAAAAAATTCGGTCATTTTGTTCTTGTAGGTGGAATCTTCATCCTCCACGATCACTGGTGCTGGTGTGACTAAATCAGGTAAGAAACTGCTCCTTCGTCATCCGCGAAAAAAAAATAAAATGGTGGGCCACCAGAAAAAAAAAACATTAAAGAACGAGGAAGATAGATGGTCCGGTGGCACAAGCTATTCCAAGAGTCAATAGCCTACAAGCTTCCACCGGCCCCCGTTCTAGGCGTCAATTTATTCCGTCGTACCAGAACTACCTGTGGCCCGAATGTGTCGCTTGTATGTGGCACATGTCCGCATAACGCTAGTTCTGACATCATTATGGTGGCTTAGTTGGATCGAGTAGCCAATAGCTTTACATAACGTTTTCCCATTGAAAAATTCGGGAAGTTTTGTAAGGTACCTTTAAGTGCATTGTAACGTTCTAATAATTTTTATCACCTTAAATTCCACGATCAGGACATTTTACTTTTATATTCAGTGACTTTTTTAACGGTTTCAATTTCATCCTAGAAACCCATCAAAACAACGAGAAGCCGGCAGAGAGTTACAAGAGCCTCAGCCATGTTGAAAAGAATACTCCTCAAAGAAAAGGCTCCAGTTGGATGTCCAGTCTTTCACGAGCTGCGAACGGCGTCAAAACTCGAGCAACTCCATTGGAAGACTTGCAAGGTGTATCGCAAATGTTTCAAACACCACCTATAGCTCAGATAAATGCTGAGGGTTCTTCCGAGAATAAGAACGCTGGAAACTGGCTATCTAGTCTGGCGAAAGCAACTCATGGCCCGCGTAGACGTGGTAAGCCTGTGGAAGACCTCGTTGGAATTTCTGAGATGTTTCTAACACCACCATCCGTCAATAGAGAGAAACCAACTATGCCAGCTGACGAGAGCACTGTGACAGCAAGCCCTGAAGAGCGAGAGCTGCACATGACAGCTGCCTTAAAACCAACAAAAACGCCATCATTAAGAAGACCTGCAAAAACACCCGTGTACACCAATCCACAAGCATCGCTCGAGGTCGTACAACCATTGACACTAAGAAGAACGCCCTCCCTTCGTTCCGCAGCTCAAGAGCTTGTATCAATCCAAGTTGTGCCTCCAATTGGAATTTCTAGAACTCCATCTCTTCGGTCTGCCAAGAAACAGTCATCTGTTGTGACCGATGAATGCCCCGACCAACAACAAATGGAATTTGTGCCACCTATAGAACCGACTAAAACTCCATCCATGCCATCTCCTGATGGCGTAAGAGCAGTTTCAAGGAAGAGCGTTGGAAATCCAGGAAACCGAAACAGTTTAGGATTTACAGGACTTAAGCCTCTGATGAAATCACCAAAACAAAGAAACGCGCCCGAAAATTATGAAGATTTCTTTGTACCCGGCATGTTCGCGTCGCCGAGCCGACAACCGAAGCGCTATTCGCGTAATAAAAGGGAAGGTTTGCAAGGAGTGGCAAGGTTACTAAGAACACCAGATGGCAAGGATCAGGCGGCGGCTACGGCGAGCCCTAAGCTTGATGGAATAAAGAAAATGATGCAAGCGAAGGATTTGGCAAGCCCAAATTTTGTTGGCCTAAAGATCCTAATGAAGACCCCCAAATCTTCAGAGACTGTTGATCCTGAAGACTATTTCACCTCAGAGCTCTTTGCTTCTCCAGAAGCAGCGTCGTCTCCAGAGCGAGATTCATCCAGCGTGATTTCAATGCCAGTGATCGGCATAACTTCCTCGGAGAGCCGAGCAAGTTTCGTCAATAAACAAGTCAACAACGATTTCGAATCCACGGCGAGAGTAACGAGAACAAAGCGAAGCGCGCCAAAGGGTTTGAATGAGCCACTGTCCAAAAGGGCTCGCCGCACGCGTTCGTCAGTCAACCAAGAAGATGAAAGTAACGTCGAGACCCGTTCCAATCCCGACGTAACACAGAAGAAGCCGAGCACGAGAAAAAAGAGGAATTCAGCGTCTGTCACACCGACCACACCAGAGCCATTTGTTTTTAAACGCACACAGCTTGAACCTATCATTGAAGCTCTATCCCCCTTACTTTCACTTAATGCTCCTATCGAGGGCAATTACTCCTCTTCGTCGACCAGCATGGCGGAGGAGGAACAATCACAGACTCGACGACGAGCTAGAAATGCCAGTAGCCACATGAAAACAGAAACAAAACCACCTTTGCAAAGTTCTAGACGTGGAAAGCAAGTTCAAAGTAAAGCTGAGCTTTCGTTTGAGTCTATAGTAGTAAAAGTGACAAATAAGCGCTTGGCTGCGAAGAACACGCACAAAGCAGAAGGAAAAGCTGTTGGAGTAAGGAAAGAAGACGGAGAGGTGGAAGAGCTTAAACCACGTTTAACACGAAGCAGTCGGCTCCGGGAAGCATCTTCAGTACACTGTATGTCTGTTGAAAAGCTACCATCTGCTATGAAAACCAGAGCTACCCGTACACGTAGGAGTAAAAGTTCTCAGCCTGAAAATCCTGTTGATGAGACCACCATTAGCAATACAACCAGGCGGTCTCGACGTGGTACCAAGATTGTCGAAGAAGCAGAATCTGTTTTGGAGGATACAACATCAACGCAAGACAACTTCGAAATGAAGGTATCAAGAAAGAGAAGAAGCAGTCGTGCTGCCAGGGTTACCTCAGATGATGAAGAAAAATCAGAGATAGAGAAGTCAGTTTCAGAGGGGATCGTATCAACGAGTAGCACTCGAAGTCAAGCCAACCATGAAACAAGTGACAATTCCAAGACAACTATAAAAACGAGAAGCAGTCGTAACATGAAGGTGATTGTAGAAGAGGACGAAAAAACTCAGCTCGAGAATTCCGTATTGGAGGGTATCAAATTGACCCGAAGAACGCGTAGCCAGGCTACCCTCGGAATGAATGACGTTGCAAGGGCAACAAGGAACACACGAAGCGGTCCTGTTGAGGAGAGCACTTCAGAAGCGCAACAGAATTGCCTTTTGGAGGACACTAAATCTGTGCGAAGAACACGCAGCAAAGACACCCTCAAAAAGACTGGCAATTCCAAGACAACAAGAACAACGCGAAGCAGCCATGCTGAGAGGATCACTTCAGAGGAAAATGGAAAAGTCAATCAAAAGGATTGCGTTTTGGAGGAGTCAAAATCAACACGACGCAAGTGCAGTAAAGACACCGTCGGAGAGGGTGACAGTTCCAAGGTAAAAAGAAAAACACGAAGCAACCGTGAGGAAGATAGAAGTAACCTGGGAGAGAATTCTGTGGTGAGTGTTCCCGCAAAACGCAAGCTCAAGGGAAAAGCTTCACTTGCCCCTCGAGTAACTAGATCAATCAAGAATATAAAAGCAGTGGGACACAAAGAAGAGGAAGCCAAGGTTACTTTTCCTACCACGCAAGGTACCAAAAGAAAGCTTCAAGAGGACTTCGCGCCAGAACCCAAGAGGAAGTCACGCTCTAGCGCTCGCCTTCAGACCAGATCAGGCTCCAGAAAGTAGGGCTGACAGATCGAGGGAAAGCAACTGTTTCAATCAATTTCCTTACAACAACTAGGAAATACGACTTTTAATATTGTGACATAGCGCATGAAAACCTGCAAAACTAATATAACCGAGTGGCAAGCGAAGAAATCTGTAAAGATGAAAACCAGACTTTCCTAAGTTTTACTGTCGCTAATAGGATGATCGGTGTTAGTTTTTACCCTAAAGCTCAAGCTTTGTTTTTACGGAAGTCATTTTATTATTTTAGACGCAAATCTTTTGTGTCGCGGTGCGCGACGACTTTGAATCTTCCAAGCCGCTGTTAGTTTGAGCGTCTGCAAAGCTAATCCCTCTTAGGGGCGACAGCTTTTTACGTCTGTAAAATAGATGCGCGGGCGAGATTTTTTATAATGGTCACGAATAGTTTCCCCGTAGAAATTATTTGATCTCTTATAATTATCAGGTTATGGATAACAATAGCAACTAAGTTTTACCTTAGTTCAGTCTAAATTGATAGTGTGTATTTATATTGGTGATTGGAACCCACGCGTGTTTTACATCGACGTACTAAGGTTTTAGGGTTTTATTTAGTACTTATTAATCAATACGTCTTTATATACAAAGACACCGTATATATAATCTCACCGAGAAACTGAAAATGGCACCACTTCAGTGCGAGTTTTCTCTTTGATTCACTGATAGGTCTTGCGTAGCTCTTGTGTTTGGAGCCTTTCAGTTGCCCTTTGTATATATTTTAGAGGGCTTGAAATTAAAAGCTATAACCATTTTTTATGACTTTTATTTATGAAACCGATGTCTGTTTATACAAGGTAAAACAACCGAAAATTCAAGTCTAACATTCTTTTTGGTTGGATGTTTCTTCACCAAGACTAGCGCCCAGTGCCCTAATCCTTGTCCATCGGGAACTTGGGTTGACTGAAAGCAAACAAAAAAAATTGAGTAGAAAATGGGACAAGATAAATTAATGCCCTGGGAAGGTCGAAGGTAGTTCACTTCGTAAATTAAAATTGGTGGGTCAGTCAAAGATCGTGGTTGTGTTATGTTTGGAGCCATTTATTTTTATTATGCGGCATGGTGGGTTGTCCAAATTTAATGCTGACCTCTGTGGCAGTAGCCTCCTTCGCGGCCGTTGTTTGTGCCCGTTCTATCCTCCTTCCTGGTTGGATACTCGGACACAATGGGAATGGAATGTTCGGCTCGGTTCGGCAGACGTGGGGGGGGGGGGAAGGTTAGAATAGGACCGACACAAACAACGGCTGCGAAGGAGACTACTGAGGCAGATGCATTGTAAAATTTTAATTGCGCGATTTCGTACCAAAACTCTTCCACCCGCTAACCCCATCCTAATGACTGGATCCATATTTTACGACATGACCAAATTCCAGTACAACTGCGGAACCGGCATGTCTTCTACTCACCCGTGTAATCAAGACCTAGGAATGTCATCAGCTGCGCTGCTTCATTTTCCTCCCACGCTGTCCAGTTTTCCTCGGAAACGGAATTCAGATAATCCTTCATGCAAGAAAATTCAGCATTGTGACTACCCAAAGCTTGAACCGAAAACGCAGCTTACAGCAAGTTCTTTCCTAACCTCCTTGGAAGCCGTTGTTTGGTGTCGATCCTATTCTCCCTCCCCATCAACGTTTGCTGAACCGAGCCGGACATTTCATTCTAGGAATTGGCTGAGTTTTTTTATCAGTTCTATTCTCCCTCCTCATTGGATACTCAGACACAATGCAGGGGCGTGGCTACCTGTACACACGTGCGTACTTGAAAAAGTCGAAAAAAAAATGAAATAAAAGAAAAGAAACACATGTATAAAAAGCAAATGCATAAAAGAAAAATTTTTGGTCAGTAGAAACACAATTTGCTCAGTTTTATTCTTTTAAATTAGCTTATTTCTTTGACGTGTTGTTGATAAAACAACAGACGGTATTTTTCAACACCAAATGTCGGTTTCCAGAGAGGAGCGACGTGGCTTATTGGTGGACCGAATGGGGCCGGGGGGAAAAGCGATCAGAAAGCAAGCGGGATGGTAAAGAGTGAACGCTTTGTGGCCATCACGTTTTATAGCCTTTGGATCGGCCTGCCTTCGTTCTGCTAAGCTTTCCATGGCCAAAAAATCAATTACAGATTGTTACTTTGCCATCGGCACTGACAAAATGACAGAGCAGAAACAAGAAACTAAAGCAAAGCTTTAGTAGCGTGAAGAAGGCTCAAGACGGAGCGCTATGTCACTTGCTGGTAGACCGCCTCGCTATCCGTGATATAATTTCATAAACATGAGAATATCAACTTTAATGAAGTAATTTCAGAATTTATTGGAAAGAAAGACAAGATTAGCTCTGTGCCTGTAACGGAAAACCAGTTAGGACTGGGTTGAGTAATGGCGGTGTGAGGAGCTTGCTTTAGCTGTCCGCTCATTTCCGTGATTTACTGAAGCGGTCAATGGCCAATGTCATAGAAAAGTACCTCACCAGGCGGCGAAATCGATCATCGAACTCGACTGATGGTGATAACGACTCTCCCGAGAAGAAAAAGGCGAAAAACCAAGACTCTAGCGACATCGATGAAGACGCTGGTGAAGACCAAATTTGGGCAGCACTAGACATGTCGGAGAACGTGAGTCACATATTAAAACAGATTCTCGAAAAGCTTCAGAAACTAGACAAAACAGAAAGCTCTTTGGAGAATATTGAGACCAAGTTACAGAATCTAGAATTAAGAACGCAGCGACTTGAAGAATCTGAAATCTCGACCAAACAAGAACTGAATCAATTAACAAAAGGAAGGACACCCAGTTTAAAGAAAAGATTAAGTCTATAGAGAATAAGCAAGAGGCAGGTGAAACAAATGCGACAAATGTGAGGCAAAAAGTAAAAGAATTTGAAGATCAAACTAAGCAATTACATGATAAAAATTTATATTTAGAAGCTTACTCGAGACGCGAGAACATTAAGTTTATGAACATCCGAGAGACACAAAGACGATCAGATCTGAAAGAGGATACAGAACAAACACTCCGTCGCTTTTTAGAACAAGAACTTGATTATGAAAACGCTAAGGAGGTTGAAATTCAGCGTGTTCATCGGATTGGCAAAGGCAAAAACGGAGGGCCGCGACCTATCCTCGCTCGCTTTCTGAGATATAAGGACTGTGAAGACATCTTAGCTCTGGGACGTCGGCTTCACGGTAAGAACTATCAAATGTTCAAAGACCTGCCGACTGAAATCATCGACAGGCGAAAACCACAGGTGGAAACTTTAAAAAAAGCCCGGAGGAATGGAATCCATGCAGCTTTCAGCACAGCCCAACCAGATAAGTTATATATCAATGGTGAAATCTGGCCTGCTGGTAAAGAACTGGTTATAACAGAGCACCGTTAGCCTTTAAAATCGTTAAACCTAAAAGCCACTTTTTGATTTTAAAATTTGACTATGGCGGACGCGAGAGGCAGCCTAACAGACGAACGGGGACAAAACGAATCAGTACTACACTCCTCAACTCGACATGTCCTATTTTTGTTTTTATTATTGTTTTTGTGTGTATTTATTTTATATGTGCTTGTTCTATCCTATTTTCTCTTTAGATCTTATAGCTTACAACTTAAGTTATTATAAGAGGTGCTCTTGGGCGAAGGTGGTCAACATAATCCTTAACCAAAACTCTAACAAAAAATGGACCTCAAAATAGGATCTATAAATGTAAGAGGAATAGGAGACAAGGTAAAGCGACGAGAGATTTTCAATTGGCTCCGTGCGAAGAAAATGTCAATATATTTTATTCAAGAAGCCCATTGTACCGAAGACAATAAGCATGACTGGCGTGCGGAATGGGGTTATCAGGCTCTTTTCAGCTGTGGCTCAAGTAAAAAGGCAGGTGTTGCCATACTATTTAACAAAAATTTCAACTTCCAAATCAATAGAGTCTATTCTGATCCTGAGGGACGCTTTATAATATGTGAGTTAATTACAAACGGAAAGCAGCTGACCTTAACAAATATATATGCGCCAAACGAAGATGAACCAAATTTTTTTACGTCAATATTTGACCATTTGCTTGATTTCAACTGCGAAAACATGCAGCGAAAGACATTCCCGGAATTCTTCTTTTTCTTGATTTCGAGAAAGCCTTTGACACTTTAGAATGGAGCTTCATTTATAAGACTCAGTCTTGGCTTTGGTCCACAACTATCAAAATGGATTAACATTTTTTATCACGACATTGAAAGCTGTATCTTAAACAATGGGTGGACAAGCAAGCTTTTTAAACCTAGCAGAGGAGTCAGGCAGGGCTGCCCTCTATCACCCTACCTATTTATCCTCTCGGTGGAAATGATGGCCGAAGCCTTTCGTAAAAATAAGAAAATACGAGGAATAACTATAAACAGCAAAGAAATCAAGCTGAGCCAATATGCAGATGACACCACGCTAATTTAGGACGGCTCGATAGAATCCTTTAAAGAATCCTTAAGGCTGTTAGACCTTTTTGGAAATGTGTTTCGGTCTACGTCTTAACTGCAACAAAACAGAAGTTTTATGGATCGGATCGAAAGCAAATTGTGAGCACAAATTATGTCCTGAAAAAAGTTTTAAATGGCCAAAACAAAAAGTTAAGGCTCTTGGTGTTTGGTTTTCGTCAGACCCCAATATCACAGTTTCTCAAAATTATAAAGATAAAGTGGAAAAAGTCAAAGCGATGCTAAGCTGTTGGAAATTCCGGAGACTCAGTCTGCTGGGTAAAATTATGGTTGTAGTATCACAATTAGTGTACATACTTGCCCCACTTCAAACAGACCTCGAAACAATTAAAGAGATAATGCCATTTTAGATAAATTTCTATGGGACGAAAAAGGAGATAAAATAAAGCGAACTGTGATGATAAATGACTATTCAGAGGGAGGACTTAAATTGATCGATATAGAGTCTTTTAACAAAACTCTTAAACCATCATGGATAAAAAAATATCTTGACACTGAAAACAGCAGCAGTTGGAAGAGTTTTTTTTGACTTAGAACTTCGACCTTACGGAGGCAAAGAGATATTCTTGGGAAACCTTAATAGAAAGGACATGCGCACTTTGATTAAGGTATCGGACCCTTTTGTTAAAGAAATTCTTGAAATCTGGTCGGAAGCCTTCTTCGAGGAAACTTTGACGTCCAAAAAACATTTTGTGTCTTTACCCTTGTGACACAACTCAGTTATAAGAATTGAAAACAAACCCGTTTTTTTAAGGATTGGTTTCTCAAGGGTATAACTAAAGTTAAACATATGATGGACGATAATTTTAAATTTCTATCGCTGACTGCTTTCCAAAACAAATATTCCCTGCAAGTCCCAGCTTTAAGTTTTTATGGACTAATATCGGCAATCAACTCTCTTCGTAAGCAAAGTGGAGGAAGTGAAACTAGTTATGAGAGCTCATTTTTAAAATTTGTAGAGAACTCAAAACCATCCAAATTTTTCTATAAGAAATTAGTATCAACAAAAAGCGATCTACCAATCCCAAGTCAAGAAAAATGGAACCAGGAAATTAATCTTACACCAGGGCAAGAAATTAATTGGAAAGCAGCCTACATTTTGGCCTCTAAATGTACCAAAAGTTCAAGACTTATTGTTTTCAATTTTAAATTCTTACATCGACGACCATCGACCAACAGCTTTCTTCAGAAAATAGGACTTAGAGACAACGATATGTGTACCTTCTGTCAAACAGAAAAAGAAAGCCTTCTCCATTTATTTTGGGACTGTAATAATTCTCGTTTCTTTTGGAATAATGTTTTTTCATGGATGCAGACCTGCCAATTAGTTAGTAAAGAGGACATTCTTCAGGCAGCTACCTGCATGGGACTGAGACCGGATACTTCCCAATTCAGCCTGCAAATAAATTTCTGTTTTTTGACAAGTAAACATTTCATCTGGCTGTGCAGGTTTAAAGAACGCAACCCAATGTTCGAACAATATTTAAGATATCTACAACATATTTATCAACTAGAGAAGAATGATACAATCACGCGAAAGAAATGGGAACCTTTACTGCCCCTTTTGGAGAAAATATGACAAACTAGCCCTTGTTCTCCAGCAGTATATCTGTAGAGTATTGTTGGCCACTTCTTCAAACCAATAGCGCCTCTGTATTGTATGCACACTATGTATCATTACAGGAATTATTGACGTCATCGTTTATCTTTGTCTGGATAGTACAAGTAACTTTGTAACGCATTACAAAAAATAAATAAAAATAAAAAACAAAAATGAAAAAAGTTATAACTTCTTTAAAAAAAACTCATTAATAATTAATGAAGGAAATACAAAAGAAATTAATATTTGATGAGTGTCTTTATATCTGATAAAGACACGGCTAAATTTTACATCCGATTTTCCAGGCCAAAATAACCCAAAATCTAAATTTTAGTGTAAGAATGGATAGAATTACAGTAAAGTGTTTTAAGTCGTTCAATAAATTCGCAATTCGTGTTTTATCAAGTCCTAAAACACTCGGCTGCGCCTCGTGTTTTTGCGCCTCGTGTTTTAAACTTGATAAAACACTCCTGCTCATTTATTAAACATTACATGAAAGCTACGGGCAGTTATATTTTCCATAGCTCAGGACTTTGATTTCTTGTTCTTGGAGATGGAGACATGGGGGAGTTGGGGGAGCATGGGGGAGTTGGGGGAGCAGAGTTGGCGCTCGCCTTCCACCAATGTGTCCCGGGTTCGATTCCCAGACTCGGCGTCATAAGTGGGCTGAGTTTGTTGGTTCTCTACTCTGCTCCGAGAGGTTTTTCTCCGGGTACTCCGGTTTTCCCCTCTCCCCAAAAACCAACATTTATTTCATTTGATTTATTTAGAGTTGATTTGATTTAGTCTCCCCAATTAGTAGAGCATCTGTGCTCGGCTAAATACATTTGAGACTTAAATAAAGTGATTATTATTATTATTATTATTATTATTATTATTATTATTATTATTATTATTATTATTATTATTATATGTACAAAATGACGGAGGTTTTTTTGTTGTTGTAAATTTCTTTAAAAAAAAAAAAAAAGCCTGGTGCAGGCTGCGGATCCAAGGGTGGTTCAATTCGGGGGTATTCGGTCGACTCCCCTAAAATTAATAGTTTGATAAAACTGTGTAGCACAGATGTCATAAATAAAAATTTTTGGAATTTTTTTGAAAATGTGCTAAAAAATAGTTTTAAATGCCAGACGTTTCGAGGCTGCTGCCTCTTCCTCAACGGCAAATGCGTAATTATTTCCCCTAAAATTAAGGCGTTAATTACAACGTCTAACAACTTGCAGTTAACACAAAACTCTGGTGAAAAAATTAGAATAAGATAAAGCAATGAAAGCAGTAGAGCATGTCGCTCACGTTTGGATCTGCATAATAGTTATATAGATTTAGCCAAGCCTATAAAAAGCAGAGCTCCACGATTATTATTTTTTACTGGTGTTGAGCAACATTGCACAGCTTTCCTTGCGCCAATATTTTATGCTTAGGGCTGAGTCAACAGGAATTGACCGCGGTTCAAAAACCTCCATGTTCCATTCGTTTGGATTTTAGTTATTGCTGTTGGTACTTTCTTGTTTAAATATACTGTCTGTTTTTTCCACCGCTGACCAAGAGGCTTTGGCTTTGCAAGGGACCTCGTGTCCTATCCCTTTGTCCTCCTGGGTTTGTCATCGCTCAAAATGTCGTAAATAAATAAATAAATAAATAAACATGTTCATCCAAAATTTCGCATTGCGAACAAATGTTTGATCGTTTAGCCACCCCAACAAACGAATGGTGTAAAAACCGTAAAAATCAACCAAATGAGCCACGTAACGTCGAAAATTTCAGTAATAATACGCGAAAATTATTTTTTTTGGACTCACTTGGTCCCGTGTTTGGTCAAACATTGTTTTGCGTTTAGCCACCAAACGTTACGCTTGACAAACACGACAAAGGATGAAAATGTTTGATCTTTTAGCCGGGACTTAACAAACATATTTGGTAGTAAGTTAAAGCTTAGACGTAAGCTTAAATGTCGTAGAAAAGAGAAAAAGGAAAACAATCCTGATAGTTTGGATAGGTAATCGCGTGGAGCCGAGTAAAAGTAAGGATTAATATCACTTGTGCCAGTTTTCGGAAAGTTGCTGAAATTGCCCTCGTCGCGCAATATATAAGTGATACTAATCCTTAATTTTACGAGGACTCATTTCGATTACGTGTTAATAACATAAGGGCAAACGTTTCTTTCAGTTCTTAACACTGTGGAAAAACAGACGTCGAAAAACATGTTCAGTCAGCCAAGCGGAGGAAAAACACTCGTTCGCTTGCAAAACAACAAACAAACAATTCGACTGGCTACTTCTTTGTGTCCAAACCGAGTAGATTGTTATTTATATCCAGTCCAGACAAAAATACAAGTTTCATTCCAGAACAAAAGTAACAACGATTAAACCGAATGCTAAGCTTCAATTTATTTAAGTTACCTGTGTTGTTGAGCTTTCTACCACTTGAAAATAAGCATCGATTCACTATAGTAAAATCACGCATCTACAAAAATAGCAAACGGTTTGTCCAAAGAAAGAACTTCTTCCACCAAGTTTGAGCTACTCGTTCCTCCCATTAATGCCGGTGAGTTGTTAAGTGAACTTTCTTGGTGAGCTGCAAAACCGAAAAAGCTCTATTGAGCCTCGTTTTGGTTTGGGTGTCCCACACCTGGCTTGAGCCTGCGATACAATCGAAAACCAGTACCTGATCAGCGGTCAACTTCAAAAAACTGACCTTGATGAGGTCTTAACTTGAGCCCGCGGTATGGTCACGTAATACTGGTCAGCGGATACCTTGTTTTGACAGGTGTCAATTGGCCATAACATGGATGTCCAATATCAAAGATGTGCGCTGTAAACTAGCCTGTCAGTTGGAGTATGGCCGACATTTCACATCGCATACATGGAAGGTCGGACGTACGTACGTTGGGTACGTACGACGTAAGTACGGTGTCCAAAACCAAATTTTCTCGAATAGATGGGTTACCAAGGGTTACCATATTTTCTTAACCATGGTGCTCCGCTATAAAATAACATACCGATGTCGACATACCTGATGCATCAGCGCTAAGATAAGCTTTGGTGTGCTTGTTGCTAGGATTAGCTTCTTCTTCCGCTTTAATGAAGCACAAAGTTGCATAGAACGTAAAGCAAGCCTGTTCAGCCTGAACTCAATTGCTCATGCCAATTCAACTGAATTCAACATAGGCTTGTAAATATAAATTCGAATGTACATCGATAAATGTCGATCGTCTTAGAATATTCTTTTGATTTGACGGAAGAGTTGACTGAAAGTTACAGCTATTCAATCACTTTTATTTGCCCCTGAGAAAGCTGGAAATCGCATTTCCGAGGACTAACATTTCAAAATTTCCCGGGAGAGCATGCCCCCGACACCCCCTAGAAACGACTGCCTTCAGCGATCGTATAATCGAACCCCCTTCAAATAAATCCTAGATCCGGCCCTGAAAGATATAGACAGTTATAGATGTAGAAGTGCTACAGAAAGATCTTACTCGCCTGGAATCTTGGAGGCAATGACTGGCAGCTGAAATTTAACTGAACACTGATAAATGCGAAGCGATGCACATTTCTAAAAAGAATGATTACTCAAGTCCTCAATATCATCGATGTGGTAACCAGTTGAAAGCTGTATCTGAAGTTAAGGATCTCGGAATTTACATTACTTAGAACTTGTCATGGAGTATGCAAGCCAACAAATGCGCAAATAAGGCGAACAGTGTGCTTGGATTCGTAAGACGAACGGTGGGTCCTAAACATCCTGAGTTGTTTTCGAAACTTTATAAGAGCCTAATACGTCCGATACTCGAGTACTGTTCTCCAGTTGGGTGTCCGCACCTTAAAAAAGACTCAAACACCTTGGAGAAAGTACAACGTAGAGCATCAAAATGTGCCCTTGGAAATATTGGGCGAGACACGTCCTACGAAGAACGTCTAAAGCTCCTTAAATGGCCAACACTTGAACAAAGAAGATTATTTTCGTCGCTTATCGAATGTTATTTAAAGACAATAAACCTCCTTTATCTCCTTTTCACTTTCCTATGGATTTGTGAATAAAAACTTCTTCTTCTTCTTCTTCTTCTTCTTCTTCTTCTTCTTCTTCTTCTTATTCTTATCATTATCATTATCAAATGAAGAATGATCCTCGCAGTTGTGAACGCAATTTATGCAATTGCGAAAAGAAGCCTGAAAAAAATTCAGGACTTCAACGGGGTTTGAACCCGTGACCTCGCGATTACCGGTAATCGCGAGGTCACGGGTTCAAACCACGTTGAAGTCCTGAATTTTTTTCAGGCTTCTTTTCGGAATTGCATAAATTGCGTTCACAACTGCGAGGATCATTCTTCATTTGATTTCATTTCCGCAGTTCATATATGATCCATTTCATATATCATTCATAATTATCATTATCATTATCATTATCATTATCATTATCAAAAATAGAACACAAACAGTGGAGATAAACATGGTAAACCAACGCATTTTATATAAACTTGACGTTTATTGAGTTCTTGGACAAATAAGGTTTCCTTAATTTTGCAATGATGATCGGTTTTACCCGACGCTAAAATGTTAAAATGATCCCACTTGATGTTGTGTCCAGTGGTTTTAACGTGATCAGCAATAGCTGATGTGTGGTCATTTTTAGCGAGGGCCTTGAAATGTTCAGTTTTCCTGTCATGAAGTCTTCTCTTTGTCTTACCGATGTAAAAATCAGTGCAGTCCCAGCAACCGGCCTTATAAATGACTTTAGACTTCTGAGAGCGGTTTAAGCGGTCCTTGTAAGGAAAGAAAGACTTGATGCGGAGAGTGTTCTGAAAAACTATCTTAAGGTTGACGCAGAGTAGATATTGTAAACACAGGATCTCAGGCGTTTAGCGATTTGGTTGCTTTGTAGACCTAAGTAAGGTAACAGGATGATTATATCTTTCTTAGGAACTGTCAAGACAGGGCTGTTGGGCTTGTTTCTGTTTCTGTTCAAAACATCGTTAATGTTGTAGGTAATTATACCTTGAGGGTAATCATTTTGTAGAAGAAGTTTCCGGAGATCATTGAGAGCAGATTGCAATAAAGAAGGCGTGGAGCAAATACGATAACAACGATAAGTGAGCGTATGAATGAGATTAATTTTGTATTTGCGCGGTGTGAACGAATCCCATTTGGTGTAGAGGCCAGTGAATGTCTTCTTCCGGTAAATGGATGTCTTGAAGGTGTTGTTCTGGCAGCGTTTGACAAGAATGTCTAAAAATGGAATTTCGTTGTTCTGTTCGAATTCAATAGTGAATTTGATGCTGTTGTGACGACTGTTCAAATACTGTAAAAACTCATTCGCAGTGTCTTTACTGTCAAACATGGTAAAGGTGTCATCGACGTACCTATACCAAAGGGAAGGACAAACTTTACCGCTCATGACCCATCTTTCTTGAAAGTGACACATGAAAATGTTAGCCAAAACTGGGCCTAATGGTGAACCCATGGCTACACCATCAATTTGGTCGTAGTATTGGCCATCAAAAATAAAGTGGCTTTTCTTAGTGGCAAACTCTAACAACTTCTGTAAAACAGCACGAGGTAATGTAGAGAATACAGCTTGAGAATACAGGTAGAGAATACAGCTTGTCGAGACAAATACGTATTGTTTCACCAAGTGGCACATTTGTAAATAGTGAACTGACATCCAAAGAGCACATTATTCCATTGCCATGATTGTAATCTTTGACCCAGTCCGCAAAACTAAAAGAGTCCTTAACTGTGTGTTAGTTGGTGGAAATCGGCTGAAGTATACCCACAAGGTAAGAAGCAAGATTGTAGTTATAGGTGTTAACGGATGAAACAATCGGGCGGAACGGGCAGCCGACCTTGTGAACCTTTGGCAGGCCGTACAATATACCAGGAGAAGATCCGCTGGGTAAAATCTTGTGGAATGTCGCGTCATCAATAAGTTTATCATTCCTAAGTTTGCGAAGATAGGTAGAGAGGCTGTCTTCTCTAGATTTAGTTGGATTGTTCTTTAATTGTTTGAATTTAGAATTATCGAAAATCAATTGCTTCATTTTGCTGAGATAATCGAGTCTGTTAACTATGACAACGCCATTCCCTTTGTCTGGTTTCGTAATGATGATGCTGTTATCGCTGGGTAAATCTGACAAGGCTCTCCACTCATCTTTGCTAAGAATGTTCTTCTGCTTAGAATAGTCATATGAATAAATGTAGCTGTAGGAGATATTCTTCAGTTGACTTCTAAGCCGATCTTGGTTTTCGCTGGTTAAAGGTAAATCTAATTTAGCAAGATCAAGATAAAGCAACTCAAAAGAGCATTTAACTTCATATCTGTCAACGTCTTTAACTTCATATCTGTCAACGTCTTATCATTATCATTATCATTATCATTATCATTATCATTATCATTATCATTTATCATCATCATTATCATATTTTACATGCCATGGCCTCAGGATTTTGGTCTATAGTTCATGGAGATGTACACACGTGCACATTGATTGTTTTTTCTTTTGTAGATTTCTAAGAAGCGCTAACCTAAATGAAACTTAACTAGGATTCAATTAAATTATGTAGGTGCTTTTACAAGGAAAACAATCCTGGCAATGTGCAATGTCGTACAAGTGAAGCACTTCAATAAACTCAAAAAAGCAACACAGAATTTCACGACTTAGATAATATTTCATAGGCAAGTTAGAACGCATACGCTTACAACCTAACCTCTGCATGCTGATGGTAAAAGAAAATTTAACTGATGCGGAAGGCACGGGAAAAAGATTGGAGACTTGTGGAGGGGGGGGGGGGGGGGGTGGGGGAGGGAAGGAGATTCGAAAATTGTGCGTACCTGTGGAAAAATCCTGCCTACGCCCCTGCAATGGGGATGGAATGTCCAGCTTGGTTCAGCAGACGTTGGTGGGGAGGGAGAATAGGATCGACACAAACAACGGCTGCAAAGGAGGCTAACTCTTCCATAGCCTGTACTACGGATGGAATAAACCGCTATCTATCTATCTATCTATCTATCTATCTATCTATCTATCTATCTATCTATCTATCTATCTATCTATCTATCTATCTATCTGTAACCGCGTCTGGAAGGCTACAGGTTCTCTCTAACGTCGCAGCATCTGATCTCGCGCTTGATAAGAATGTGTCACTATAAAATGTTCAAGCTTGTTATTTAAGAATACGACTTAACTTGTAGGGCTACTTTTACCGCCGTTCTCGAAAGTCGAAAATCTGAGTTCATTAGACCATAACGTTAAAGTGCATGGTGAGACAATTTTATGAGACTTAGGGAGAATCTGAGGACGATTCAACCCCGGTCCGTATAAAAAAAACTAACAGCTCCCGCATGTGTTGTGTAGGACTGCCGCTCAAAGCAGTGCTTAGGACTCCCCTCGGCAGTAAAGAGCAATTGCGCTGGACTTTCGGGTAAAAAAAAAAAGAAAAATTGGGCTTGACGGCATGCTGATGGGTCCTAACAAGAACGAAACAGCTGTCCATGGCTGCTACTGCCCGGGTGTTACGGCTGTGCGCTTTCGTCAGGTACTGACCAGGCCGTGGATTGATGTCTGAGTGTGTCACTTGCTTTAAATTTTATTTTAAAAAACTATCCGTTTTTAAAGAGGAAAGGATAAGTGTGGACGGGCGAAAACGGTTCGAAAAAGTGTGGACGTGAATTGTTTGAAAACGGAAAGAGTCAATCATTCACTAATTAGACTAATTAAAGCAAATTTTCAATAGATACTATACAACATTTCCAGAAACAATTTTGAGAACCTTTTTCAAAAGAATCTCTCCAGGGTGATTTCTCACTTCGCACCCTAGATATAATGGTAATTAAACTGAGTGGAGTGCAATTTGGTCTGAAATCATACGCGTGATTTCGAAATCGAACGAGCGCGCAGCGCGAGTTTGATTTGAAATCACAAGTATGATTTCAGACCAAAATTGCATGACACGAAGTTCAATTACTACTTTATTACACCCATTTTGAAATCACGCAGTTTTTTTTTTTCAATATTAATATTTGTGTATCCATGAAATTTGATAGGTTAGTATTATTTCACTTTGATTTTGATGAGTTACAGAAAGGATGCGATTTAGAGTAAAAAATGATGCAATTTGGGAATAAATTGCACTGTTGAGATCCAATCAGATTGCAAGGATCACCAGTGATTTCAAAATGGGTGTAATAAATAAGAAAACCATCTGCCTGAAACAGAAAATCACCGGTTGTTTTATGCGAGTGTTTACTGTAGTTATGACTAGCCTTCCTTCCAATTAATCCCATAAAAATAAATTTCAGGAAACGTTGCCACTTTCGACAAACGTTTGTACGCATATCAGAAGTTTGTATTGACTTTGTAATTTGTCTGTGTTCGGTTATCTGATGAAATGTCCTTTGGAAGCCGACTGACCTCACAGGAAATATAAGTTATCATAACCATAATAGTTATATTAAAACAGGGTATCCTTTCTTTTACATTTATCGGCATCTCAGCTGCCGTTATATCAGTAACAAATAACGAATAGAAGGTCGCCGAGCATTGTCGACACTCGTGAAAGTTGTATGTGACTTACTTGAAACATTTCTGTGCAAATGAGACATTTTTGATTTTCAAGATTTTCACAGGAGAGAGTGAGCAAGCAGGCAGCAGTAGACCTTCTCTGAAAAAAAAAAGACAGTTATAGCTAACTGATGAATCTCATCGGATCAGTTGAAGAGGAAATTAATGGATTCGTCCTGTATTCTGTAATGTCATGGTTCAGTTAATCAGTTATTTACAGTTTATGAGCTGTAGTAGTACAACATACTGTGATAGAATTGTCCTTTTTATACCAAACAAGGAGCGTACGAAGTAAAACCTAAGATGAAAAAGACTTTATTTCACAACCCATCTGTTTATTTCATACAGACTGAATGAAAATTGATTCGGACAGATAAGAAATAACGTTCTGGCGTTTGAACCTTTTCATTAAACGGGTTAGTAGAGTGAATTACAATATCTTACGTCTCCGTATCAATCGCAACAGAGGGGGAATGAGTGGCTGGAAAAATGAGAAATATTTTGTTACATCGGACAAAGTTGGACTAGTTACGAACTGAATACAATTTATTTATGTTTTTTTCCTCACCAGAGCGGACAAATCAGGCTCAGTCGTACTTAAAATCTCTGTAAGTTTGTCGATCAGCCCATAAAACCTAAAGAAAGGCAGGAAAAGGCGATTGTTGCACCAGGCATAATTAAGATTACTGTTCTATTACGACTAGGTGTTTAGACAATGTAGACATATGTCTGCTGGAGAGAAGCAGGTATTTGTGGTATCTTCATTAATTCGACATTTTTGCCATGATAAGAGTCCCATATTATCCGGACAATTATGATCCACTCACTTGACCATATCAAAAAACTTTACTACTTATAGTCACTGTTCTCCCATGCCCTGTTGTAGCCGAGCGTATTCATCCAAGCGCCTAACAGCTTACTCTCACTCTTAATGAATACATGAATGAATGCGTGAATAAACGAACGAACGAACGAACGAACGAAGGGATGGATGGATGCATGAATGAATAAGTGAGGGAGAAAAAATGATAGATGATTGGATAGCTAAATGGACAGAGAAATAGGGAAATCAGAAATACAGACTAGCAGGCAGACATACATACATACATACATACATACATACATACATACATACAGGATACAGACAGACAGACTATTTGGGAATTTGAAGGACAAGACTGAATTTGAAGATGTAGAGTACAGTTATACCTTGCTTTATCCTGATTTTCTTTGTTTGCGCAGCAGATTTCACTGATTGCTTGAACTGTAAACTAAATGTTTTGAAAATAGCATTTCAGTTAGTGTACGGAGTTCAATATTCAATAATGGCAAAGCCAATTATGACAAAGGCTTGTATGAGATGAACGTCAGTCACTGGTATAGTTACAGAAGCTCAGTCGAGTTCCTTTTTCATTGTCCTTGTTTTATGTTTCTAAATAAGCGTATTTAGTTTCAGCTCCTTGTAGGTTTTCTTACCATTTTCAGTACAGTAGGTTCGTTAGGATTATTCAAGAGACTAAGCAAATTAACGAGTTGATTTCCCGCAAACTTGGCTGCCACAGGTCCGCCTAGGAAGTGAAAAGAAAAACCCAACAACAATACTGATAATAATTTGAGTGCCTTGATAAAGCTCTTATATTTACAGTATTTATCAAAGTGGCTTTTACATTTTTATAACAAATTTTACTACTGGTCTTTCCGTAGATAATGGGCCTCCCAATCCACCACTCTCAGATAGCAGGCCAATTCTCAATTACGCCTCAACTCTATTCAATTCAAATGTCATCGGGCTGAAGCAAAGTCAATAGAAATATCATGCTATCTCTTTCTTAGTGCCCGTAACTCCCGGGGTATCACAAGTAGGCTTGTCTTCGCTGTCTTCGCATTGGAACTCTCATTGAAGCATTGAACTTCTCCTCTGGTAATTCTTGTTTCGTGTGATAAGCTTAACAAGAGCTTTATGTTAGATATCAGAGCGGTTGTTAATTTTCTTTTTGCCACTTTTTTTACCGCGTATCAGCTAATGGAATCTCTGTTGTTCAGTCTGTTCATTAAGATGTTGTCAGGCCCCATGCTATCCTGCATAACTGGTAATCCTGATTGATTTTCCTTGATTTGTGCACAATTTCAGTGTGATAACATTCTGCAACCAAGTGAGTGAATAACAATTTACTTACCAGACCACGAGAGATGACCAAGGTCCTTGACTGCTAATGATGGCAAATCAGAAGATAATTTTATTTTAGTCAAAAGATTGTTTGACACATTTTCAAGGGTTTCCCAGGACAGTGGATTGCTGAAATCCCATGTTTTATCAGGTCAATGGAAAAACTATAATGGATACAAAAATAGACGTATTCCTGTCTTTATTCAAAATGCTAAGCCACACAGAGGTCTCGCTATATCCAGCTGTTGGCTTCACTTTTGACCCTTAGTTGATCTTAATTGTACGATTGGATGGTAGGTATTTTCAAAGTCTTGGGCAAGATTTCCCTATTACTTGTAATTTTAGCCCTGCGCCTTATTGAGAGAAAGGCCACCAATTCCGATTAATCCTTGGCTCTGATCTGAATGTTTCTTCCATCGCATAAAGGCTATTTACATATCATTATTTCATTATTATGTTGGTAATTATAGTGATAGATAATTTACATATGTAGGTAGTTCGGTATTTCAGTATATCATTAGTTCATTGAAATATAGATAATTATAGTGAGCTGACATTAATTTGTTACTGGATCAGTTCAAGAGCCTATATTATGGCTCTTGATCAGTTTTAATACCTTGTGTTCTTTCGGAGATGTTTGATAGGCAAGCTAGCTTCTTTGTAGCGATCAAAATATCCCGCTCAAATAAATTGTCATCGACTAATGCTCCTACATCTTCCAAATGAGTCACTGTGAAAAGTAGGTAGTATATAGACTACGTTATTAGGTATATAGAATATTTTGGCCTTCGACATATTCCACGAGAAGGAGGCTGGGGAAACTTTAGTGAGCTCAGTATTGGCTAGGGACCATTCTTGAATGGTCGTCTGAAGTTCGTCTTTCATCGATAAGCTCAATGTCTGTCTGTCTGCCTGCTTGCCTTTCTGTTTGTCTGTCTCTCTCTCACTGACTCAGTGTCTGTTGATCTATTTCTCTTTTTCTGTTTCTTCTCATGCAGTCCTTTCTTTTTTTAATTAGCAAAAGTTCCTTGACACTTTGGAATCATTAACAGTCATAATCCGTTTGTCGGAGAAAACTCGAGCGAATATACTCGGCCTATCTATTGCTCAGGGGTCTTGTTTCACTCTTTGTAAAAGAAGTTCATCGTGGAAAAAAAAAGTTTTAGAATATCACCTCTAGCTAGTAATGTATAGACTTAAGATCTGAGCGCTACCGAGATCGCATTGATAAGCGACAGAGCGAACAGCTTACCCTTTTTTTGCCAGATAAAAAGTACCCACCCGAAGGTAGCAAAAGCTAGTCGAGTCGTGTGGGTCAAAAGGATGTTAAAAATACAGAAGGAAAATAACACAAATTACAAAAATTAATTTAAAATAATTCTAGTGCAGATTATAACTGCATCTTTTGACTTAGTACAAGAAAATATGATAATTTACAGTAACATGATAATTTACAATAACATGGGCTAAAATTTAAAGGTGCTATTTTGGTTTCATAAGTCCAGCAGATATTTTAGAGGCTATCATTTTTTAGGAAGATAATCATCTTCATCATTAAGTAATTTCAATAAAAGTGTATGGATATATGTATCGCAGAGAGTGTAGGAATGGAAACGTCCGCGAAAATTTTTATCATCATCGCAACCGGCCAAATCCAGAGCACTTACTAGCAACATTTGTTCGTTCTTTGATTCCTTGAAAGCCTGCCTTAAATTTTCTTGAGATCCAGTTCATGGCGACCAAATAATGAAAGTTGAGTTGAATAACGATAAGATCTGCGTCATAATGAATGCGTAAGCAGACGGGAAGTTTGGAGAGTACGAAAGACGCGTAAGAGTTTTTCGAGGCGTAGCGAAAAGTAACTCTAGCTTCTTGAGTGCTCTCCAAACTTCCCAAGTACTTCATATCTCGATGAACGCACAACTGATGCATGAACCAATTGTTTTATAACATTTTCTACGCGGTAGTTTAATATTGTGCAAAGAGAAATTCCCTCTGCTACGTCATCAGCGTGCATAATAGGAATATAAAGCACGCTCGCGCAATTGAATTTACCAGCTATGTTATAATTCATCACAAGGCGCGCGCTCTTCATAGAACGCGTACAACAAATTAAACAATCCTTAAGCTTGTCTCGAATGGATATTTGCGTACATTTGTATGATGAAATAGATCGCGAAAGTTGTCCTTTTTGTCCTTTTTATCATAATCATTGTCTCGCAACCAGGGATGTCCTATCGTTTAAGCTCCATTATAACTACACTGTTATATATGACTCGTTGACGTTTTACACTTTTCTGCTTCATCTTCTGTTTTTATTAGCGAATACCCTACCCTAGGGTTTTTGTTCAAGTGCGTACCAGCTCGGAAGCCCGTGCGAACAGAGTTCCTTAATCCAAGGGAACACTGGTAAGCCCTTGGATGATCTGGTTTATCAGTGCTTTCTGGTGCATGGTCAAGGTACTCACATCCAAGTTGGGAATTTCCGTGGTATGTGGAACAATCATGATCCAACCAGCACCTTGTCACCGTATTATTATTAAAACTGAAATCGTTTGCTTCCTTTTTGACTTCGGTTACCAGTTCACTAGCAGTAAAACATCTGTTCAGTTTCTGTTCTGTTCATCTGTTTTTGATCTGCCAGGCCCACACGTTATCTTCGTTCTTTCTCTATGAATCACTTCTTGGTACAAAATGTTAGTTTAATTATTTCATGTATATTCTCTGCTGGGCGAGAATATCCCCCATCCCCACTTCCACTGTTTTTTCTTCAGTTGTCATCTTCATGTTTCTCTTTCATGTGCCCTTCGTTTTCGCGACGTTGCACTTTATTTGTTTTAGTGCGATTTCAGTGCTCAGCTAAGAGACTTAGACTAAGTCAGTTTTTTGAAAAGGAATTGCAGCAAAGTTGGGAATGGTCAACGCTTTATTAGATATTAATTTTGTATTATCACGGAATGGGGCAATTTTTCACTTCCACAGTCAAATAATTCTTCCCTTCCGTCCCCTCTTGTCCCCTCCCCTCCCCCATACAATCAATTTCTGCTCTTTTCCCGCCATTCGTCTTGACACCAGTCTCCCTCGCATGGTGCCGAATGGAAAAATAAGTTTGGGGTTATTTAGTCTTCCCTTTCTCATTCGCGGCAAAGATTTGCAAAGACAACGATTCAGAGAAATGAATCTTTCACACGATGACTCCTGTGCTCTTAATATTTGGCAGAAATTGTTTTTTGATGCCGAGTCATCGAAGAACCCTTCCATCAGAGCGGACGCCTGGCGAAGATTGCTCATCCAACTTCGCGTTTCGAGAAACAGGTTTGCGAGTTGTAGCTTAAAGAAGAATAATATTTATATTGATAGTTATAACAAAAGCAGTTGCACATGTATGAAGATATACATGAAGCCGCTGGGCCGAGTTAGCCGTCATATCAACAACCAAGCTTACGAGGTCCCATTCGCTTTCACTGATTGTTATAAATTCTCCTACTTCCCAAGAACAATAATCGAGTGGAACGCTTTGCCAAAAAAGACAATAAATGCCTCTTCTTTGACGGCATTCACAAACTGCCTTTAATTTAATTTATAATATTATTTATTTATTTATTTATTTATTTGCCAAAACAATACAGTAAATGCCTCTTCTTTGACGGCATTCACAAACTGCCTTTAATTTAATTTATAATATTATTTATTTATTTATTTATTTATATATTGACTGCTGGCTGATTTCCAATTTGCAAGAATCATCAATTATTGTGATGGAGGCAAATAAATGGTAGATAGATATCTATATTACCGTCAATTGCATCTACCCGTGAACGCACGCGCCCAAAACATATTTTCACGTGATGTCAAACGTCTGCATTTCAGGTGTCAAACTTTCAAAGTTTTTCAGCCCAAATGTGAAGCTCCTTCGGTGTTCTCGTGGTTCAATTCACTGTCAACGCAGTCAAGAAATCTGAGGAAAGTCAGCGAAAATCCGTTCACTGATATCTATGATATATATTGAAAGTAGGACGCCTTTTTGATAATTTCTTCCTTTCTTGTTGACTAAAAACATATCCCTACAAGTAGTGAAACACTAGCTGAAACTTCACATTTGGGTGGGCAAACTTTAAAGTTTGACACCTGAAACGCAGACGTTTGACATCAAGTGAAAACATGTTTTGGGCACGTGCGTTCACGGGTAGATGCAATCGACGGTACATTAGCGTTAGAGAAAAGTAGGGAAAGAAAGAGAATCCTTATAACAGGTCCAAGAGAAGGATAGCTAGTTGAAGGTCAAATACTGGTATGTGCTAGAAAGGTCAATATAGCTCACAAGTCAACATTCACCTCCTCAGTTTCAAGAATCTTCAGAACCAAGTGATGCATTTAAAGGTGATTTCCAGTCCGTACTGCGCAGTCTCAGCATCCCAATGTTTGTGAGTCTCACTCGTTCGAATTTGAATCGATGTTATTCATT
>JAEMWC010000255.1:395000-402500 GCA_016490735.1 Pachyseris speciosa
GGTTGAAGCAAAGCACTAAGTCTGTTATCATTATTATTAAAATTAGGGTAGTTAATGTATTGATAACAGTAACAGTGTTAACCAGTGAAGTGAATTGCAAATGACATATCAAAAACAATATGTGTTGTGTCTGTTTAGCAACAGAATATCTCCCCAGCTGTATACAAGGTTATCACAAATGCTGGCAACTAACTGCTGTCAAGTTACTGATAACCAGGAACCAAGCAGAGGTAAATGAGATCCTCATATAAGTCATGTTTAGTATAAACAAGTTACAGTGATGTAAAACTTAACATCTGTGTTCTAAGATGTTAAGGAAATGTCAATGAGTAGTTTTAATGCGACAGGAACATGAAAGGTGTTAGTGATGCTTTGGCCAAAAAAATCCAAATTACTGCAAATAAACTACTCATTACAAGCAATTAGCATGGCAAGTTTGTAGCTTTAGAGGAGTTTCTTCAATCAATAAATTGCAAATATGCAGACAGGTTACTTTTCACTTAATTCACAAAAGGCTTGAGCCACCACAGGTAGCTCAAGCTCTACGATTTGTGTTGACCTTTGTAACATAAACACCTGTGCGTCACATAATTTGAGCATCAATGTGACCAGTTTGCATGACAGTGAAATTATAAGGGTTGTATGGGGGAAAGTACCGTATTGAATTTGAATGCAAAATTAGGTGGTTTCTGGGTTGATTTGAAGCGATTTCATGGAGTTTCTGTTCCAATGGCTTCTCACTATTATACTGTGTAAACAGAAACTCTGTTGGAACAGAAACTCTCCAAAACCGCTTCAAATCGACCTAGAAGCCAGACAGGACACCAAAGGAAGCACAAAGGAGTTCAGGTGAGAAAATTTTATTGAAAAATCATTCCTAATTTCGCTATTACGCAAAGGTAGCTCGGGCTACTTGTGGAGCCACAAGCCAGCACTACCTTAAAGGGGTTAAGGTGGCATTGTTATCAGTCCTCTTTGTTCCTGATGGAACATACATTTTGTAGGTCCTCCTCTAGTGCTCGCCACCTGACTCTACTTTGAGCACATAAGTCCTCTCTCCTCAATTTCTAACATCCTTTTGCGCCTCCAAGTGTGTTGAGGTCTCCCTCTCTTGTGCTTCCCCTGGGGGTTCCATTCAAGGGCTGTCTTGGCCACATGCCTGTCTGGTCTCCTCAAGATCCCCAGTCCTCCTCCATCCCTGCCTTTGTTCTTTTATCTCCTCCTCTATTGGTCGCTGCCCTGTCTACCTCCACAGCTCATCATTTCGGATTCTTCTGGGCCACTAAATCCGCAGTATGTTCCTTAGGCACTTGTTAATAAACACCTGCTACTTCTGCTTCAGTTCCTTGGTCAGTCTCCACGTCTCTGCACCATACAAGAACATGGCCTTCACAATTTTGACCCCAAAACTCTCAACTTAGTCCTGGGCTGAGTTGCTCGAAGCATGGTTAGCGCTAACCATTGGTTAAGATGTGTTAAAACCTATTGGTCATCATGGTATTTAACCCCGGTTAGCGCTAACCATGCTTTGAGCAACTGGGCCCTGGTTGTTAGTGATGTGGACCACCGTATCAGTCTCAGAATCACCAATACCTGCCTTACTATTGCTCCAGTGATTTGGTTAAGTGTTGGTTCACAAACTGCTGTTTAGAATTCTTTACAACTCTATAAACACCGTGAGAACTTGGTGCTGCCTTGATCACCAGAACAATGATAAACTTGGAGAAACTTGTTAACTTGCGGTGAATTAACAGATCTTGCGTCAACTGATCTTGCTAACAAAAAACCTAATCTTTTATAACGCTAGTTGGGTGTCGCGGTACTTACGCGTGTGCTTTCGCAACATCACAGAACTTACTAGAAAGATCTAGAAACAAAGGTTGCGTACATGCGAAGAAATACGCATGAAAAATCCTTAAATAACTGAATACATGTTTAAAGAAACTTCCAATGACTTAAAATAGTACTCTTAAGGCTACAAAGTACATTAATTGAGCGTAAAACAGCTTAAATAAGAAACCTGTTGAAAATGCGCGCAATATTGCGCATGCAAAATTTGTTGCAGGAGTGTGTGCCGCCTCAAGTGTTGTACATCGCACACACACAACTTAAGTGCTGTAGCTACACTTACCTTCCCAATATGTGCCTGGATATCCTTCTCTATTCCTCCCTTCTTACTCACAATACTCCCAAGATACCTGAATTTGTCCACCTCCTCTATCTGCTTCCCAGCAATCAGCACACTGACACCCTGTTTGGTACCAGCATGCATTTGTTTAACTCTGTCTTTATGGCATTGATCTTCAGGCCAACCTTCACACTCTGTTCTTCCAAGGCCTTGTCTTATCCATCATATCTTGTATCCTGTGTGACAGTAGCGCCAGATCATCAACAAAATCCAGACCTAAGGATGTCGTGAGGGACCATTGAATACCATGCCTGTTCACAAAGGCTGTTCTTGACACCCAATCCAGTGCAACCAGAAACAGCAAGGGTGACAGTAGGCAACCTTGTCTGACTCCCGTTCTCATGTTCAGTGGTGTGGACTTCTGACCATTATGCACAACCTGTGCAGAAACAGACTCATACAGAGACTACACAGTTTGAATTTTAAATATTTTAGCGTATGTGATATGTATTTTTATGGGCTGATGAATTGATCATGTTTAAATAAAGATTATCGTATTGTATCGTATCGTATCGTATCATATCGTATGGTGATTATCTTCAGTTGACAGGTATTCAATAGTGCCACAACAGCAGCCACAACACCTCTGCTGACACTGTCAAAGGCCTTTTCGAAGTTATTAAGTCGATGTAGAAGGAGGACTGCTACTTGATACTCTGTTCAACAATAATTCTCAGTGTTGCTATCTGTTCTGTACAGCTCTAACCAGCTCAAAACCCTGCCTGCTATTCTCTCAACTTCTTATCCAATGCTGTTTAATGCACTCCAAAATCATTCTGCAGAACACCTTACTTGCCATGTTCAGCCGCATGATTAACCACGCCAGTTCTTACAGTGGCTCAGATCGCCTTTCTTTGGCAGCTTAATTAACAGACCCTAGCTTCTTCCATTTCTCCGCACCTTTTCCTTGTTCCATATCCAGTTACAAAGGCCCAGGAGAACTTCCTCTGACACCTAACCCCACCCTTGATTGTCGCAGCCTGCTGCCATCACACTTTTTTTTATAGCATTCCTGACCTCAGCATGTGTGATGGAGCCTGTCCTGATGTTCAGATCATTACCTGGCTCTACCTCAAGTGGGATTGGGCAGCTCCTCATGGTTTAGAACTCCCTCAAAGTGCTCCTTCCATCTTTAGATCTCCTTCTTTGCCGTTCTGAGCAACACACCTGTTTCATTTCTCACTGGCTTACAGGTGCTCTGGAATCTTCCACTCAGCCTACTGGTAACCTTATACAAAACCTTCACATCAACCCCTCCTTCCAGCCTACTCAGCTTGCATTGCCTCTGACTCCACATACACCCTCTTATCTCTTCTACAGCACCTCAACACCTGTTCAGCTCATGGTACTTCACTCACAACTCTCTTCTGATTTATCATCTTAGCCATGTTCACGGCATTTTTTGCTACCTTTTGTTGCTCAATTGTCTCCCAGGTCTCTTTACTGATCCACTCCTTCTTGGTGGAGGTTACCATAGTTTACCATGCCTGAAATAGGATTGCTATTTTCCTTTTATTTTGTTATTGCACCGTAATAACGTAACAGACAAATCTAACTCTCCAAAAGGTGATTTCATACAACAAAGATAAAAAAAAATAAGGTGTCTATTTCATGAGGATTAAATTGTCCTCAATGCGCAACAAAGGACATAACTTGCTTGTGGTAAAAGAGCCCGAGCAACAAAAAGTAATACAGAAAAAGCAGCTGAAACAAGCAGGCAGGAACGTGCTATTACATTATTACAAAGTAATAAGATGAAAACAGGAAAACAGTGATCCTAAAGTGGGCATCATATGTACAATAGCAACACTACAACCTGTTAGAAACATCCTTAATTTTAGCTTTAAGTGAAAGTAACTCAAAAATGAGCTTGATGACCCCCACTTTATATTGTTCAAAAGTAATAGGCATGTCAAGATCCATCTTTTTGCAAAGTTAAAAAACTTGTTCAGAGCCACCTTAAATTTGCAAGAATTTAAGGAGGCTCTGAATCCACTACTACAATTTTTTTTAACTTTGCACAAAGTTGTATTTTATTATATTAATTATTTCATGGCAATAAAATATGGGGGTCACCGAGCTTGTTTAAGAGTTGTTGTCTCTTAAAGCTAATATTAGGGATGGTTTTAACAGGTTATAGTGTTGCTATGGTAACCTATTATACCAAAAAAGTTTTGTTCACCAATGATTGGGCATTTCTTTGATAACACTATAAAGGTAACAACTTATAAAGTTTGGTAGTGACAATCCATCAAAGTACAAGAGATGGAAAGTGCTAGAACCAGTGTGAGCCACCTTAAATGCACTTGTTTTTGCGGGGTCATTTATTATCACTTTGGATTTGACTTTTAAGGTGGCTCGCATCAGTTTTTTTGGCTTTGGGGTGTACCTGTCGAAATCAAAATTTCCTATAGAAGACAATCTACCATTTCCATGATACTACAGTATGATCAAAGTTTGTTTTCTCATTGGTTTCCAAGCAGCAGCTGTTACCATAGCAACATTAATGCATGGCTGCTCATTTAAAAAAAAGTCATTTATAATGAAATCCAGTCAGACACTTCATAACAAAACTTTAAGAGTGTAAACCACTCAAGTCCTGCAACTTGTAGGTCATATTAGAAAAATTCTATTAAAATTTGTCTTCTTTCTTGCCAGGCTTAAACAATTTTGCTGAAACAGTGTTACAGCTTGCATCTGGCTGTCAAAATGGTAGGTTCACAAAATAAGGACTGTAAAACTTTCTAAGGTACTGAAAATTTATGGTTTTTTTTAATTTCTGGCCTCAGTTGTTTAATAATATTTTTCTTTCCAATGGGAAAGTTGAACATTATCCAACACATAAAATGTGCTGCAACTAAAGCACCTATTTCCACTGTGTCGTATTCCGATGTCGTATTGAAACAGATTAAAACGGGTTAACTCGGTCAATGAACACAAACTACATAATCTAATTGGCCATGCTTTTTAATAATAATCCCAGAGACTTTGTGCACGTAGACAGGTCATGTAAGCTACACTGAAAAGTACTTTGTGTACACTACACACTGGATAGGGACTTTTCTGTTGGATAAAGTTATCCAGTCTTTGAGCCCTCACAGGGTCCAAAATTAACTTTTTTTTGTGGGTTTTTTGGTCGTCAGGAAACAAAGTTTAGTCGCCAAAAAAAAATTATTGTAAATGACTGATTGTTCGCAACAGCAGATGTTCGACGATTGGGCTGTGTATTGTGCCGTGTCATGTTGCTTTCATTTTGATGGAAACATAAACTGGTTTCTTTAATAGGTACAGTTCCCTTAGTTTAAGTACTAAATGTAATCAAAAAAATAACTGCACGTCACAAAGCTAGCCTTCTGATTCAAAAGAGCTACGTCATTTGCAACACGCTACCTTACAAAGGTCTGAAGGTGCCATATTGCTCACACCAGGCCTCCACTTTCGAGGCCCACGCTATATCTTATTCAGTGATGAGAGCTTTAGCCTCTTCGTCTTCTCTGGAGCACAATAAAATTTGCAAGGCGACCAACCTTGAAATTCTGGTCACCAACACTCATTTTTTAGGGGCATAGACAACCAGCTGGTCGCAATTTCAGACCCTGCTTCAGTAATTAAATTTAAAGCCTATAAACCTATAAAACCTATAAGCCTATAAACCCCCACCCCCCCCCCCAAAAAAAAAATTGCTTAATTAAATCTTTGTATGGAACTATGAAAAATGCCGCAAATTTTTTTAATTTGGTTAAAACCCAGTTTTTTTATGCATTTTTAAAGTGAGTGCCTTTTAAGGCATGTTTGAGCAAATGGAAGAATAGGACTAGTGACATCATTCCAGGCCATATACTGTATGAGATCAAGCGTTTTCAGGCCACAGAAACGGATGTTGAGTACAACTTAGAAGTTGAGAGTTTATCAAATGCGAGCGAACAATAAACCTCAGATGACGAGGAGCCAGGAGATGTCTATGCCAATGAGGCGATAGCAGACGAGGAATGGCTCGCTCAGTATGAAGCAGAAAGAAAAATGGATGAAGAACTTGAAATGAAACTGCAAAAGCGACTAAAGGTGGTAGACAAATATGCTTGTTCCTTGCTTTCTTCTTTCCGTTTTTGCTGGGGTTCAACTCGTGGGCAGACACAAGCGGACCAGCGCTATAAGCGTCAAGTTAAGTACATGTAACTCCAAAGGAAATAGGCACAACAGATCATGCTCTTTTTATCTTCCACCATTACCACTGTTCATGATTATTAAGTGAAATCAATTGAAGGGCTCAGTGGAAGAAGGGCGTAAGTGACGATTTTGGCCATTTTGCTGATGTCGTCCAAATGAGCTGAATTTTTGCATGTGGCCTTTGATACATTAGAAAAACATTGCCCTATATTTTTTTCGCTTTTTTTTTTCACTCAGTTTTCGAGAAAACTCTGGCCAAAATACGCATTCAACGCATCACTTAGCACAGTTTTTCTGCTTGGATTACTGAAACTGGACATGAAATGATTGACAGGGACTTATTGTTTGATAGTGTGATGTAGACTGTAAGTTTGGCGGTTAAGAGCGAATCCATGAGCAAAATCGACCAGGCTCAAAAAATCAAAATCGCTCTTCTTTTACATACTGGTAGACTTTAGTAAGTATACAAACGCTATGTAGTTTTTTATTCGAAAGATCCGTTCGTTTCCCAGAAAAACGAGGAAAACCGTTTCAAGCCCCGCCGTCAATTTTGCAAGCCAAAAACAGGGTTGAAATTCACAATGATTCGCTTCACTCGCGTTTCAAAACAACCGCGCTAGAAAAAAAGCATATTGCGAAAATTTTAAGTATAATTCGTCATTGGCCCAAATATGTAATATTTTTAGAATTACAACAATCTGAGTAATTATAAAAATCTAAAGCGTACAGCTACCTGTTGTTTACCCACGAGAGGTAATTGAATAAAGCGACGATTTTCATCATGTGCCTTTGATCAGAATTTTTTAAGATAGAAGGTGAAAACACTACAAGCAACAAACTTTCATATTATGTAAAAATTATTTTGGGGAAATCATTTTGAGCTTCTCTGAAATTATTTGAAAATCATGTTACAGACAACATAAAGTAACGCCATCTTTGACATATGCATAACAATCATCAGTGGACCAGGCGAAGGTTATGAAACGTCCGTCCTAAAAAGTCTTGGTAATCTTGATGAACAAAGTGATAAATTTTTAAGCACTTACCCTATTCTTTGTTTCAGGACTAGTTTTACGGCCTCAAAATGTTTCCCGTTGCCATCTTTTCAAGTTTGTCATTCTGTAAACACTGTTTGTGACTCAACC
>JAEMWC010000255.1:415000-437500 GCA_016490735.1 Pachyseris speciosa
TAAATTCAGTCAAGCAAACTTGACTAATTTCCCCGGGGGTTCAGGGAATCTCTCAAGACAAAGTCCCCTGGGTGAGGTGTCTCTCAGCTGAAAATCCCCATGACATCCTTTTCAAACTTGTGAATTCCCCCACCCCTCAACCCATTGGCACCCATGCCGGCCAAAACCGGCCGTAAAAAACTCCCATGCTTCAAAACATTGCAACTTTCTCAATTGCATGAATATTGCCTTAACTGTCAGTTGTGAGCACGAAATGGAATGTCCTTTAAGTTTGGATATCCAATAAACGCAAGAAACGTAGCGATTTTTACCAAATATGGCCTTTTGAGTTTGGACAAGAATGAAACTGACCGTTTTTAACGTCAAAGAGAAACGACAAAAATGCCCCTTTTTACCTTCATGTTTTTTAAGGAAATCATCGTCGAAAAACCAAACTTCAACCATCATAACGAAATTCAGTCCTTGTTCTAGCTTAGAAATGACTTTTTTTGTTCATATTCTTCTCCCGAGTGTAGATACAGCCTTTTGTTCCAGTGCATTCAGGCCTTCCAGACATTTTCAACATCTCGAGCGCGTTGGATGCTGGGAACTAACGAGAATTTTTGACAGTGCCCGTTCCTTCTCCCAATTCTTTCACATATAAACTAAGTCTGCAGCCACTCCGACCTACCTCCAAAATTTCCTGCTTGTGGTCATCTTCAGTGCTCACAAATTCCAAAATATGTGGCGGTAGGTCGAGAAATTCATCAGTAGTCGAGTCCCAAAGGTACTAAGTGTCCGACCGGCCAAATTCCCAATTCCTCGAGTAACAACCCAAATTTGACAACAAAGTACATCACTTTGCTCGATTCTTCGAGAAAGTGGACTCTTAGCTACCGTCACGCTTAATGATGCTCATCAGGCAGCCGCTAAAGATGAAAAATGGCTAAAGATGAAAAATGAAAAATTGCAAGCAAACTGAACTTGGGCCGTTGGTGTTGCTTCACGGATGAAAAATAGCTACGTCAAAATGACGTTTTCAGAAACCTTCAGCCTCCAGTGCCTTAGGACAGCACCACTTTTCCCTGGTAGTTTCAAATAAAGAGTCACAAATTGCCATTCATCGTTCATAGGTGGAAAATCACTCCGAACAGGGACAGGACAAAACAGCTGGTAGTCAATGGGTTAATTGTTGATCGTAAAACAATGTCAAGATTTTCCCCTACACTCAGGCAAATAATTCCATTCATCTCCTTGCATTCCCCACATATCTCCCTGATTGGCCCGGGGGTCGACCCCGCAGGGAAGCCGATGACATGTGCATTAAACGATGTATATATACATCTGTTCCTGGGGGTTATATAATTACTCCTTTATATGGGCCATATAGGTATGTGCGACCCCAAAGGGTATGGTTTTTTAGCTGTTTTGATCTGAAATAGGGTATCGATTTTGAACATTTTGGTCTGAAATAGGGTATAGTTAGTGCACTCTGGTCTTGAATTGGGTATGTTTTTTTAGAAGAAGCTACTTCTTCATCATAAGGCAATAAGACCATTAACAAAAGCCCTTCTTTTTGTCTTTTAATTATGTTTATGCCAACCGTATGCTTGAAATAAGTCTGAAATAGGGTATCAAATTTTTGGTGAGGTCTGAAATAGGGTAGGGAAAATCGCAGATTTTGGTCTGAAATGGGTCAAGGGTTTCAGGAAGTGGGCCGCACACCCCCACTCAATTTTTCTGGGAGTACCATACTAGCATGAATCAATGCTGGTTATCTTACCAGGGTGTTCATTAAGCACTGGAGATCGGAGAATTCTCTGGTTAGTATACATAATTCTCCGGCTAAAGTGTTAAGTTTAAGAAACATTAATTCTAGAGTTTTATTTAGGAAAGCCTTGGATGATCATTACTTGTAATTTCTATGATAGTTTTGCATGTATTTTTAGCTTAGTGCATTTTTATTTTTTTATTTTATTATTTTTTTTTTAATTCTTAGTCAGCAGGATCCCGCTGATAACAGTACTTCGTACTGAAGGGTTATCCTGGGTAAATATTCCATTTATTATTATTGTTAAAAGAAGGGGTTAGATAGGCCTGTGCAACTCCCACACACATGTTTTTAGCAATGAAAACGTAAAGTTTGTGGGATGTGGCTGGAGTGACAAGGATACTTCACAAATTAATGTGATCAAGTAAGCTGAAGCCACTGTAAAGGGCACTAAGGCCACAAGGTAGCGGGCATTACCCCTTAAATCTACCAAAGCAAAGATTGAGCCCAAGCATTAGCAGCCATGGACAGCTGTTTCGGCCTTGTTAGGCCTCGATCATCAGCATGGCATAGCTAATGCTCCTGAAGGCTCAAGTACCCACATATCAATAAAACAAGCAATGAAAACGTAAGGCTTGTGGGATGTGGCTGGAGTGACAAGCTGAAGCCACTGTAAAGGGCACTAAGGAAGTATCCTTGTCACTCCAGCCACATCCCACAAGCTTTACGTTTTCATTGCTTGTTTTATTGATATGTGGGTACTTGAGCCTGAGCATTAGCTATGTCATGCTGATGAGGCCTCATATCTTTTACAAAGTCCCAGCATGAATTTGAGCCCATTCTCATCAATGGCAATACTTTGGAAGTGGTAGAAAATGTAAACCCATTGGGTCTTAATATTTCCAGTAATTTGACCTGGAATATCCATAGTAATGAGAGCCTCTATGAGACTATATTTTTTATTCAACTTAAAAGAGCTAATTAAGGTTGCTCACACTGATTTAGGCTCTTTTACTGTAGTTTTAGTAGATCAATTATAGACTATGCGGTACCGGTCTTTCACTACAGTTTGCCTAAATATTTAATGCATGAAGAAACATGTACAGAAGAGAGCAATGTCCATCATCTGCCCTGGTCACGGCTATCATGAGGCCCTTGCTATTATGAACTTTAAGGAATTATAGCCATCCATCATGACGAAATATGTGAGACACTTTTTGACACAATTGTAAATGACAACAATAACCGCCTTTATAAGTTATTTAACCAGCAACACATGACCATGTACGTGACCTTTTAATGTACCACGCTTCAAAACCGACCATTTTAAGAATAGTTTTATACCCTCTTTATGTAAAGCGAACACAGGTTAGAGTTTCCTTTTTTAGCTGAGTGGATCCTTTTGATAATTATAGATCGATAGCTAATAATCGGATCTGTGTAACTTTGTTATCTTAATTATGTAAGTAAATAAGCAATTCAGTTTTCTAACTGCTATGTATTTATGAATAAATAAACTTCAAACTTGTATATAATTATTGTACTTTCCTAAACCTTGAAAGTTGTACATGTAAATGTGTGCTTACTGTAAAAGTAATTTAACCCATTGGCACCCAGCCGTTTTTACGTTTTCGGAGTGATTTTCCACCTATAAACGATCCATAGCATTTCATGACTCTTTATTTGAAACTACCATGGAAAAGTGGTGCTGTCCTAAGGCACTGGAGGCTCAAGGTTCTGAAAACGTCATTCTGACGTAGCTATTTTTCATCTGTGGAGCTACAAGAACGACCAAGTTCAGTTTGCTTGCGATTTTTGCTAAGTTTACAGCCATTTTTCATCTTTAGTGGCTGCCCGATGAGCATCATTAAGCTTGACGGTAGCTAAGAGTCCACTTTCTCAAAGAATCGAGCAAGGTGATGTACTTTGTTGTTGAATTTGGCTTGGTACTTGACGAACTGGGAATTTGGCCAGTCGGACACTTAGTACCTTTGGGACTTGACTATTGATGAATTTCTCAACCTACCACTGCATATTTTGGAATTTGTGAGCACTGAAGATGACCACAAGAAGGAATTTTTGGCAGTAGGTCGGAGTGGCTGTAGACTTACCGGTAGTTTGTATGTGAAAGAATTGGGGGAAGGAACGGGCGCTGTCAAAAATTCTCATCATAAATCCGGAGTATGTATTCTTTTCAACAGTAACTTTGAACTTAAAGTTTTTAAGACTTTTATGGATGATGAAGGTCATTATAAATTATTTTATGCGATATAATGGCAAACAGGAAAAACATCACTCTTGTGAATTTATATGCGCCAAATGATGATAATCCCAACTTTTTTGACACCTTGTTTACTCACCTTTTGGATTTTCACTGTGAAGAAATAATTATGGGAGGTGCTTTCAATTTGGTTATGGATATAGAAAAAGACAAAAGAGGAGGTTTAGCAAGAACTCATCAAAATGCCAAAAAAGTTCTAAATGATTTCTGTGAAAATATGGATCTTGTTGATGCCTGGCAGATTCTAAACCCGGATATTAGCAGATTCACATGGCGCCAAAAGCACCCTGAAATACACTGTAGACTTGATTTCTTCCTGGTATCTCAAAGTATCTTGGGCAATGTCACTTGTGCTGATATAACACATGGCTTCCAAACTGACCATTCCATGATATGTCTAAATATATCCTCCCATACCAACAAAAGAGGTCCTGGCTTTTGGAAATTGAATACATCTCTTTTAAATGATGAGTCTTACATTAACCTAATAAAGGAAACTATTCATGAAACGCAAGAGGAAAGGATGACGAGTCAGTAAGTCCGACTCTATTATGGGATATGATTAAATTAAAAGTGCACGAAAAATCTCTCAAGTTTTCTGCGGAAAAAAAAAACGTAAAACTTGTAATAAACAAGCTACCCTTGAAAATACAATCTCTCGATTGGAGGGAGAGCTTGAATCTCCAAACTTAGAACAACAACGTAGGAAGTCCATACTTGATAATCTTGAAGCTTCAAAACTAGAACTAGAGGAAATAGTTAAAATATGCACCAAAAGAGCTATTCTAAGATCTAAAGCTAAATGGTACAATGAAGGAGAAAAGAATACGCAATACTTTTTAAATCTTGAAAAACATCACTTCAAACGTAGTACTATAAGTCAGCTTAATACAAGGGACAATACTTACATCACTTCCGATAAAGACATTCTTTCTACCGCTGAGGCCTTTTATCGGGATTTGTATCAGTCTCCGATCCTTCCAATGACAGAAAATGACTACTTTAATACTCCAAAGTTAGACCCAAGTGAAGATTGTCACTGTGAAAGGCTGCTGACTAAACAAGAATGTTTTGAAGCGCTTAAAGACATGCATTCAGACAAATCCCCTGGTAGTGATGGCCTCCCCGCAGATTTCTATAAAACCTTTTGGAACAAAATGGCCAGTCCTTTGTTAAAAGCTCTTAATGATGCCTACAAGACAGGTAAACTCTCCATTACTCAAAAACGTGGAATCATCAAGCTAATTCCTAAGAAAGATGCAGATCCACTTTTGATAAAAAATTGGAGGCCATTAACTCTTTTAAATTGCAATTATAAGATAGCTACGAAAGCCATAGCAATTAAATCGGCTAAAGAATGTGATCCCTAAGCTGATTGACAACGACCAAACAGGTTTTATTAAAGGTCGCTTTATAGGGGAAAACATACTTTTAATTGACAGCATTATTAAATATGCCTCCGAAATCCCAGGCCTTTTACTGTTTGTTGATTTTGAAAAAGCCTTTGATTCCTTGGATTGGACCTTTATTATCAGAACTTAAGAAAATTTTGGTTTTGGTCCATCTTTTATTCATTGGATCAAGCTTTTCTACAAAGATATAGAGAGCTGCGTTTTTGAACAATGGCTGGACTAGCAATAGCTTTAAGCTCCAAAGAGGGGTCAGGCAAGGCTGTCCTCTTTCTCCCTATCTTTTTATTTTATCTGCTGAAATATTAGCTAATGCAGTCAGAAAGAGTAGTATAATTTAGGGAATTTGTGTAAATAATGAAGATATAAAACTAAGCCAATACGCTGATGATACTACCTTTATTCTTGATGGAACAAAAGAGTCCTTGGCGGCTACCTTTCACCTACTTGAGCGTTTTAGTCTTTCCTCTGGCCTTAGAATTAATTATAAAAAAACTGAAGCATTATGGATCGGTTCTTGTGTAGGTAAAAAAGAAAATCTCCTCCCAGAAAAAAATATCCAATGGAATGAAAACAAAGTTAAGTTTCTGGGTGTCTGGCTCTCTACAGATCCCAACATTACCATGAGAACTAATTATGATGAAAAATTCAAAAAGATTCGAACTGTTTTAAATTGCTGGAAACTTAGACAGTTAACACTCATAGGAAAAATTGTTGTTCTTAAGAGTTTAGCTGCTTCACATTTACCCTATATATTAGCACCGTTGGTAATTGACGAAAAATTTCTCAGAGATAAATCAAATATTCTATGACTTCTTATGGAATAACAAAGGAGATAAGATTAAACGTAATGTTTTGATTAACAGTTATGACAAAGGTGGGCTCAAAATGATTGACATCTTTTCGTACAATAAATCCCTTAAATAAACATGGGTAAAAAAGTATCTTGATGCGGAAAATGTGGAGAAATGGAAACTCTTTTTTGAGCGAGAGCTTCAGAAATATGGTGGAAGACTTCTTTTCAGTGGTAACCTCAATAAAAAGGATACTATGGAAATTATTGATGTTAACAACGCACTAATAATAAAAATAAGCGAAAGAAGTTTTACACAACGTTTCGATGACTCCATGTCATCATTTTCAAGTGAACAGAGAATAAAATTTACAACATAATATATACCGTGCAAGGCGATAAAATGTAAAATATGCAGGTAACAAGTGACAAGTTTAAATAAATAGTTTTGCACGTATGGAGTCTGATTGTGTGTTCAAGCATGGCCTTTTCTTCTTTATGAATAACATTTCATAAATCAGACAGTCCAGTTTTCCGTTGCACTTCTTTAGGACGGAAAAGTTGTTGGTAAGGTCGCCGATGGTTTTCAGACCGTGGTCGTTCTTTAAGTGCTTGCCGATTGCTGAATAACGGTGTTCGTCAATACGTTGGTGTAAATGCCGGCTGGTGTAGCCGACATACTCTGCATCACACAGATCACATTTATAATTGTACACAACGCATTGTTGGCTAATTATAGGTGGTTTTGGCTCACACATCTTGAGGTCTTCACATATTTTGCGACTCATGAACACAGGTTGAAGAGTGAGATCAATTTTGTTGCTTAGATCTGATAGTTGTCTTCTCACTGCGTCAGCTGACTTTTGATCTTTAAACGGCAGAATCACTCGGTGAACAGAATTTTCTTTGGTGTTAAATGTTAAATCGTGCGTTCCGCCTGTCAACCACCTGGCAGTCTTTCAAATCTGAATGTGATCATCTCACGGTGATGTTTACTAACCTCAAGTACCCTGACACCCTCATCAAGTCCACTATCTGTCACTTTGTCACTTCAGTGCGGTCTGAAAACCCTGAAGTGCAAACTCAGTCCACCAAAGAAAATTCTGTTCACTGAGTGATTCTGCCGTTTAAAGATCAAAAGTCAGCTGACGCAGTGAGAAGACAACTATCAGATCTAAGCAACAAAATTGATCTCACTCTTCAACCTGTGTTCATGAGTCGCAAAATATGTGAAGACCTCAAGATGTGTGAGCCAAAACCACCTATAATTAGCCAACAATGCGTTGTGTACAATTATAAATGTGATCTGTGTGATGCAGAGTATGTCGGCTACACCAGCCGGCATTTACACCAACATATTGACGAACACCGTTATTCAGCAATCGGCAAGCACTTAAAGAACGACCACGGTCTGAAAACCATCGGCGACCTTACCAACAACTTTTTCGTCCTAAAGAAGTGCAACGGAAAAC
Source organism: Pachyseris speciosa (assembly GCA_016490735.1). NCBI lineage: Eukaryota > Metazoa > Cnidaria > Anthozoa > Scleractinia > Pachyseridae > Pachyseris > Pachyseris speciosa. The sequence goes on from JAEMWC010000255.1 coordinate 422,706, forward strand.
TGGACTGTCTGATTTATGAAATGTTATTCATAAAGAAGAAAAGGCCATGCTTGAACACACAATCAGACTCCATACGTGCAAAACTATTTATTTAAGCTTGTCACTTGTTACCTGCATATTTTACATTTTATCGCCTTGCACGGTATATATTATGTTGTAAATTTTATTCTCTGTTCACTTGAAAATGATGACATGGAGTCATCGAAATGTTGTGTAAAACTTCTAACAACGCACTAATCCAAGAAATTCTGTGTATGTGGGCAGAAGTTAATTTCAAAGGTTCGGTCCAATCACAGAATCAATTTTTGGAACAACCTCTATGGTATAACTCATTAATTAGAGTAGGGAATAAACCTATTTTTTACAAAAAGTTATTTTCGAAAGGCATTTCTAAAGTAAAACATATCATGAGAGACCACAATAAGTTTTTCTCTTTATCTGAAGTATCGAATATCTACAACATACAAATACAACCATTAACCTTTTTTGGACTCGTTTCTTCAGTTCGGTCTATCAGAACCCCTGCAAAGAAAGAATCAAGTGAAACAAGACGTGAAGATTTCTATATTTCTTTTATTAAAAGTCGGAAGGCCAACAAACTGATTTATAAAAAGCTCATATCTTTGAAAGCTAACAGTCCTGAAAAAAGCCAAACAAAATGGGATGCCAACTGTGAACCTGACAATTGCAATAAACCTGACTGGAAAAATGCCTATAAACTAGCTTTTCACTGTACCAAGAGTACTAAATTGGCCAACTTTCATTATAGGTTTTTACATAGAATATTACCGACGAATTGCTTTTTGACAAAAATTGGCCTTAAAAATGATTCTAACTGCACCTTTTGCAGAGATTTCCCTGAAGAACTTTCTCATCTCTTCTGGCATTGTGAAAAATCCACTTCTTTTTGGGATGATTTAATACTGTGGTTAAAGGAGAATGCCATTATCCCAGATACTTATTAAAAGAGTATGTCTGTTTTATTAGGTTTGAAACCAGAAAGCTCTTCATGTCATAATATTTTACTTAATTTTTGTTTCCTAATTGCCAAGTTTTTCATTTGGCGCTGTAAAATTAGGGAAACCCGTCCAAACATTAACGGTTTTCTCCCCCTACTCTCTTCTCAATATACATGTAAGATCAAAGCGTACACTTACACCAAGGAGAGTAAGAAATGGGATCCTTTGAAAGAACTTTTAAACTTAAGTTAGACAGAAAGTTTAGTCTCACAGTCTCCCTTTTCCCCTTCACATTGAGCGACAATTAATACAAATAGACATATGTACATTTATACTTGTAACAGTTCTGTCTTATCTGTTAGCTAAGATACCTTTACATTAATGTACTTTTATGACATGTTGTATTTGGCTGCCATATACCTGTAATTTACTTTTCTCTCTATTTTTGTTTTACTAGTTTTTTTTTTAACATGCAACTGTATACCTTTTTGGTTATCTTTAGTCCAAGTTGTTTCTTTCTCCCTTATTTTTTTTTGCTACAATGTAATAAAGTTCTTTGATAATAAAAAAAAACTTCTCATTATTTCCCAGCATGCAATGCGGTTGAGATGTATAAAATGGCGGGAAGGCCCAAATGCACTGGAACAAAAGGCTGTATCTACACTTGGGAGAAGAATGTGAACAAAAAAAGTCATTTCTAAGCTAGAACAAGGACTAAATTTTGTCATGATGGTTGAAGTTTGCTTTTTTTAACAATGATTTCTTTAATAAACATAAACTTAAGGCAAAAAGGGGCATTTTCGTTGCTTCTCTTTGACGTTAAAAACGGTCAGTTTAATTCTTGTCCAAACTTAAAAGGCCATATTTGGTAAAAATCGCTACGTTTCTTGCGTTTATTGGATATCCAAATTTAAAGGACATTCCATTTCGTGCTCACAACTGACAGTTAAGGCAATATTCGTGCAATTGAGAAAGTTGCAATGTTTTGAAGCATGGGAGTTTTGTGCGGCTGGTTTTGGCTAGCATGGGTGCCAATGGGTTAAACAATGCTTTTTTTATTATTATTTCAGAGAGTCAGAATTGGTGCTCAGGTTTGTCTTTAAGCAGCATACAAAACCAGCCCATTTACAAGTCCCTTTTGGTCAAGACATTGGTAATGTTGAAAAGTTGCTTTGATTTTAAAACCATTAAGGTCCTTGTAGTAAACTTTCAGTTGAAAGTGCTTGGTTAGGCTCTTGCTGTACAGGTGTAATACACTGTAATGTGAACAACAGAGCAATTAAGCACTTGAGGCTGATATATAGAACAGGAACAAAAGTTATGTGTAAGCACAGTCAGCCCAAGCAGACTGTGTGTGGAATCATGTTTGAAAGTCATTAGTAAAAATTTCTAACTTTTTCTTCAATATGAAGTCTTTTCGTTTGTCTACCCATAATAAATCACCTTTTAGTCAACTTAAGTTGATATTCTTTGCATTTTTTTGTGCAATTTGGACATTTGTGGCTATAGACTATAAGCACTCATGTGTACCATATTTTACAACGAGATGAGCATAAAAAAAATAATCATAATCACTCAAAATATAACCTATAAAGCCTTGTTACCTTTATGCTTGATGCTCACATCGTTGTAAAATATGGTACACATAGCCACAAAATTTATGTCCAAATTGTGCGTAAAAATGCAAAGAATATCAATTTAAGTTGACTAAACAGAGATTTATTACGGCTAGACAAGTGAAAAGACTTCATATCGAAGAAAGATTTGTTATTTATTTCTTCGAAATACACATACACATTTATTAGAAATTTTTACTAATGACTTTCAAACACTGATAACACACATAGTATGCTTGGGTTGCCTGTGGTGTAAGTAAGGATGTGAAACAAAACAAAAGAGAATGCATCTAGATTCTAGCTGAGTTTCAGTTAGCCTGTGGGTGTTGCAGATAGTGAAATGGAGGGAAAGAAGACATCAGGAACACTTTTCTTTCCACTTTTTGCATTCATCCATGCAAACTTGAAAGGCAGGTACTGGTAATAATTATTGATCAGTGCTATGCATATTAGTCCAACATTATATTATGGAATGTTGTTCAACTGTTGCTGACAGGATGGAACCTGAATTACATGTACAATGGCCTGAAAATGATATTTTCTATTGCTCCTTTTTTATCCTTTTGTACTGTGCAGTCCATAGACTAATTAATGCTTGTAAGGGGATACAAGTGGCAATAGCTTTTGTGGCAGCATGTAAAGTATTTTGAGTAAGCACTCCTTTGCTGGTCCATTTGAATTAATGTCATAGCTAGTGACATAATTTTCATCTTTTTACAGCAGGGTCCTCTCCGAGATCCAAACACAAAGAAACCTCTGCAAAGTAACTTAGATGACCCACAATCTACAGTGTGTGCACTCTTACCCTCATCAGAAAGAAAACTATATGATGAAGCTACTGTGATTAAAGAAGGAAATGCTGTTAATGACAAGATGTCTGTCATGGAACCTAACTGTGTTGGCAATTTAACGAACACTGTTTCATATTCAAGTGCCAAATTAGAGAAGGTTGACACACAGAGCATTATAGAGCATACTGAGACTTTTAATAGTTCAGGGGTGTTATTGGATACTGGGTATCGACACCAAAGAGAATTATCTATTGACAGGAGACCACAAAATCAGGAAACTGGAGAAAACATTATGCTTGGAAATGAGGGTGATAGAGGGATCAAGCAAGTAAGTTTTACTTCTTAATCCTTTAAGCTGTGACAGACTGGATTGAATCATACATTTGATTTAAAAAATGATTTTGTTATATTTTGTTGTTTGCTGTTGAAGGAAGTGAGGCTCCATCTGAATGGCAAAAAAGTGTACTGTGTTCCTTTTCAAGTGAAGGGATCGGAGCATAACCAACCTATGTCGAATTTTAGGTTGTTTTTCGATTTTACTCGGATTTGTCCAAATTTCTTCATGTGAACTGCAATTTGAATGAAAAACAAAGTCTGGTATTTTTTTCACCAATTTTTTTTCGTTTTGGAGATATAATGTGTGTAAAAAATGTGTTTTTCCTTTTGTACACAAAGAAACCAAACTTCCATGAGAGTGGTTTGCAGATTGCATTCCATCTTCTTTCAAATGAATTGCAGTTCACATGCAAAAATTTGGACAAATCTGAGCAAAATCGAAAAATGACCTAAAATTCGACATAGGTTGGCTCTGATCCCTTCAATGATAATTTTTCGCATCATTTAATTTTTTTTCCATTGTTAGTTTCAGAAAAGGGCAGATGTTTTCTCAAACTGCAATAATTCCAGGTTTAAAGGGAATGCTGGAATTAAACGGAAAGCAACAAATCCCTTTTCAGGTACATGTGGGGAAGGGTAATATAGTTTTCAATATAGTTTGTTATCCTTAAAATGATCATGTGCAATTAATCCTGGGATCAAGGTGTTTTCTATTATTTTACAGAATAATTCTGCAAAAAAAAAATATATTGAGCTGTATAAGCTTTCAAATCAGGGCACTCATCGCTGAGTGACCATAGGAATTAAAAAAGAAAAGTCTGGTGAACACATTTTTCTATGATTGGGTCAATGTTTTTTCTGCCAGCCTGAAAGTCAATTGATACTAATCCATGATTGAAAGTCGACTCGCTGTCGAATCCACTCCTACATTTTTTAAACTTTGCAAAATGTTGGATCTTGACAGGCTCATTAATTTTCAACAATGAAAATCTGGGTCAGCCAGCTCGTTTTTGAGTCATTTTCGCTTGCAGTTAATGCCGCTATGGTGACCTATTGAGTGGGAAAATTTCATAACTTGTTTATTAATGATTGAGCATTAAATGTTTGATACCATACAAAAGTAACAACATATAAAGATTGGTTATACTAGCAATGATCCATCAAAGTGCAAGATCTGGAAAGTGCTTGAAACCAGTGTTAGCCACCTTAAAATGAGGAAATTAGCTCACGTCAAAACTTTATACAAAAATCTTTTGCAAAATTTCAGTAGAATCAAAGTTCACACTCACCTGGTTAGCTTATTATTGTGCTTTGAACAGCTATGACCAGAGGCTGCTACTTATTCCTTGTCGACAGCTTTTTGATGTATTTTTTTGGTTTAATTTCTGAAAAGATGGTGGTGGAATCAGTCGATTTCCTGGTCATCTGAATCCTGGGCAAAGGATTTATGTTCAAGGGACAGGGTCAACATTGGCAGCTAAGGAAAGTAACAACAAATCACCTGTCCTTTGTGATGCAACTTATCAGTTTAATCAAAATCAGTTGACAACACATTCTATACATTTTGAGGTACAATTAAATTTTTTGTGTTCATAATTTAGAAGACTTTTGTATCTGGTGTCCAGTGGAGGTTGACATATTTCAACTGTGCTGAGCTTTGCATCCAGCTTGAGCATGTTTATAAGCACCAAATCTTCCCATACACTCAGATTTTTTGACAGCTGTTGCTGCAATTTAACTCTTTCCTGACGGACGTTTTGTGTGTCTTTTTTGCAATTTCCAGAGGGTAGGAGGTCAAGTCAATCTCGTTATCCCATATAAGGGGTTACCACGGTCCACAACACCGAAGGCTCTATCTTTGTTGTCACGCTCGTCATGCTAGCTGTCGTTTCTTTCTAAACGATCACTGCAGCTACAACTCGGTAGATATTTGATTTATAAGTGTGTTTTTCAAGCCATTTTCCACCTCAATTTCACACGACGTGGGCCACCTAAAATGTTTGATCGAGTCATTGCGATTCAGGAAGCGAAGGTGTGTTCCTAGCCATTCTGTGAGTGGATTCCGCAACCTCGCATGGCAATTTCGGCGATTTTTGACTTGTAAGTAATGCAATCGGTGCAATATTTTGTCGGCAGGCCCGGGAGGCTTGACACTCATAAAAAATGTCTAAAATAGAAATTGGCGGACTTTGATGCTGCTGGTATACAAGGATATCCCAGAATTCCTTTAGGTCACAAACGTGAAAATTACAGACCAGTGAGTGCAACTGAAATCAAATGTGTTATCCACGTCGCGCTAAAGAAGTGAGCAGAAAATTGTGGAACAGATGGGAAGAAGTTGAGTCGCAGTTTGCTGGCAATGTAGACTTTAAGCTTTAAGAGGAATTTTTGTCTTAAAAACTTCAAGACAAAGTTGCGTATTTTTTGGTGTTGTCCAGGGACGTGTTTGGTTTTGCAACAGAATAAAAGGTCACATTCAATGAAAATTGGGAGTTTTAATCAGTGTAGAGGGTGTTGAAGTCTAAACTGATTATTTGGCAATAATATTGCTTCATTTCAAACATACATGTAGTCCAGGATTTGAGAAAGTTGTGGGGTTTTCAAGGTATTAGGTGCAAAAATGCACCATATTTGGTAAACCTCTCAGAAAAGAGTTAAGTTGGTGGGTCACCTGAGGCTCATCTTGCTTGGAAATGGAGATATTTATCTATAGAGGTTGTGGTGATTAATCCAAAAAGGGCTATCTTGTTTGACATAAAAAAAAAATTTGAAAAATCAACCTCTGTTGTCAACGTTTTATGTTTACCTTAACTCAAACAAGGCTATATTTAGTAAATCAAAATATTACATAATGTTGTCTGCCCTTCAGCGAGAACCACCTTTCAGAAAGATTTATGCTATTAATCAGTGCTCAACCACACACTGGAAAAGTCTTCTTATGTGCAAATTCTTTTGTCATTTTTGAAAATGGAGGGAGTGCATGTGGAATTTATTAATAATAATTGGTCCATTAAAGGAAAGTCTGGAGTCACACATTCAAAGGATTTAAGTCTATGAAACATTTTTGTGGCCCACATCAGTGCTATGTTTGTCACCAATTCTTCCTGGGTGCATGTGTTTGATGTGGCATTATACTACAAAATGTATTGTGTGTGCTGTAAGGATTTGCAAAAACAGTTGGGCCATCTTAATCTTAACGTGAAAATGGAAACACCCTGCCTGACATTACTCTGTTTTTGTTTTTCATCTTTTAAGGAATATGGTGATAAAGGGTTATCAAGAAAAACTTCTGACAAGCAGAGCTGTTCAGATGATGAACAAGATAGTAACACTGTGCCAAATTTTATCACTGCTAGACAGCAATTGGTTAGTTCATTGGTATATTCAAATGTTTCATTGGGGCAGTAATAGAATTGTTGATCATGGTAATAATGAAAGACTAAAGTAAAGGAAAAAGAACTGAAAAGGATGTCAGTCTCCTTGAGCAAATTTACAGCACTAGTATTGCAAATTCAGAGTTGTTATGTCAGAATATTTTCATGTTCTCCTGGCGCTCTATTCTCAAAATTCTTGAAAACGTTTTGGAACTGAAAAACTATTTTACCTGCATTATAAGGTTCATTTCCAGAAATTCAAATTGTAATACTGTTAATAATCTTTTATGAAAGCTCACTTTAAAATTGAGAAATACATTGGAATAGTTTGCCCAAAAAGCTAGTAGCAATCAACAGAAAACGGACTTAAAAAATACTTTTCGGGCCCAAAATGTTCTCCAGAGTTTTGAGAAATGCGTGCCTGAAGTCTGATTATTGTTAGATGAATGACAGTTGCATCTGGTGATAACCGTCTTACCAAGTTATTTTATTTCTTTAAAATTACTTCAGTTGCTGGCTTACTGTTAGCCATCAAAGGCTTGACACACACTCCCTTATTTCAAGGATTAATAATTAATGATTAATCACTTATATGACAAGTAGATTCAAGCACTTTACGTAGCTTATGGTAAAATGCCTAAAAAGTACATAACAGACATTCATTTCATACATTTCATTAATCTTTACTCACTTCAAAAGCAAATGCTAACAACAGTTGCACAGTGATCAGTTGAAGAACTGACAGCCTCAGTCTTGCTATATACTGTACAACATAGTTTTCAATTTCCAGTTAAATTGTAGTATAATCATTGCTTCTTAGATGATTAATTCAAAAAAGAAGATCTATCATCACCATGACGGTGAGTCTGCAGCTCAGAGACAGGGTACAATAAACAGTGCAAATTATGGAAGCACGAGGAAAACATTAGGAACAAGGTTAGTTTTAGTGCATTCTCGTCCCTATTCACTCCATACTGCACAGACTTGACGAAAAGCTTGTTTCCAGACCGCTGGTCATGGGGAACGAAGACCCTGGGTACGAGGTTGGGTTTTAGTGTTGATTAACAGTGTACATGTGCTTCTAGCTTTATCCAGCATTTTACTCACATTCTTGGTGATGCAGAAGTCTGCAAATGGACTAGGTTGTTTTAAAAATCCTAGTCACTGAAGCCTAACTAGACTTAATCCTGTTACAAAATCCATACAGTGGAAGCCCGCCTTATGGCCACCTCGGTAACGGTGTCTGACATTTACAGACTGCAGACTGTAGACTACAGACTGCAGACTATAGTTTTGTTTCCCATTGATTTTTAATTAGAGCGGTTTCCTACGAAAGCCTTGTACATTTTTGTGTAAAAAAAGAATCTTAGGAAGTTTGAGGTGGCGAAAACTGGAAGTGGCATTGGATTTTTGTGATTTTTACTGTTATAATGAAGCTAAATTTATTGGGCAAAGTATATGGCTTTATTTAAAAAAACCTCGAATTTAAGACCTATTAGCCAATGGGGAGCAGAGTTGGCACAGTAGTGAGAGCGCTTGCCTTCCACCATTGTGTCCCGGGTTCGATTCTCGGATTCGGCGTCATAAGTGGGCTGAGTTTGTTGGTTCTCTACTCTGCTCTGAGAGGTTTTTCTCTGGGTACTCCGGTTTTCCCCTCTCCCCAAAAACCAACATTTGATTTCATTTGCCTGATTTATTTAGAGTTGATTTGATTTAGTCTCCCAATTAGTAGAGCATCTGTGATTGGCTAAATGCATTTGAGACTTAAATAAAGTGATTATTATTATTATTATTATTATTATTGTAAGTTATTATTAAACCTTTGTATAAGTAATCAATCCATACTTAGACTATTGTTTTTGTTTCAGGCGAGGGCCAAGCCGACAGTTTGTTCCTCCAGTCATAAATTACGGTCAAAATAATGACGGATTGGAAAGGTCAGAGGCTCTGTTAATTTGCCATACACTCTTTTGGTATTCATTCTGTTTAAACATGGTCAGCAGCAAAACTTAAATTGAAATTCAATATACTGTGACGCAGCTGCTGAAAGTACTGTAGTTTTACTTTTCATTATGAACAAACGTTTGCTGTCCTTTCTTGTGATTGTTGCCATTCCTTCAACTACTGTCTTTTTATATGAGAATTAATGGTAATCATGGAGAATACTGTTTATTTCAACTGGGTGTACTAACACTGTACCTACTAAAATTAACAAGAAATTCTCAAAGAATTTGTAAGCGGCCTTTTTGACCATCCGAGCCAGATCAATACATAGGATATAGTTCCAGTCGATCGTAATTCAATGTTTGTTGAAGTTTGCATGACAGACGATTCGTGACTCCGAAAGATAAAGACGTTTAAATTTCGATGTGCTATATACGGAATGTTTACTGGCTTAGTGGTTTAGTGCGTTCTCTTCTTTCTGCAGCAGTGCAGCCCGTGGTTCACTTCCCCACGTTATCAAGTTTTTTTTCTTTGATCTGTTTTTTTTCTATTCCTTTTTACTTGATTTTCTTTTTCCTTTTGTCATCGTTTAAATTGTAAGCTGGTTTTGCAATTTAACACGGAAAAATGGTGAACCGATTCTATGGATATTCACTACTCGAAATACCAACGCCAACTTCCAATTAAGCTTGACAAAACACTGGCACTTCGATTTAACAATTTGAAAGAAAGCGAAGAATTTGGTATAAACCGGCGTCTTAGATCCGTTGACCAGTTTCTCGAAGATAACCGATATCTCCAACAGTGAAAAGAAAAGCTACGTTCAAACAACGCCACGCGTTGTTGGTTTGACTTCCGGTATTGCACCATCACTAGTACTTAGTCCACCACTCAGTCAATACTTGTTTAGCATCAAAAACCGGTTCAGGAAACGCTCTAATAAATTCGTTTCCTATAAGAGGTACGTTGGAGGAATTCAATTCTGACTAAACATTTCTTTTAGAAAGGCTTTCGCGATTTCTTACTCTGACCCCTAAATAAATATTTTTGTACAAGAGCCTTTCAATTTGCGTGAATTAGTCGACCGTGAACTAACACGAAACATTGCTTCGTATTCTATGGCCCCTTCTTTTCTTAACAATAACGAACAGTTCAATCTTGAAATACACAATAGTTTGCTCTCTCTTGTGGTGTAAAAGTTAATCCTTAACAAGAAAATACAACGTGAGTACGATACTTTTCAAGTTCGGGTAAAGTTGTATACCAACCTGTATACCGGAAACGCATTTAAAGCCGTGGTCGTATGCTAAAATTGCTACTCACTCGTAGAGAAATGGCAGTTTTATTTTACGGTCAACGCAAAAATGGTTTCGGAATTCGAATAGCACAAAGATATAAAAATTATTGTAAAGCGAGATACAAATTTTTATGCACCCAACAAATTTCACTGAAAAATTTAATGAGATGTTTGAGGTTACACTTATTTTAACACGTCCAAAAATAACTCGTTTTGAATATTTAATAAGCTGTTTGCGGTTTAGCTACGCATGAAAGTATAAAAGTTAGCTAATTCGTAACGAATTGTTACACCTGAAGAATATAACAGGTTAAAAAATGTTATCTATCTGTCTAACGTGTATTCGGCGTTAAACAAATTATTTTTGAAGATCTTTAATATTCTTTGCGTGTTTTGTGCGGTTTGGTTTATCAAGCTATAACTTAATTTTTTTGCGATTCAGTGAAACCTTTTCAATATGTTGCTGAAAACCGATCAAAAGAAACGCTCACAATTAAATTCCTTTGCTGTGAAATGTATATTGAAGTAATTCAATTCCGGCTAAACATTTCTTTTGCAAAGGCTTTAACTATTCGTGACTTTGGTGACCACTCACGTTAATTATTACAAAATTCTCCAGTGAAGGTAACTGATGAGCAAGTGTCGCAATCGGATAAGGTGCAGACTATGGGCGATGAGATATGAGGGTCGCGCGTTCCAAGTCCTGTCACCGGAGAGTAAACAGTTTATCTATTTACTTGCCATTGTTTCTTCCTCTGGCCGAGAGGGGTACGGGGTAAGTGACGGACGAAACGATGAGAAAAAAAAAAAAAACGGGTAATGCAAGAAGCGGCTCGTCGCTAAGCGACGGCCGCTTAATAATTTCCAATATTTCAAATCATTTGTAACCAATATTTCTATAATTTATATCTTTTTCAGAGGATTAAAGAATGTTTTAAGAAGTAACAGTGAGCCAGAAGTGGATGGCAGATTGAAGAACATTGACCCCAAAATGATTGAACTGATAACAAATGAGGTGAGCAGTATTATTATCTGATAATTAAGACAAATTTGTAAGGTCCATTGAGAAGCTCTACCAACCAACATGATACTAGGTATGCAGGGATAATCTGCAGTTGAGAGTGGGCAGTAGTTTAATAGTTAATCATTCTGTGTTTCAAACTAGTGAATCAATCTAGTTAATCATTCTATGTTTCAAACTGGGCAGGGCAGTTTGATTTTTAAGGACGGTGCCTCCTATTGCTAGTGCGCATTCATTCTGCGCACCACGCAACCATCTTATCTTGCGCGATTACTCGCGCGATTTCCTCAGAAGATTATGTTTGTTTTGATGGTTATCGTATTTTTTGTAAGCTCTTGATTTAGCGGATAGTTTTACAGGATTGGCAACAGGCTGTCTACACCAAAAACCCGTAAACGAAAGCGTTATTGTGGTGTGTTTTATGAAATAACGTTTAATCACGCCGGGAAAAGCAATTGAAGTGAAGTGGCAAATAATATAAGAATTAAGCTTAATCACAGGCTTCCCAAGCTCAACAAAGGTGACGCGTAAACATTTTGTGTTACTGACTGTAATAAAAAGTTTTAATTTGTACGGGAAACCCGGTTAGGAAACCCGAACGGCGAAAATCCGGCTAAAATCGCTAAAAACCAGCCTAAAAACTACCAGACAGTAAAGAGTACAGCATTGTATCGAGGTAAGTTGATTTTATTAAGAAAGTGTGATATTTCCTGTTTGTTTCCCGTACAAATTAAAACTTTTTATTACAGTCAGTAACACAAAATGTTTACGCGTCACCTTTGTTGAGCTTGGGAAGCCTGTGAAAGGAATCGCTTAAAAAAGTCATGTGCTGCACATATCGGTTTAATACACAACAAATCCGTTTCGGTTTTATTCTTTTATTTTATTGCTGTTTCAACAATAATAAAAAGAAATATGTTTTCATCGAACGTAAGATATAACATAAGCTTAAGACTTAACACGATGTCTTACCTCCGTAACTGATGAAAAGCTTGAACTTAATTGGCCTGAATAACGGACTGCGAAAATCAGAAGCAAGGAATCACGAATACTGGCTCTCAAACTGCGTAGTTTTTATGCATTTCAAAACTCCTTCCAGAAAGATAATACAACCGCAAGAAACAACTGCGAAAGTAATTGACAAAACTACAAAACGTGATCTTACGTACGTGTTTGTCTTCCACTTCGCCAGAGCCTAAAGGGGCAAGTTATACTGGAAAAAACTTTGAAATTTACGCAAAATGCACATCTCAAAACGTCTTCGAATTTGCTCTTAGCATTCAAAGCCATCTTCATTGAAAAAATGCCCTCTAATTCCCGAAGAATCAAGAAAACTTTTTGTTCCAGCATGTGTCGCCATACCGGATATCCCAGCATGCCCAAGGAAAAGACATGCAAATATTTCACTTACTAGGGAGGGGGTAGAGCAAAAATTGTCTCAAGCCCCCAAAACAGCGCCTTAAAAGTAGAAAATAACCAATTTAGCTCTAAAAAACGCACGGTGACCCCCACTTTTACCTCACAAAACGAAAGTGGTAAGCCTACTCAACACATGGTGATTTTTTCGTAGTTCGCAAAATATATTTAGCCTGTGTTTTTGCTCAACTAAAAGGGAGCAGTTAGGGCCAAAAATGCCTCCAATGCAATGATTTTGTAATAAATACCTCATAAAAAGTAGTTTTTATATCACCAGTTGTTATGTGTTTCAAAGCTTTTGGTTTGTTGTTGCCTTGGTATATGTAAACAGGAATTCTAAGGAAATGTTCAGAGAAATATTTCTTCTTTTCTTTTTTGCGAAAAAAATACTAAGTCTCTATTTTTTGCAGCTTTGGACGTAATTATCTCTGAAAAATGCATGGTTACCCCCAGTTTTCTTTTAAATTTTCGTTAGCCCTTACCAGCATCTACATTTTAGCATAGTAATAATCCGCGAAAAAATATCTTCGTATTAGGAGGCACCGTCCTTAAGAGGACCATTTAAAACAGATCACTTCCAGGGAAGGAGTTTTCAAATCAGTTGACTATACTCAGACACCAAGGAAGGTTTTGATTAATGAAACCGTAAGTCTTAATCTAATTAATTAACCAGGCTGTCTTTGAGTTCCTGAACCTCCATCCAAGAACGTTTCCTATGAGGTCTCCAAAATAGCATGGTGGCATCTGATGTAATGTGTAAATATATGGTTAGTTTGTCTATTCACCATCTTCAATCACACATCTTGGATTTCTGATTTTCTTAATGCCTCTGAAAACTTTTCAAGTTGACTCGTGAATAATGACATTAGCAATGAAGAATACGGAAGAACTAAGAACTATATTTACAGACAATCCAGTTAAAATTTTCCGTGTAAAGGTAAAGAGATTGGTTAAATTCTTGTTGCCATGGAATAGGATGAAATAAGGGTAAGCTTAGGGGAGGTGAGGTAAGGGGATACGACTGATATTCAATGGGAAATGGCAAACGTACATGTAGTATTGTCATTTAAGTTTAAAAGCAATTCTTTAAGGAAAACTTTCTCATTTAAGTGAAACGGCAAATGCAAGAAAATCATGGTCACATGGTTGTTTCTGCCAGTTGCTGTTTGCCGTAAACATCTGTCATTTCACCCAGTCCAACTAATTCAGCAAATAAATGTTTTATCTTACATTATATTTAAAACTGTTAAAACTCAATTTGGATAGTATGATTTTGGCATCTATAGCTCTGGATTTGCAACATGGAATTCACATTTTTTTTAGATTATGGATCATGGTCCACCTTTGTCGTGGGATGATATTGCTGGACTTGAATTTGCCAAGAGTGTGATCAAAGAGATTGTTGTGTGGCCCATGCTTAGACCGTAAGTGAAGTGATAATTATTATAAACTTCAGTTAAACTAGAATTACACATTCTTCTGTTGATTAACTTTCTATATTTAGGGGTCTTTGAATACTCTTTATGGCCTTCAATTTATTGTAACCAAAAATGTTTCAGCTGCTTGAGGATCTTCATAGACACAACTTGTCTATGGTTTTTCGCTAGTTGTTAGGTTTACGTTTCATTATTTGTCATTTGATAGTGATGTTACTAGTGCATTGAATGAGTTGGTGCAGAGCAATTCACTTAGTGATATAGTCACTTGACTTCCAAGGGCAATCAACACAGTCCAAGAGCTGTTGTACACGTTTTATTTTTGACAGTGATATATTCAAAGGATTAAGAGGCCCTCCTAAGGGAGTCCTGTTATTTGGACCTCCAGGAACTGGAAAAACGCTAATTGGTAAGTATAAACTTACCTTAAAAGCTCTATTAAGCCCTCGGGGGGGCTTATTTAATTTCAGGCCTCATTGACGGGGGCTTATTAGAAAGGGGGGCTTATTAGAGAGGGGGGCTTATTAGAGAGGGGGGCTTAATAGAGAGGGGGGCTTATTTCAAATCGTCTTAGAATCGAATAGTTTTTGTACAAAACTCAAACA
>JAEMWC010000255.1:445000-472500 GCA_016490735.1 Pachyseris speciosa
TCAGTGGTGTGTTGGCCTTGTGTATCTTGGGAAGGCCATAAATTCTAGGTGGTTGCTTATGCTTGGGCCTGATCTTGTTATACACAGAATCTGTCAAGTGTCCACCTCGCTTCAGGCTCAGAAGTTTTTCAGTCAACTTTCGGGTTAAGCGGTCCGTTGGGTCCTTCTTAAGAAGTCGGTATGGACCAGTCTCAATCAGTGCCTTCATCTTATCATGATAGGTGTTCTTATCTAGCACTACACTGGCACGACCTTTATCTCCTGGGAGAATCATGATGGAGTCATCCTTTCAAACCTTTGAGTGCATGTCGCATCTCCCTGGTAATGTTAGGTTTGGGAGGCTTAGCCCGTTGGAGAATAGAGTTCACGCTTCTCCTGACAGTGTCGGCCTGTTCTGTGTCAAGTGGTCTTATGGCAGACTCCACTTTAGCAATTATCTCAGTCGCTGGGATGCTACTAGGTGTTACAGCGAAATCACATCGTCGCGATCCACATCTTTGTGACTCAATCGTGAGACAAAAGATTAACTCAGCTATCATTTGAAACCACGATGACGAACACCTTTCATAATACATGTCCTTGTACTTTCTGCAGCCATGCTTTAAGATTCCACATGATTCCACATTACAGATACAGTAATGATACTGTCACCGGTGAAGTTGGAAGAATAATATTGTTGTTGTCTGTTCAGTAAGATTTAATGTTAAGGTGAATTAGCTAATTTATGTTGCTGTAATTCAGGGAAATGTATAGCTAGCCAATCCAAAGCTACGTTCTTCAGTATCAGTGCATCATCTCTCACGTCGAAGTGGGTAAGTTTCTGTGGAGATTCCTACTCAGCATTCAGCATGATCTTGAATGAGTACCCTTGACTTTTAGTGCGCTTTCCTTTCCTTTCGTTTATTGTAATCGAAAGGTTCGGTCCCTAATGTGGTTTATTTTGTTAGTTCAAAACAGTCTTAAAACCTGACACCTTTAATATTTTTACCATCATTTTAGGAAATGGTGTCCATGACTTCTAAGGAAATTATACACGCTTGAAGTCAAGAAAAACTGCCCGTGAACGTTCTGCACGTGGGCTCAGCAATTTTTTGGAACACAAATCCTCTGATACATGATAGACACTCAGCTATACAGCATTTCTTGTTAAAATATATTATTACACCAAGATAAGATATACCTGTGAGAATGAATATATGAAAATCATATATTTACCAACGTACAACCTAGCTCCTGTTATCATTGACAAAGTTATTCCAACTATAAGCTAAGTAAAAATCTCAGTACTTATCTAGTTCTCAGGTCTCCCAAAACTTGTTGAAAACTTTTGATTATGTCCGATAGTGAATAACCGCAGTTTTTCTTGATTATTTATAGGGGGAATATAGAGAGGAGGGATGCTTCCTTTCCTAAACCTCACGTGGTTGTTGCCTTTGTTGTAGGTTGGCGAAGGAGAAAAGATGGTTCGTGCGCTGTTTGCTGTTGCCAGATGTCACCTTCCTGCTGTGATTTTCATTGATGAGATAGACTCACTTCTGTCACAAAGAACAGATGGCGAGCATGATGCGTCAAGGAGAATCAAAACTGAATTTCTTGTGCAACTGGCAAGTTGTGTATTAATTGATTGCGTATAATAACTTACGCTATTTACAACTGAAATAGTCTACGACTGAACACTATTACAAACACAGTGTCCGCACCGCTATTACTGTATAAGAGAAGGTACTTTTTCAAACATTTAGTTCACTTAATAGCGTGTGTTAGTATTTTCTACACAATCTTTTAATTGGGAATCAGAACAAAACTATAACTCTCCTTCTAGTGTTTTCCGTTATCGAGTGTTTGCGGGTCGCCTGTTAGTGTTCTTGGTGCGTTTACGGCCCGTTAAGGACAGTAAAACACCTTTCTGAGCAAGCCGCGTTTCCACTTCGGTTAGGAAGGCGAATCAAAAGAGATCTTTTTAAACTGTTTTAACACGTGTTATGTCTTAAAAAAAGTATTTTGTCTATTGTGGCTAGCCATCAGTAAGCCTGTATTTTATCTGCCACGATCTTGTTGAGAAAATAGCGCTTCGAAGCGTTTCTACTTGCAAACAATTCAAGTAATCTATAGACTTTGAAAGCCCCCTCTCCCGATACAATGTTGTTTTGCGACTCTTAAACATTTCCTTAGCAATCCACATCTTCCCAAATTTAACACTGGGTTGCGGAATGGGGGAAGGACAAGTTACGTTAGTAATATTGTTCACATACAAATATGTCCAGTTAGTCTTCTTTAAGATTGCGGGTCGTCTATCCTTCTTTTCAACACTTCAGTTGTTTTTTGGTAATGACTGTGTGCTGTACGCAATAGAAGTCGTTATCGTGGCATCACTTCATGCGTCTTGCATTGCTTGTATAATGATGAGTCTGGAAAAGGCTCAGGAAATATTCCACCTTTGGTTTTCTGTTTATTTTAGGATGGTGCTACGACGAATTCTGATGATAGACTCTTAGTTGTTGGTGCTACAAACAGGTGCGTTGATAGCGAATGTTTGAGCTCCTTTCTGTCTGATGCCGATGATTTTTACAGATAAGATGAACTGAGAGCTTACATCAATTGTCAGGTTAAAGTATAGTAAGGTGAGCCGGTTCGTGTTCAGTTCAGCGGATCTCAGGAAGATATGAGGACATCATGCAGCCCAGCACAGGCTCAGCCCAGCGATGTGTTAGGTTCTCCTGTAAATGTGTTGACACTTCGAAATAATTTCTTGATTTAAGGAGGCTCGCACCAGTTTTTTTGGTCTTGGGGTGTACAAGTTGAAATCAAAATTTCCTATAGAAGACAAGCTTCGATCTCCTTGACACAACAACAACTTTTTGATGTATGATTTGTCATAGGTTCCCAAGCAACAGCTGTTACCATAGCGACGGTAGCACGTGGCCACTTATTTTGAAAATGGCCAATTATCTCGAAATCTAGTCAGACACTTCATAACGAAACTTAAAAGAGTGCCTGCAACTTGTAGGCTAAATTACAAGAAAATCTGTCAGAGTGTTTTCCAGTAAATTGCAGATAAAGTTTTGAAGGCCGGTTTTGCTCATTCCCGCACTTTTCTTCAAGCTTTGGAAGGAAAATAATGTTCAACTTTTACACTTTTCTTTCCTTTTCAAGGAATTATCACGGTGGCTGTGATTGTGAGATATTTAAGGACAAAAAAGGCTAATTTATACAAATTACGAGCTTTATGACTCGTCAGTGCTTTCAAATATTTTACTATCACAGCAACCTTAGTAGGAGGCTCAGTGTGAATCTAGAATGTTTTGCTACCACGATAATTCCTTTAACAGAGAAAAAAACTCTAACAGTTCAATATTTAGCTCGGAATGAACAAAATCGGTCTTCAAAACTTTATTTGCAATTTACTTGAAAACGCTCTTACTGAATTTTTTCTAATTTAGCCTACAAGTTGCTGGACTTGAGTACAGTGTAGTTTATACCTTTAAGCTTAGTTTTGGAGTGTTTGACTGGATTTCGAGATCATTGGCCTTTTTCAAATAGGAGCGGCCACGCGTTACCGTCGCTATGGTAACAGCTGTTGCTTGGAAACCATCTTTGATGTTGTAGTGTCAAACAGATCGAAGCTTGTCTTCTATAGGAAATTTTAATTTCAACAGGTACACCCCAAAGCCGAAAAACTTCAGTTATGCGAGCCTCCTTAAGAAAAGCATACGACATAATAGCCTGCGTAGCAAGCGTTTCCGTGTGGTTTGAGCGCTAAAAAAGGCCGAGAAATGGGGCGAGAGCAAAAGAAAGAACGGAGGGGGAGGGGGGGAGGAAGGAAACGCTTGCCCGCAAACCTCACGATTCTGCAGAACGCCCTCTTCAGGCCTTCACGCTTGAGTACACATCTGTCTAGCGCTTGTCAAATAAATGACCAATGAGAAGAAAGAGCTTGTCAACGGAAGTAGAAATTTTGTCTCGGTAATTTTAAAAACAAACACGACGCTACATTTGGATTTTCTGTCAAAGTCCGTCGATCACGAAATAAACATGCTTTGAACTAGAAGGCTTCGAAGCCGGTTAAGCCACAGGGTGCAGAGGAGTTCTGTTCGATCGTACACGACAAAGTCTCACCTCGTTAATTCCAAAATATGTTTACTTTGTACGATAAATATTGTCGAAATGAAATCCTTCTGATTTGTGAATGTTTTCTGCTTCCATATCCTTCTATATCCCCCGATCTTGTCTCTTCGGTATGGCTTTCCGCCATGTTTACCTGCATATACCGCGTCCAAGTGACGCTGGCCGCAGGCGTATATGATCTTTGCCCGAAGGGCAACGAATAATCTTCGGAAATCGGAAAGCGAAGCTTTCCGAACGAGGACGATGTGCTGAGTAAAAGAAGAGTACTCTTCTTATACTGTAAGCCAACCTTTTGTCACCGTGCGCGCCCACAGTACTTTGGTCCGCGGTACATGCAAATAGTCATTGCCGAAACCGTACCAGAAAGAGACAAGATCGGGGATATAGAAGGATATGGAAGCAGAAAACATTCACAAATCAGAAGGATTTTATTTCGACAATCTTTATCGTACAAAGTAAACATATTTTGGAATTAACAAGGTGAGACTTTGTCGTGTACGATCGAACAGAACTCCTCTGTACCCTGTGGTTAAGCCAAGCGATAAGTGCAGAGTGTGCACAGGGTGCAGAGGAGTTCTGTTCGATCGTACACGACAAAGTCTCACCTTGTTAATTCCAAAATATGTTTACTTTGTAGTATTTGCTGGCTATCTAGTCTGTCTAGTTCAATTTGTGTTTGCCTGGTGGACGATTTCGATTTTTTTTTTGCCTCCGGTGGGTTTTCTTTGAGTGGAGCTGTTCTTTTGAAAGACAAATTTGCCATGTTTTTATCCTTCCCCAACGGGAGATTACTCTCCCGTTTCCGGTCACTACCCACTTCCGTCACCAGTTATTGCGGTTCACATCGAACTAGTCACGTGACGCTTGTTTCCTCCCTTTACTCTTCTTTTACTCGGCACATCGTGCCTCGTTCGGAAAGCTTCGCTTTCCGATTTCCGAAGATTATTCGTTGCCCTTCGGGCAAAGATCATATACGCCTGCGGCCAGCGTCACTTGGACGCGGTATATGCAGGTAAACATGGCGGAAAGCCATACCGGAGAGACAAGATCGAGGGATATAGAAGGATATGGAAGCAGAAAACATTCACAAATCAGAAGGATTTCATTTCGACAATTTTTATCGTACAAAGTAAACATATTTTGGAATTAACGAGGTGAGACTTTGTCGTATGCGATCGAACGGAACTCCACCCTGTGGAGTGTGCAAGGCCGATTTCCAAATAAAATACGGTAATCCTGAACGTAAGCGGAACTATCGGCAGTCGACGGAAAATTTGTTCAGGCCGTCAGAAAGGAAAAAATGCTGTGGAGTTATTCTTGCGGTGATATGCCAGAGCGCTGGGATAAGCGTGAATGAAAGCAAAACGTACTCGGACAGCGTATGTGCTCCATGTGCGCGCAAAATCCGGAATCTCGGAAATCTGTTTAAATTCATCCGGGAAGCATTTGAACAGTCTTCGGATTCAAAAGAAAACACAAATCCACAAAGCCCAAGCAGTGCCGAGCGAACGAAGCGGCTGCTTGACTCGCCACCAGGGAATAGCCTTTGTCAAAAGACAGTTTGTGTCATCTCTCCAAGAGCACCAGTGTCTTGCAAGTCCTTGCATTTCGGTCAACAGAAACCCGAAGCTACCGCCGATTCATTTCTCAACATAGAAGATCGTCCGTTAGGGGAGCTTTACGTGAAAGAGCTGTTTGTTAGCCGATAGTGTTACCGCTAGAATTCCTCGAGACGAAGTCAGCAAGACCCTAGCTAGTAAAACAGCTATGTAATCAAAACTGGCAAGCTGCCTCGAACACCGTCCTGAGTAGCCTGCGAACGCAGACGTATTTCCGGCTGTCACTGGTTCCGCCGAAAATAAGGCGGAACCAGTGACAGCCGGAAATACGTCTGCGTTCGCAGGCTACGTCCTGAGACACAAAGATCTGATGCTAGAAGTAGAAAAAGGCCTGAAAAAAAGAGTGTCTCGTGAGGTGTCGGAGTATTTAAAATCAGAGAGCTTGTTGTTGGCGAATAGCCCGGACGAATTCTCTGCGTTTTCAAGCGTCATCTTCCTTGAAGAACTACGGGTGTTTTGTCCTATATTTTATACGATCATTATCGGCGCGAGCGGTTTGAATGACCAAGATGAAAAGATTATCGGAACTTCAACCAACCGTCTCGCCCTTGCTGCTGCTAGCCTTTGTAGAAATCAAAATCCCAAGGCCTCGGCACTTAACTACCGCATTTCTACTGTTCTGTTTCATAGTGGAGTCAAGTCTGCTGACTTGGACAGACTAAAATCGCCTTGGTGCGTGCATGTCTCCGATCGAAATCACAATCGCTGTTGTCCGCCATGTTAAATTAACTTCCTCTTTCTTTTACAGATTGGCAGACATCAGTTGACAGCTCACTCCGCACCAATCAGAGCCCCGCGTTCTGCAGAATCGTGGGGTTTGCGGGCAAGCGTTTCCTTCCTTCCTCCCCCCCCCTCCCCCTCCGTTCTTTCTTTTGCTCTCGCCCCATTTCGTGCGCGTCCAAAATTCGGAAGTCGGCTTTTTTTAGCGCTCAAACCACACGGAAACGCTTGCCACACAGGCTAACGACATAACGCAGACCAAACCTTGAACTATTTTCGTTTCCTGATCTTACGATTCAGTCACTACGTACTAAGTTAAACAAAGTAGGAAAAGGACGGGACGGAACTTAGAATATAAATTGTACGCGGTAACGAAAAAGCTCATGACAGCCGTTGAAAACGTGTTGCTTACGTGAGCAGAATGCCCCCCCCCCCCTTCCCCTCAAGGGAAATTCTGCAGTGAGGACTAACATGGCAATGGCTACCTAACCATCTACCACTGACACTGAAGGTGATAAACCAGTGCCAAGCATTGACGTTGGTAAACCAGGAGGCGTGCCAATTTGCCGTTCAAAACAATTATTTGTGTTAGGCAGTGAACAAGTGCTTTTCACGGGATTCAAACTGTTGCTATACCGATGATTTGCTCTATTAAGCGACTGGGAGCTGGTCATATGGCCGTGAGTTCATAGTGTATCCGTGGAACTGAAATAGATGAAAAATTATTGTATGCGAGCTGCTTATGAAATATTTTACAGACCTCCTTCGCGACTGCTGGGTTGTGCGGCTGGTAGCTCGATGTCTTTTCTTCTTCTTCGGGTTGTTCACTTGTATGATATTCCGGCATTTCACTTTTACTCTCTATTCATGAATGATTTCTTTTTTGTGTTGATTTTGTCATACTGTCAGGCCTCAAGAAATAGATGAAGCTGCAAGGCGTCGTTTAGTTAAAAGGCTGTACATTCCGTTACCTGATGCTCGTGCCCGTGAACAAATAATCTCGTCTTTGTTGTCGCAACAAAAGTGGAGCCTCTGTGAAGAGGAGATCAGACAGATTGTTCAACGAACGCAAGGTAACCCACCTAACGACTGGTTGTAGGAACTCACTGTTGTCGCGTACAGTTTATTTTAGCTAAACAGTTCATATTGCTCTCTTTGTCTCTGTTTAACGTGTTTCGTGTTTTTCCATTTTAACGGAACAATATGCACGTTGTTTTGCTTAGTTGCCCTTGCGTGTACTGTTTTTCAGGTTATTCCGGTTCAGATATGGCAAACCTGTGCAGAGAGGCGGCTCTTGGACCGATAAGAAGCATAAGTGATATTCAATGTATTGATGCTGATCAGGTGTGCATACTAACTGCTACATCTGGAGCAACTGAACCATTATTTTGTCACAAGCAGTAGCAAAAAGACTTGAGACATTCCAAAAACGTTTATTCTGTTATTTTTTTCAAAACCAAACCCTATCCTTCCCCACCTAATCACAGGTCGTCGCATTTCGGGTTTTGTTTTCAACGAAGAGCTATAAACATTGGATATGGGAGGGGGACTCAAAAGCGTATTATCTTTTTTCTTTTTGCAAACAGCTTTTTTTAGCATTGACAGACGCAATTTTCAGTGAAGTATCGAGCTTTTTCAACTGTTTGTAGCTGTACCGGCAGATATTGCTCACTGGTATTCCACACACGAAGAAAAACAAAGAAACTCGTTGGGCCAAGGGAAAGACACATGACCTTAATCGCGTCAACTTGGGAAGGGGTTGAGAGGAGTTACATTGTCAAACGCGCCTGTTTCGCTTTCACCTCCACGTCAGTGAATTTTCTGTGTTGATTTCCGGTTCACACGTTATTGTCCAATCATAGCACCCATGCTTTCCTGATTCTTAGGCGGCCAAGGCACTGCATCTATGCAGATTATTGATTCAGTTCTCTCGCTGTTTTGTCGGGTTTAGGTCCCACCGATTGTCTTCAGAGACTTTGATGCAGCTTTACACCAAGTACGCGCCAGTGTGTCTGAGAAAGATCTTGATTTGTACACACAATGGAATAAACTTTATGGTAGCGGGTCAAAGTAATTACCACTGTTGCAACGTTTTCTTTCCGTATTTTAAAAGGTGTTCTTTTTTTTCAGTTTCTTTATCTCCATTTTCTTAGGTAAATACCGTAAAAGCTCTATTAAGCCCCCCCTCTCTTTTAAGCCCCCCTCTCTAATAAGCCCCCCCCCCCCACCCCATTTTGGGACACGAGATTTTGTAATTATTCCCTCCTGTTCCCTCTTACGAAATACACTTTATGCGGCCCAGTTGGTTTGTTTTTAAACAAATATACAATAAAACCAATAAAACACACAATACTGTTTCCTGCTCGGTATTAAATAATAAAGTTTTACTGCAGTTGTTTGAGATTTGTACAGAAACTATTTAACACGAAACCGGCGTGTTCAAAGATTTCAAATAAGCCCCCCCCCCCCACCCCCGCTCTATTAAGCCCCCCTCTCCAATAAGCCCCCCGTTAATAAGGCCTGAAATTAAATAAGCCCCCGGGGGCTTAATAGAGCTTTTACGGTAGGTAGATGATAAGACAGATTTCTTCTTAATGGCTTTTATTGATTCTGTGATCATACCCTTGCAGCTCTTGACAATACATTTGGAACAACATAGTAAACGGGCACGGCTTGCTGTAAGATAGTAATCATCCAGTAGGAACACATTTAAAGGTCATAGCGAGCAATGTTTTTTTCGATCCAATTTGTGAACATAGCAACCCGCACAAACACACTGAAATGTTTATGCGATAAACATAGAGGATCTCCCCAACTTACTAACCCCTGCAGTATCCACTGACCAGCGAGATTCTGACAGACAAAAGGTCCACCACTGTCTCCATTGAACCCATTTCGTGGCGTCATCCCAGCATCCCCTGCGCAAATCATGGCATCTGTAACGCGCCAAGTGCCTTTGTCAAGCAGCATGTTTGAGGAGGACGCGTGCTTCTTAGCGCATACTCTATTGAAACGACTGCTAATTCAGCTTGCTGAGCACTGTGGCTTTGTTTCCTGGTCGAGTGGTCAGACCCCAGCCTAGAATTAAGGTAACGGACTTTGAAAGGCTGTAGTTGGACCCAACGCTAAATCATAACTGGTTGCATAAAAGATATGTAGATAAAGGGAGGTTTTGCAGCGTTTTCTCACTGTCTGTAATTGGCACGTGGCCATGATTCTGCCTCTTAACTCCTCAAGAACAACTCATTTTGATACTGTTTGAATTGCCTTTGACTCCTGAGCAGTACTCTTCTGTTTTCACTTGCCAGTCATGTTTGACGAGATTAACTCTTATGTTTGCCTTATTTTCTTATTAAAAAATGCTTTAATCTTACCAGTAGTAAAACACTTTGTCCCAGGTGGTGCATGTTCCCTTTGCCGTGGTAAACAAACAGTGTTTACAAAGTCTGTATGGTGGGCGTCGCGTATTAATTGTACAAGAGCCAAGTCGTTAGTTTTTGGCACTGGAACAGAATAAGCTGCGTGACGAATAATTCCTAAACACAAACAACACCAAACACTTGCTCTGTGCCCTCGGTCTTGTTACGATTCACGTCTCCCAATACTATCGTGTATTGTGTGGGGTCAGTGTTTTCTATGCAGTGGGCCGCAGTCAACACCCACCGAGGGGTGATCAAAGACCCTCCACAGATAAAACCCTTTCCCTTGGTCTGCAGTTGAACCTGCCATGGCCATTCCCCAAGGGCAGCATCATTACCTCCGACATCACGAATTGAAGTTACTGCTGCCTATACACACGTTTCTGACAAAACCGTTGAAAAAAATATAGCACGTTAAAATCCAGTGGGAATTGCTCACATGGCTGTTTCGGTTTAGACAAACATTGAACATGCTAATCTTGCCACTTGTTTGAAAGAAGGAATCGTGAGGCCTTCCAAAGGGTAGAAGTGGCAGCGACATGGCTCCGAAAACAGGCGACAATCACCGACAACCGACAGAAATTGTCAGAAAACGCGCGACGTTTCCGACAGCGACAATTCACTTTCTTTCCATTCCTCTTTGCTTTCTTTGCGATAGCAACATTTGTCTAACGAAACAAGCGACAGACGGAGCCGTAAACGAGCGATTCAAGACCACCCCTTGGAAGGCCTCAATCGTGTGAAGATGACCTGACTTGACGATGACTTGGTTAGATGTGCAAAACCTCACGGTTATGGGCCAATCAATCACGTCCGGCCACATTTTCAATATTCTCGAAACCAGTTATTATTATTATTTTTTATTTCTTTATTTACTCCACATTATCATATAAGATTTCTTACAGTGACTAGGAGTAGAGAAGGAGTGGTGAAGGACATGATACAGTAGACTAATAAGCCTCTTGCTTGAGTTGATTGTTCCTTTAAAAATCGGTTTAATAGGGAAGCAAATTTGTTAGATCGGTTCGTGACCCCTCTCAAGTTGAAATACAATTTAAAAATAAAAGGAATCGATAAGATAAACATGATACGGCCAACATCATGTCCTGTCAACCAGTCACCCAAAGCTATCAAGTAAATTCTACATCGAAGCCTATAGATGCACACAAGATCAATAATCAGCTCAAATTCTTAAGAACAGATTAGGTAAAACCATTTTTGTCTTTACAAGAAATCTGGAGAAGAGCAGCGTCTACAAGAACAATTTGAGGATACTTTTTGTAGTCTTGACCTCTGTCATTGTTGGAACGGCAAAGGTATGTCGACTACTTCCAAGCAGATTGAAGTATTCAGTGGTTGTATGTACCAGTGAGATTATTTGCTTGGCAGTACATATCTGCAGCTTCAATGCGCTGCTGCTCGCAGGGTATATTTCGGCACTGACTGTTTTTATCATAAAATGGAGCGATTCGAAGGGTAAAAGTTACCGAAAATAGGCAGCATATTTATGAGCTTTTGGAAAATACCGTCTCTAGTCCGCAAGTTACCCTTTTGCGCGCGTCAGTAGCGAACCACAGCCATTGATAATGGTGCCTCTTGTAATATTGAATTTTCCGCTTTAATTGCTTAAAACGTGACGCTCTTGAACATCATGGCAACTTTCTCAGGGTTTGTATGGAACGGATTGTTTATGGTATCGTGGTGAGCATGTTTTACCTACAAACTGATCGGTTTCCAAACTGCAAATAGTAAAAGCACAGCTTCTACACGGTACACAGACCACCGAAATAGCTCCATCTTCACAAACTATTACCCCAAGCCGATCAGCCAATTTATATGCGAAGTAAGGTGGAAATGGAGAACTATTGTCTTAAATATGCTAATGAACTACGTCTGGATTTCTATCCTGTTTGCACCAATGGAAAACATTTAATTTCAGTCGATATTCGATCAGTTGTGATCCTACTAGTTCCGGTAATGTTATTCAAGTAAGTCATGTCTCGTGAGGTTTTTAATTCTTTTGAAAGAAAACTGACTCGATACAATAGAATGTTTGCGATCAATCTTTTTTCATCGTGGAAATGATTTGTTTTTGTAATAAAACTGTTTTGCACCTGCCTTTTCGTTTTAAAACTTTCAAAAAGGACGGATAATATGAAACAAAATCCCTAAAAGATAAACTTATCAACAAATTAATTTTCGTGAGCGATTAACAATGTGCAAAATCTACAATCCTAAGAATAACAAAAAACCACAGGATTCAGTGTGTTATAAGAACTGTCAAACAACACGGGCAATAAACGGAGAGTCGTATGTCCGTTTAACTCAAGTAAAGAGAGCCTTGTAACATAATCAGACATGTTACCGCGGCTTGCTTCAGGTCATGACGCACATACGGGGGCCATGGCTATTGTGCGTTTTACTGACATACTGCAGGGGCGTAGCTACCTGAACGCACCGTACGCACGTGCGTACCTGAAAAAGTCGGAAAAATGAAATAAAAGAAAATAAGAAACAAATATATAAAAAGTAAATGCATAAAAGATAATTTTTTTGTCAGTAAAACACACAATTTGCTCACTTTTATGCATTTAACTTTGCTTAGTTCTTTGATGTGTTGTTGATAAAACAACAGACGGTATTTTTCAACACCAAATTTCGGTTTCCAGAGAGGAGTGACGTGACTCATTGGTGGACCGAATGGTCCAGACAAGGCGGGTAAAAAAGTGATCAGAAAGCAAGCGGAATGGTAAAGAGTGAACGCGTTGTGGTCGCCTCGTTTTATAGCCTTTGGATCGGCCTGCCTTCGCTCTGCGAAGATTTCCATGGCTAAAATATCAATTACAGATTGTTACTTTGCCATCGACACTGACAAAATGACAGAGCAGAAAGAAGAAACTAAAGCAAAGCTTTAGCGTGAAGAAGGCTCAAGACGGAGCGCTATGTCACTTGCTGGTAGACCGCCTCGCTATCCGTGATATAACTTCATAAATATGAGAAAATCGACTTTAATGAGGTCATTTCAGAATTTATTGGAAAGAAAGACAAGATTAGCTCTGTGCCTGTAACGGAAAACCAGTTATAACTGCTATGAAAGCTATGGGCAGTTATATTTTCCATAGCTCAGGACTTTGATTTATTGTTCTTGGGGATGGTGAGACTTGTACAAATTGACGGTTTCTTTGTAAATTTCTAAGAAAAGGCTTGGTGCGGACTGCGAATCCAAGGGTGGTTCAATTCGGGGGAATTCGGTCGACTCCCCTAAAATTTTTTGTAAATGTGCTAAAATTAGTATTAAATCCCAGACGTTTCGAGGCTGCTGCCTCTTCCTCAGTGGCAAATGCGTAATTATTTCCCTGAAAATTAAGGCGTTAATTATAACGTCTAAAAACTTGTTACCAGAAAACTCTGGTGAAAAAATTAAAATAAGGTAAAGCAATGAAAGCAGTAGAGCATGTCGCTCACAGCAACAAATTTAGCGTTTGGATCTGCATAATATAATATAACATCGACGCCGACATATACCTGATGCATCAGCGCTAAGATAAGCTTTGGTGTGCTTATTGCTAGGATTAGCTTCTTGTTTCTTCAGCTTTTAATGAAGCACAAACTTGCATAGAAACGTAAAGCAAGCCTCTTCAGCCTGAACTCAATTACTTATGTCAAATCAAATGAATTCAACATAGATTTGTAAATATAAATTCGAATGTACATCGATAAATGTCGATCGTCTTAACATATTCTTTTGTTTTCACGCAAGAGTTGACTTAAATTTACAGCTATTCAATCACTTTATTTGCCCCCTGAGAAAGTTGGAAATCGCATTTTCGAGGACTAACATTTCAAAATTTCCCGGGGAAGCATGCCCCCGACACCCCCCCTAGAAACTCCCGCCTTCAGCGGTCGTATTATCGAACCCTATTCAAATAAATCCTAGATCCGGCCCTGAAAGATATAGACAGTTATATCTTACGTAGCCTCAGGATTTGGGTTTATAGTTTATGGAGATGTACACATGCACACATTGATTGATGTTTTGAAGCAAATGTGCAATGTGGTACAAGCGAAGCACTTCAATAAACTCAAAAAAGCAACACAGAATTTTACGACTTAGGTAATATTTCATAGGCAAGTAAGAACGCACACGCTTACAACATAACCTCTACATGCTGATGGTAAAAGAAAATTTAATGAAGGCACGTGAAAAAGATTGGAGACTTGTGGAGGGGGGAAGGGTTGGGGTGGAGAGGGAGATTTAGAAAATTGTGCGTACCTGTGGAAAAATCCTAGCTACGCGCCTGTACTGGGTGGTTTTGTACACCAGTCTAACAGACGGTCAAAAATACATCGGGACCTCTGAAGTTCCACCAGAAAGGATGAAAAACAAAGTTAAATGGTAATCATGGCTTTTTTTTTCACTGTGTATATGAAAATTGATGGTATGCTTATTGAATATAGTTGAGTGTCGTAACACCAAAACTAAATCAATTACTCAAGGTAATCGCAACAGCCACAAACGGCGCGACGAAGCAATCTGAATACGATGCAATTACATGAAACCGGTGCCAAGCAACATTTAGGGCCACACATTTTGAAGTTTCAATCCAGCGGTTTTGAAATAGTCCAACAGGCGTGTGCATTAATTAGCGCAGCCTTTTCGTGTAGTTCCCACGACTTTACAAGGAAGATCGTGGATCATGTTATTCTCAGTAAAAAGTTTGGAATCGTGGGCTCGGACACTGAATACCATTTTAGTCCTGTGTTTTCACTATGGAGCAGGTGGTGAGGGGAGAATTTTCATGTATCTGGCATGCATGATGTACATGCTTTCTCAAGAGTCTTTTGTAGAGTGCACATAATGTATGGAAAATAAATATTGGAAAAGATGTTTAGAAAGTCAACGAGCGACTTCAAAAAAAGTGCGGAAACTTCTGTCAGTAAACCGTTGATAACGTTCATCACCTTTGATAATAAGAGATACGGATATTTATTTTAACTTTTAACGCAATTAAGTCTTGGTAGACTCACTAGACTGCCATGTTTATTTTTAATAAACTACTTATCTTATCCTAGTTTATCTGGACATCTGGAACCACGCCACGGTGCTTTTCCAAAGACGAAAGTGTTTTATTTTGTTAATCCAGAAGTCTACACAAATGTTCATATTACAACACAATACTTAACAGGAATACAGAATTTGTTATAGCAAAATGTTGCTTATTTGTTTGTTTGTTGGTTTATTTATTCAGTTACAACTTACTTTCTTCTGTAACTGGACAACGCTCTTTCACATACAGTAGTGGAATTTGCCAATGGGAGATTACGCGCTACCGGTAACCTATGCTATCTGGTCATTGTTTCTTCCAAAACTCTAGCCACTTTTTAGATCACGATGTTTTCATTTGTGCTTGTTTACATACTCTCGTTTAAATGTTGTTTCTATTGCGTTTTCGATCCATTTACGAAACACGCTCACCCGAGTAAACACGGTATAATGATTACTTGAGGAACAGTCAGGGTCACCCCAGCTAACAATTCCATACACCACCCATTGGCCAGCGCTGTTCTTACACTGAAGGGGCCCACCGCTGTCTCCATAGCACCCACTTGTTTTAGTCTTCCCAGCATCCCCTGCGCAGATCATTTTGCTGGTAACTATCCAGGTTCGATTGTCCCGAGAGTGTAGTCCACCATTGGGCGAGTTATCCAGCTTCGCAGCACATGCGCCATTGGAGACGATAGGCATGCGGGCTTGTTGAAGGATTGCAGACGGTTCCCCTTTGCCAAACACTTGTCCCCAGCCTAAAGGAAAGAAATGGAGAATAATCGGAACTAAAACGTCAACAGTCTAAGCCACGGTACCAGTACTTCGCTGTAAAGCTTTTAATTCGCCCACATTTTTATAACAGTATGTTGTAACAAACGAAACGTCAGGTTTTAAACCATACTTGGTTCGTGTGTCATGTTTATAACCGCAGTTTGTTTTCTACCCCTGTGATCGGTATCATTTGGGTGTAAAACTGACGTAGACATTTAAGGTTATTGTTGAATCATTGTTAATTTATTGTGAACACAAACCTGTGATATAACATTCCTTTCCAACAGCGACTTCCTCCAGGAATTGTGGTAAGCAGGCTGTGTTAACTGCGTCGCTCTGTTTGGCTGGGCGAGAAAGCTGAAATAACGCAACATCATTTTCATATGGAACTGGGTGCGAAAATAAAGCGTGTTTGATTATGCGCTTGACGTCAAGTTCCTGCTCAAGGCCCTCCTTCCTGTTCTGGTTAACATCACCAAGGATAACCTTATACTTGCTGGGGTCGTCACTAAACACGCAGTGTGCAGCGGTCATTACCCAATCCGGCATGATCAGCGCTCCACCGCAAAGGTGGTTCTTGTTGAATTTTAACCACGCCTGCCATGGCCATTCGCCGAGAATCGCGTCGTGTCCGCTGACCACACGTGACGAGGAACCCACACTACGACCACAGCTGGCTGTCAAAACATTATATAGGATATCAGAATTATGCATCACTCAAGGTTTCACAGTACTGCCAATTTATTGGCTGTCAGAACGTTTTTCAACTCCCTCAGAGTGGTCGACTTATAACATGTAACCAGGCAACTGATTGATATACTACAGCGGGACATTGATAAAGATTTCTGTGAAGATATTTCATGTAGGAATAGGGAAGCTAGAGGGTCAGATGGAGAGCAGATGGGCGTTCATTGTTTATCTGCAATACACAGAATCTCTTATGCTTTACCTTCATTGAGATGTGATGTTGTTCTAATGTCCTTCAAAGGTCCTTTTGGAGGTGGCATTTTAAGACCAGTTGTCCCTCCCTCCTCATTAACTTGCGCACCTATAAAATAACATTTTCCAGACATTTAAGAATGCATTAGCAGCACATGATTAACAACGTATGATAATTGGCCGTTTTCATACTAGAGACGCATAATCCGTCTGGGACGAACTTGGGCAAACATTTGTAGTGGGTCTGTTTAGTTCGACTAGTATAAAGACGGGTACCCTGCGAACAGAGACATGACTTACCTAGGAAGATCGAAGGGCCTCTGCTCGCAGGGTAAAAGACAGGCACAAGACGCATTATGCATCTAGAAGAACTATCTTATTTAGAGCCTCTTTCAAGACGTACTAAGGCGGATAGTTCGTCTGCCTGGACGCATAATGCGTCTTGTGCCCGTCTTTATACTAGTCGAACTAAACAGACGCACTACAAATGTTTGCCCAAGTGCGTCCCAGACGGCGGATTATGCGTCTCATATAGTTCGTCCCGTTTTTACACTAGTCGGATAAAATGACCGACGCACAATTCGTCTGGACGAATGATGTGTCTCTAGTATAAAAAGGGCCAATAATTATAAACCTTGGTCATTGCGGCCTCTCCCTTATGGCCTATAAAAGACCCCATACAGTATCACGACCTCTCAACAGAAAAATTGCATAAACCTTCATCCTTCCTTGCTTCTTGCACTCTCTTCTCGTTAGATCCTTAAAAAAGGACAAGGAACAACAGCGGTTAGTTTTTGAGCCTGGAGGGTGATCCGACTCATCAATGACTAATTCAAGAGGAAAATAACCTGACAGAAGAAGAAACCCTTACCCTGCAGTTTACGTGAAACTGGTTCAATGTCTGCTGTAAAGAGCGCTCCCAGAGGATCCAGATGACCGCGGCTAATGATATGATGTCTGCCTGTTTACATGAAAAAGAGAGAATACATTCTTTAGTAACCAAACCACCAAGTTAGCGATTAGACGTTTATTGCATTGGTTTGTCCAGACCAACACATAGTAAACTCAGGAGCTGGGCTACGAGGAATACAAAATAGGTTTCTTAGACATGCAAGTCTTGTATCTTGGGTCGAACCAAGAAATTCTCACACAACTTGGAAGGGAGATACAGCGCTTTGTGATTTTACGCTTTTAAGAATAAAAAAACTCCGCCTAGCTTCAAATTTAAATAAGACCTGCTATCGTGTTTAAAAAAAAGAGATTTCAGTTTCAGATAGCGTCTAAACTCAGTATCGTACTGCTGAATAATTCTAAGAGTTTCAAGTTAACCATTTTGCACTAAAGTACTTAAAAAGAGAGCGGAATACGAGCACTGTAAGGCACAAACTTGAAGCGAGCCTGGTTGATTTTGCTTTCCGCAGTTTCACGATGAATTATTGTGATGCAAATGTTTTATTGTTTGTAACCAAACGAATACGACCTTTTGAAGTAAACCGAAGAACATTTGCGAAATTGTACTCAAATATGAGATATCAAATGCACAATCAAATAATTTTGAGGAAAAAATCATTGAAACGCAAAACAAATTTCATTCTTTGAATAAAAGTCTCTAATGGAGCTGAAGAAATTACTGTTCCTTAAAATTCATCATGCAGACACTGCATTATAATAATTTCAATAAAATGCGCAAAAACATAACTTCCACTAGTCCTTCCTTTTTCATGGTCTAAGTTTCAGCTAAGCCTCTGTATCTAGAAAAACTGTTCAGTGGCTGGGAAAACGTTCGTTGAATAACATTCTGACAATGTTATTTCCCTTGCCGAGTGTTATTTTGGCTGGTGTATTATATATAAATGTAGACCATGCAATAATGATTATAACGTTACCTTCGGTTGTCATCAAGGACGACAAAATAACCACAACCTTGATAAGGCTGACTAGAACGTCCATGATGTGGATCAGTCCAGTGAGTGATCCACCACAAACCACAAACACCAAATATCGAGTGTCTTCCTCGCTCAGTTGAAACTTATTACTTCCTGAGGCCAATATGATAACTTATGTATTATTGGTTGACCAATCAATTTATGATAAGGGAGTCTGCTTATCTGTGAACAACAAAACAGATGGCAACAACGCGTCACTTATTTCGTTTTACTGTTGAAAACATTTAGTAATTTTGTATGTTGCATTTGCCTCTAGTTCACCATCCTAAGATCAATAATTTACTGCCAAACTGCTACTTGGAGTGGGATTTCCAAATCAGTTAAAAGTTTGGCAGGCAAACAAGAATAAAATAAACGTTTTCGTGGCAGATGGTTTTGAAATGGAAAACAATATTTGATATGCAAAATTCACCCGTGTCGATAAGAGTCCATCTATATTTGTGAAACACATGCAGCAATTTGCTTAGCACAGCCGAAAAAAACTCCAATGAATACATTGCCTAAATCTTGGGATGGTTTTAACGAAAGTCAAAATTTTTCAAATGTTCAAGTAATATTCCCAAACCGCAGCCTCTTGGAAAGACAGTTACTTCTTCTTTAAAAAGTCTGTAATATAGTTCAAAACGCGTTAATTTTAATTTCACCTGACAGCTTCGTTCTTCAAACGTTTCTTCCAGTCACTGCCAGTGTAATTTGTAAAGAAGATAACTTATTTGTGAAAGCATTTTTTAAAAATAATAATGCAAAATGCAAAAATTGTTAGGGCATTTTTAAAACAAGCCAAATGTATTTCGTCCTAAAATACAATATGAATATATCAATTTATCCAGTTGTTCGATTCTGAGTTTACGCTGTAGAATTTTCTCGCGTCTGATGCATTTTGGACAATAAGAGGTAACACTATTTGATGCTGTATTGCGAGATAAACAACAAACTGCCAGCTTCTATTGAACGATAACAAGCTTAAGTAACTACCGGCACACCCAAACAATCCCAATTATCATGTTTTATACGCCCTGCGCATGCTTAAAATGAAATCAATGACTTGAGGATTCCAAACAGAACATTCTCGACCCCAGAGCTCTTCTCGGGCTTCGCGCCTCGAAGGCTCTGGGAAACTCCACATTGATCGTAGCCAAAATCTGGCTATATAGACTTCAAAGCGCATGCTCGACTACTCAAAATCCAAAATGGCGTCGCTGTTTGAAATAGTCCTTGCAGTATGACTTAGCAAAAGGTGGTAAAGACTCTAAATTTCGCTTGCTGTGCCTTTCAATAACACGCGAACTCTGAAGTTCAAATCTCAACCGACAACTGCGGTTCTCTCTGCCCGAAATCACTCAAATTTCCAGCGGCTTCCGACTGCAACCGAGAGGCGATGATCGATGATTTATGCCGCCCAAAGCAGTTTCAAGCATCAGAAGCGTGGCGGCTGAGTCCTTTGATTTCCTTTACGTTTCTCAGGATAATCAATCGGATAGTTTCAGTTATTTGAGGACCTATCCATGGAAACTTCCCGACTCAGGTTAGGCAATTCACCGAATCTTGACTTAGTGGTTTTCTGGAGTTTGGTGTGATTGATCGATTTTATATTTTCATTTGTTTTAGTGAGAAGTAGCACGGTACTTGGAAATAAAAGCGGGGGAAGTTTGTGGCTCTGAAACGACCCTTTTCGTTCTTCCTAAGCGATGGACACAAAGTGAAGGCCGACAGCCTGGAAAATTACATCAATGCAATAAATAACAATTCATGCTTGTTGAATTGGGCCGTCGTCTTTCATCTCATTCCTTTGCACTATTCTTAGAGATAAAGAATACGGGATTTATGACTCTAAACCCCGTATTTAGCTTACATGATTCTTCAATACTTTTCAATGCAAATGGATTTTTCGTCCCGGAGTGTGTTCGGAAAGTTTGATTGATGGAAGCCAAAACGCGGTTTGCATTTTGGCGGTTGGCGCTTGAAAATGAAATCTGTATAATTATGAAAATCGCAGTAAAGGTTGAGCAGAAATCAATTATATTGAAGCTGTTGTTTGTACAAGGAAGGACGTTTTAGGGGTTTCACTCATGCTTGTTTTGTCAACTTTTTTTCGAAGCTAGTTCGCTTCACAAGAGTAACCGTTCAGGTTTTCGCGCTTACCGAGTTGGCCAATCAGAAGCAATTTCATTGTTTCAACTGATAGCCAATAAGAGCTGGAGCTTGGGTAGAGTTCCCCAGAGCTCTTCCCGCCGTCACGCACGTTAGACATGCGCAAAAGGGAAGAGTTCTGGCGTCGAGAATGCAAACAGAAATGATCTGTCTTAGATCCCAACGTTGACACCATACCGAAAAGACTAGGATAATTTGGAATGAAATTGAAGAGACGACGATCTGTCCTGCGTGCAGACGTCTCCTATTTCCCAAAGGAAACAGGAGACGTCTGCACGCAGGCTAACGACGATCAGGCAGGTATTCATTTAACATTTTGTGCACGCCCATTGTTCTCTTTCAATTTTCTAACAGTTTTGTACACGCCCTGTTTGTACTAGCCTGCGGTGCAACCGTACTTGTCACGGCTCAAAACAGCTATCTTTGGATTTTCCTAAATAGGCGTCATTTAAACGCTCCAGCCAAAAATAACTAAATCAGCCAGAGCACACTTTCAAAAGCTGCAGAAAGCCAAAAGGGAAGCGCTAATTTTTTCCAGCCAGCATCAACATTTATACTTAAAACCACAGCAAGAACAGCGTTTCGGCTAAATTCCCAGCGAATGTTTCTTATCC
The DNA here is from genome assembly GCA_016490735.1 of Pachyseris speciosa. Taxonomy (NCBI): domain Eukaryota; kingdom Metazoa; phylum Cnidaria; class Anthozoa; order Scleractinia; family Pachyseridae; genus Pachyseris; species Pachyseris speciosa. Next base: position 466,352 of record JAEMWC010000255.1, read on the forward strand.
CTTATTTAGGTCCCAGTCAGGAAAATCTTGCCCCGGCTGGGGATCGGATAATTTGAGGAGAGGATCCGTTGGGTACTCCTGTAGAAAGCTCAGAGCATGCCACTACCAAAGAATCAGAGTCCTGCCAAGTTATTTATCTAGGCTCTCTTTGATGCCCTCTTACGTCCTCTTACCTCTCACTGTCTCTTTTCTCATGGCTCACAAATATTGTTCAAACTGAGCACCGAAAGGTTATGTATGGAACTTGGCATCGAGAGAATCAAATGCAAGTGCTTATCCTCTAACTTTGTCTCTCTCACTTGAACCGACATTCTATGAAAGGAAGATGACAATTTGCTTTTTTGTGTCCATGACGAGTAACATGGAATTGTTTCCAATACTCTCTCACCACCCTAGCCCACTTGCTTGAAAGAGTTTGTCGAGACAAAGATGGAAGCAGAATGCATTAAACCGTATTTTTTATTTTGAGAAGCTCTTCATGAGATATATTTTTCACCTTATTAGTTTCTGAACGCTATTGACTTTAACCTAAAACTTTTATCACACTATTCATCTTTAACTTGCTTTTTGTTCGACTCGGCTGATTTACTCGTTCAATACTTTCTCGATCCACTCTCGAAACATACTAACTCGAGTAAATACAGAAAAGTGACCAGCAGAAGAGCAGGTGGGATCTCCCCAGCTCACAATACCCTGCTGTACCCAAAGGCCAGCGGAGTTCTGACAAACGAATGGACCACCACTATCACCAAAGCAGCCACTTTTGACAGTCTTCCCAGCATCCCCTGCACACAACATGGCCGAGGTAACAGCCACTGAAGAGTCCTCTGTCGCCTGCATTTGCTTGGCTTGGCAGACTTGGTTGGACACCACAGGCATAGCAGCTTGTTGCAGTTGAATAGCAGCAGAGCCAGGATGATCCATCACACCCCAACCTTTGAACAAAACACAAGAACATTTCACTTGGTTTGACGTTGCTCGGATTGCAAGTATTAAGACGGTGCTCTAATCATAAATAAAAAACCAAGTTAGTACGCAAATGATTGAATGAAGACGAAAGGGAGGGATCTGAAAGTAAAATAAGTAATCAAATAAGAAGGCTATTGACTGGCTTCTGCTGAATAACCTGAGATGTAGCATTTGGTCCCTGGTGCCACCACTTCAGCCTTGCTTGGTAGACATACAGTGTTTACAAAGGAAGTCTTGGAAGCCGGACGTGTCAACTCAAGTAAGGCTATGTCGTTGTTTATGGGAACTGGCGAATTGTACTTTGGATGTACTACTACACGTTTAACGCTAAACGTCTGCTCAGTGCCATCAGGTTTTTGTCTGTTGAGGTCACCCAGAGTTACGCTATACATGTTGGGATCGTTATCTGAGATACAGTGGGCAGCGGTCATGACCCATGTTGGTGCGATCAGAGAGCCACCGCATATGAATCCCGAATCCTTGGTCTCCAGCTTTGCTTGCCACGGCCATTCACCAGCAGTAGCCTCTTCTCCACCAATCACGCGTCCTCCTGCTGCTGTAGCTTGGCCACACGTGGCTGTCACATGTACAAAGGAAATGAAATAAAATTATTTGAATAAATATGGGTTATTGGCCAAGCGTGAGGACAAGATGGCGAGATATTGGCCAAGTTCTTTTTTTGTGTTCAAACAGGCCTATAACTATTCAAAAACCTCGCTACGCCCCTGATAATGTCAGTTATTTTCTTTGGGGTGGAAGGCTTTAACTTACACAAATTAATGGCATCCACATCCTGCTCCCTGTTAGCATCATCCCTTTCATATAAGGAGCCTTTATCGTATAAAAAGCAAAATACATACTTAAGACAGTTAAATAGCAAGGAAAAAAATTAGAGCTGATATGTTTAATTCTTCATATTATGTTATTTATGCCGGAAACATACAAAACGTCATTCACTGAAAGGGCTTCAAAATCGTTCATCAAACAAGAGCCATTGAACGCATTTCTTCTTTGCGTGCTGAAGGCAACTAATTTGAAGCCGAATTCAGAATTTGCTAATAGAATGGTTGATTTTCTCAAATGAGAAATGTGGATGATATTATTCAGTGTGGCCTTAAGTGCTACCAAGTGCGGACAACACTTTTATTGAGAATTCCAGCTTGTCAGTGTAAAAGGGAAATCATACGCAGACAATATAGGCGCAGAGGGCGCCATCTTCTTACAGATGTCTATCAAATAGTAAATTATCCAATGAGGAAATAAGATGTTAATTTTGAGTTAAACTATCAAAAAAGGTGTGAATGCAAAATGAGTCAATGCTGAATAACAGGTTAATGATGCACGTCGTATATATGTTTTTACTCTGATTTTCAGGTTTTTGATATACTAGTCACCCTTGTTAAAACTGTGCCCCATAATAATAATAAATTATATTTTATGTCAAGAAAATAAGGCTTGGTTTGAGTTCTCTCGTGTGTCTAGTTTTAGTTCCCAGCCGCAGTCAAGGCCGCATCTAGGCGAAGCACTGTAATCAGAAGATCGGTTTGTTATAAGTAGTGGGGATGTGTCTTATTCTAACTTAGTGGCTTCCTATACTAGTATGAGGTGATTTCTTTTCATGAGCTGTGTGAGTCTGGAGAATAGCGAAAACGCAGCGGTCTAAAAGAGCGCAGATGAAATTCCGTATATATAACTTTACTATACGATTGCTCGCTGGTTAGGTTGTAACGTTGTAGTCCTCTGAACTTAATAATTAAACTGGTTAACTCTTCGCAAAATGTTGCCGTGACAGGGTTTTGTGGGGAGGCTGGTTTGCCAGCAGATTTTTCAACGGACTTGTCACGAATTTCTTTCGTTTCCCCTGAAGGCTTACCTTGTTCCGGGTAACTCCCGTGAAAGCGACATTCTACAGGGAGCATTAAATGCAATAACCACAAAAAAGTTAAAAGGGCGATCAGTGAAGACACCATCATTCGTGATCACCGATGAAGCGGCTTGAATTTGTTGAATATCTGATCTTTATCAGCTACTCTGACAAATGATAAACTGCTGCTGATTAAAACTGCCTCTGGTTGGCGTCTACAGGGCAATTAAAATGGAAATTTTTCATATTAATTCAACATGATTTACTCAACCGATGTCTTGACAGGTGCTAACTGTTGGGGCTTTTTTGAAAAGAGGAGTTGGACTCATTGCGTGTACAGGTTTTTTTTATACGATGATGACGACTCGACGACTTGAAGCCAAATACAAGCGAACTGGGTGCATCGAGCTTTTCGTTTTAGAGGAGAGATCGCATGTCTCACAGTCTAATCATTTATGCTCTACCGAAAGCTTTGTTTTTAACAACAGCTTTTAGATGGAAGCAGGTTTTCTGTTAATTGTGCGCTCGTATTGGGCCGTATTGGTAATTAGGTCATTTATTCTTTAGAACACTTCTTAACTTACTCGGATTCGTGACAAGGAAAACAATGTGTTCATGTGTGTTCATGAAACTGCCATGTGAAGGGGCGTGGGCTATTGTTTCGTTAACAGCACCAATCAACAACGTTCTTTTTTTAAGAAATAGTTTTAAACCAGAATATAGCTTACGATCGGCCATTTGACGGTTTTCGTTACTTATCAGTGAGGGAGAAAGTTCTGTTGGGCTGCTGTGTTCCCCCAGCCTCTCGTGAACGATATTATTTGTAGGTGAACCAATATAAGTTGCTTCCAGCTTGTACATCTCAGCGTCCCTTTGCTGACTTAATGGCGTGGCGTCATATATTCTTAACGGTGTCACTTAATTGAATTGTGGTAGCGTGGACTGAAAAACTAAAACGAAAGTTTGCTTGAATTCGGAACTCCAATGAAAATTAACGGAAGGTTTCCTTCGAAAAGCTGTCTGAATAATTTCAACCAAATTTTAACCCATGTGCACCCGTGCCGGCCAAAACCGGCCGCGCAGAACCATGTCCCTTGTACCGCTTGTGACGTCATCAGTTATAATACTCGTGGACAACCTTTACATGAAGCATGTGTAAGGGGAAGAGATCTTTCAAACAATACCCAAATGAGCACCATTCCGTCAAACAGGCCGGAGAAAACGCGAAAAACCAAGTGACGTTGAGCCGAAAATTTGAATGACCCACTTGCACTTCCTTCCACCTAATCCTATGATCCTAAAAGTTTTCCACAAATCTTTTCCCCAGGAAATACCAATAAGAGAAAAAGAAAGCGAGGCAAGAAAAGCGAAAGAAAAGGGGAGGAGAGAAAGCGAAAGGTAGAAGGGGAGGGGGTGGTGAAACTTATCAACCCAAAACTTCGGTTTTCTGCGCATGCCCCGATCTTGGAAAGAGCTAATACAGAAGCAGTGAAAACGTAAAGCTTGTGGGATGTGGCTGGAGTGACAATGATATACCTCACAAATTAATGTGATTTGGTAAGCTGAAGCCACTCTAAAGGCACTAAGGCCACATGGTAGCTTGGGCTCAATCTTTGCTTTGGTAGATTTAAGGGGTAATGCCCGCTACCATGTGGCCTTAGTGCCTTTAGAGTGGCTTCAGCTTACCAAATCACATTAATTTGTGAGGTATATCCTTGTCACTCCAGCCACATCCCACAAGCTTTACGTTTTCACTGCTTGTTTTATGGATATGTGGGTACTTGAGCCTGAGCATTAGCTATGCCATGCTGATGAGGCCTAACAAGGCCGAAACAGCTGTCCATGGCTGCTAATGCTTGGGCTCAATCTTTGCTTTGGTAGATTTAAGGGGTAATGCCCGCTACCATGTGGCCTTAGTGCCTTTAGAGTGGCTTCAGCTTACCAAATCACATTAATTTGTGAGGTATATCATTGTCACTCCAGCCACATCCCACAAGCTTTACGTTTTCACTGCTTGTTTTATGGATATGTGGGTACTTGAGCCTGAGCATTAGCTGTGCCATGCTAATGAGGCCTAACAAGGCCGAAACAGCTGTCCATGGCTGCTAATGCTTGGGCTCAATCTTTGCTTTGGTAGATTTAAGGGTAATGCCCGCTACCATGTGGCCTTAGTGCCTTTAGAGTGGCTTCAGCTTACCAAATCACATTAATTTGTGAGGTATATCATAATACAGAAGCAATCTCGTTCCCAGAGCCCACGTGTCTTGGCGCTGGCCAAAAGACACGTGGGCTCTGGGAACGAGATAGATACAGAAGGGCGCCATGAACTCCACCAGCAACAGAGTTTTGGTTCGACGAAGACGAACGACTAGGCATTCCTCAGCAATTTTCACGTGCAAATGCCCCTAAATGTGGCTTTTTACTGCACAAGACACTTGAAAAAATAAAACCGTACAATAAACATAAATACCATTTCATTTTGACATAATTTAAATATATACCACAAATATCTACAGCTTCAAATCCGTGAATTACCCAATGTCTCACATACCACACCTGGATTGCCTTTGGTGGTACGTTAAAGAACCCACACACTGTTCAAAAAGAGTAGGGAACATAGTTCCTGGTGTTTTAGTCTATCTCTCATCTGATAGTTGGGTTGGTAAATGCTCGGAGATATTACCTGTATAAGCTACTCTGAAATCCAAGGGTAAATAAAGTATATGTATGTGTGTATATAACATATCTCCGCTTTACTGAAAAACTAACAAAATCATGCAGCAGCCATTAAATTAGTGATTTAAGAACACAGCGCACACAAAATAGTTTTCTTATTTATCAAGTGCAGGTCTTGGGTGCCTCTTGCGGTGACATGGACCAGTTTTCTCATTTTGCAGCTATCTCATTTCTGACAATTGAATGGCATGGAGTTTCCATGATAGGGGAAGTTGAAAAATACAGGCACATCACTGAAATACGAAAATTTGGTTTGTCGATGGAGTTGATAACGTAAATTGACCACCATACATGCAGAGATTTAACAGGGGCAGCTGACATAAAATTGTGGTATTTTTTCAGATTCAAAGCTTTTTGAATGCTTGACAGTGGTCAATTTACATCATAAACTCCATTGATAAACCAAATTATCGTGTTTCACTCCCTCACCGACCCAGCACCACAGTTTCTTTTAAAACTAACCCCGTTTTTACATCACTGAAACAGTCTATTCACTGAGAAACAAGGCCAGTACTTTGAATGGACCTTGAATTGGTCAGTCCTCAAAATGCAATTTCATCTTGATTCAACACTTTCACGG
>JAEMWC010000255.1:477500-532500 GCA_016490735.1 Pachyseris speciosa
AAATCGCAGCAACATAACTTTGCCATTTACAAATCGCAAGGAAGATGACTTGGCCCAGCGTAAATTTATGCCATCGATAGCGCGCCAAATGGTAATTTATTCAGTTTAAGGCGGGGAATAGTGAGTCGAAAAACTAATCATTATGGCGTCTCGGGAATCGTTGTCTAACGTTATTACTGAAGCTGTTTCTCGAGCAGTCAATGACGCCCTGAACAGCGCTTTGTCTCGGGTAAGTTCTTCAGCCATATTACAATTTAGTCCTCTGAAACAGTCAACGATACTGAATTACTGTTTCTCAAGTTAGATATGCGTTGTTTTTCTAGAGTTCGCATAACACTAGCGTGCAATTGACATATATTGACAAAAGAATTCAGAGATAATTGCCCGGATGAGTATCACCCCACACCACCTCTAGCATTCACATGGAGAAAACTCAACCCAGCTAAGCGGGTTACCCGCCCTGGCTGACCGGTGAGGTACCCCACATCACATGTAAACGCGATCGAGAAAGAAAGAGAGATTGTATGGAGAGATTGGTAATCCCACCTAGGTGGGGACCTCACCTTCCTGGGGTCCCCCACCTCCATGTGAACAGGCCCGAAATCAAAAACTTAGGACAGCCAGACAAACTGCGAGCTCATTAGGATCTGTTGACATGGCGGTGGGGACCTCAGGAAGGTGAGTTACCCCATCTAACCGTGGTCAAAAAAAGCTGGCCATCACATGCAACCCCGGGGCGCTTGGGTGAGGTTTAAAATGCTATTGCGTGGTCGCTAGGAACGTATACTGACAAAGGAATTCAGAGACAATCAGGGTCAGCATGAACATCACCCCACCCCACCTCCAGCATTCACATGGAGTAAACTCACAAAGCTGTCCTGTTGGCACTTATTGCTGGAAACATTTTCATTTCTATCTGAATGGTTGGAAAATATTCAGCTAAAGCCGCTGGTTCTGTGTTGAGTTAGCAAAATAATTAATGTCTTGACGTATTTTTTGTACATGTATTTCGTGTACTTTTATACTGAGTTTTATGAACACTGCTTTCATAATTGTATTTTATTATTAAGAACGGTATTCCTTTTATTTTAGCTGTCTTGGAGTCTTTCTCCCCCCCCCCCCCCCCCCACCTCTAAAACCCCCCTCCCACCTAGGTGGGGTTACCAATCTCTCCATACAATCTCTCTTCCTTTCTCGATCGCGTTTACATGTGATGTGGGGTACCTCACCGGTCAGCCAGGGCGGGTAACCCGCTTAGCTGGGTTGAGTTTTCTCCATGTGAATGCTAGAGGTGGTGTGGGGTGATACTCATCCGGGCAATTATCTCTGAATTCTTTTGTCAATATACGTTCTTAGAGACCACACGATAGCATTTTAAACCTCACCCCAGCGCCCCGGGGTTGCATGTGAAGCCTAGCTAGCTTTTTTTGACCACGGGTAGGTGGGGGACATCACCTTCTTAGGGTTCCCCACCTCCATGTGAACAGGCCCTTAGTTTGCCTGTTTCCTCGTGGTCGTAATGGCAGGGGCTGCTTGTTGCACGCTAGTGTTATGCGAATTCTAGAAAAACAACGCATATCTAACTTGAGAAACAGTAATTCAGTATCGTTGACTGTTTCAGAGGACTAAATTGTAATATGGCTGAAGAACTTACCCGAGACAAAGCGCTGTTCAGGGCGTCATTGACTGCTCGAGAAACAGCTTCAGTAATAACGTTAGACAACGATTCCCGAGACGCCATAATGATTAGTTTTTCGACTCACTATTCCCCGCCTTAAACTGAATAAATTACCATTTGGCGCGCTATCGATGGCATAAATTTACGCTGGGCCAAGTCATCTTCCTTGCGATTTGTAAATGGCAAAGTTATGTTGCTGCGATTTAGAAATCGCAAAGTCACGCAAAGGTTGTACAGTGGAAATTTATATATAGGGAGCTTTAGCAACGAGAACGGTAACGGCAACGAGAATGCCACAAAACAATAACAAACAATGACTCCGCACGTACGTTTTGGTACATGTGTTTACCGTCCTCTGCAAAATAAAACAATAACGTGAAATGACCAAATTTTAGGTTTTCTCGAGAACGTGAGTGCGTTACGGTAAATGTCACTTTCTTTCTCTTGCTGTAATGCCGTTTATAGTAATTTAGTCCCTGGTTTATATTGTTGACATCTTACAAGCTAAACAAATTGAAATAATCGCAAAAGAGTTATGCACATGTCATCGGCTTCCCCGTGGGGTCGACCCCCGGGCCAACCAGGGAGATATGTGGGGGAATACAAGGAGATGCATGGGATTTTTTTCCTGAGGGTAGGGGAAAATCTTGACATTATTTTACGATCAAAGATTAGAGGGTGGGGGAATTCATAAGTTTGAAAAGGATGTCACGGGGATTTTCAGCTGAGAGGCACCTCACCCAGGGGACTTTGTCTTGAGAGATTCCCCGACCCCCGGGGAAATCCCAAGTTTGTTAGACTGATTTTACAATCCCCGTGGTTAGCCCGGGGGTCGACCCCACGGGGAAGCCGATGACATGTGCATTACAAAAACGAGAATTTATATTTTCGGCCGTCGTCTTTACGAAAGCTCCCTTTTTATGACCAAACGACTACATTTGCAATGTACGAAATACCAAAAATTGTACCAAACTGTTGAGTAAATAATATTTTTACACTTGGCGGCCATATTTTTACACTTGGCGTATTTTTACACTTGGCGTACTTTTACACTTGGCATACTTTTACACTTGGCGCCCAACCGCCACGTCATTATTTATAAACCATGAAATTTTGCAAGCGCCGCGAAAGTCATGATTTATAAATCATGGAATTTGCAAAGTGCCGCTAAATTCATTATTTATAAACCATGAAATTTTGCAAGCGCCGCTAAAGTCATGATTTATAAACCATGGAATTTGCTAAGTGCCGCTAAATTCATGATTTATAAACCATGAAATTTTGCAAGCGCCGCTAAAGTCATGATTTATAAACCATGGAATTTGCTAAGCGCCGCTAAATTCATTATTTATAAACCATGAAATTTTGCAAGCGCCGCTAAAGTCATGATTTATAAATCATGGAATTTGCAAAGCGCCGCTAAATTCATTATTTATAAACCATGAAATTTTGCAAGCGCCGCTAAAGTCATTATTTATAAACCATGGAATTTGCCAAGCGCTGCTAAATTCATTATTTATAAACCATGAAATTTTGTCAAGCGCCACTAAAGTCATTATTTATAAACCATGAAATTTTGCAAGCGCCGCTAAAGTCATGATTTATAAACCATGGAATTTGCTAAGCGCCGCTAAATTCATTATTTATAAACCATGAAATTTTGCAAGCGCCGCTAAAGTCATGATTTAGAAACCATGGAATTTGCTAAGTGCCGCTAAATTCATGATTTATAAACCATGAAATTTTGCAAGCGCCGCTAAAGTCATGATTTATAAACCATGGAATTTGCCAAGCGCCGCGAAATTCATGATTTATAAACCATGAAATTTTGCAAGCGCTATAAATAATGACATTTGCCAAGCGCTTAAGTCATGATTTATAAATAATGACATTCATGCAGCACAGCAAAAGGCATTATATATAAATCATAGAATTATGCTCATGGCCTGAAATTTCATTATTTATAAATAATAAATTTGCACAACTGGCAAACTTCATGATTTATAAATAACAGATTTACGACTGCTTTGCCTAACTTCATGATATATAAATAATTTTGTAAGACATAGCTTTATTTATAAATAAGGAAAAAAACGGCTTGAATTTAGTCTAAATAATAAATTTACAAACGGCGCCCCATAGTGGGCACACTGTATAATTATACTACAGGGTTGTCAACCCCCAAGTCTTCAGATATATGAGAAATGTGATAGATGACGTCATAACGGACGTGACGTCATTGTAAGATTTGGTCTGATTGGTTTATATCCGACCAGTCACATTATTGTTTTGTATTACAATGGTAATGCTTGCAAAAAGGTTGTTGGAGTTTATAGTAAACGTTTTAATTCTGTTATCCATGTTAACAGTAAAATAGCTCAAACAATGCAAAATGTTTAAAATTTTATTGTTGTGAAAGTTGAGTCTCACAAGAAATTGCAAACTTCGGCAATTGTCCAGGAGATTTCAGACTCTAATCTGGAGACCGGGAGAAACAATCCAAAATCTGGAGTCTCCTGGATTATCCGGGAGGGTTGAAAGCCCTGTACTAGTAACTTAATTGTAGATCAGGAACGCATTCGAGTATCCATTGCTACGGTAGTCTGATGTGATAGAATACTGAAATCGATTACAGGTTTGTAATGTAAGATGACAGGGTTGTGATCGGTTGTGTGTTTCCACAGGTAGCCCAAGCTCGAGATATGAGTATCTGTTCTGTACTATACCATCGATTGCATCTACCCATGAACGCACGCGCCCAAAACATGTTTTCACGTGATGCCGAACATTTGCGTTTCAGTTGTCAAACTTTTAAAGTTTTCCTGCCCAAATGTGAAGTTTCTTCGGTGTTCTTGTGGTTCAATTCACTGTGAATGCAGTCAAGAAATGTGAGGAAAGTCAGCGAAAATCCCTTCACTGATATATATGATATATATTGAAAGTAGGACGCCTTTTTGATAATTTCTTCCTTTCTTGTTGACTGAAAACATATCCCAACGAGTAGTGAAACACTAGCAGAAACTTCACATTTGGGCGGGAAAACTTTAAAGTTTGACACCTGAAATGCAGATGTTTGACGTCAAGTGAAAACATGTTTTGGGCACGTGCGTTCACGGGTAGATGCAATCGACGGTATTATGCAAGAGTAGAAAATTAATAGCAGAGCTCCGGCAGCTCGAAGGGCCGCCAAGCGGAGCACCATGGTCAAGAAAATATGGTAACCCATCTGCTCAAGAAAATTTGGTTTTTGGCCACCGTACGTACATATGTACGTACGCCCGTACGTCCGCCCCTCCATGTATGCGATGTGAAATGTCCCATTAATTGTGTGTTGTAACCCGCGTTTTGTGTACATCTTTTGATATTGGACATCAATGTGATGGCCAATTGACACCTGTCAAAACAAGGTATCCGCTGACCAGTAGTATGTGACCATATCGTGGGCTCAAGTTAAGACCTCATCAAGGTTAGCTGTTTTTTTTAAGTTGACTGCTGACCAGGTACTGGTTTTTGATTGATCGCAGGCTCAAGCCAGGTGTGGGACCAAAACGAGGCTTGATTTTTTGCGCGCTTTCTGCGGCTCAAGATTTCACATTCAGTTGGTTTCTTCATTTTGAGCACAACAACTTCATCTTTTTCAAAGTTCTCTCTTTTAATTCGCGTAAAAGGCATGAAAATCAAGAACTACTTAAAAGGTACTCCAGAAGGTGAATTTTCAACTGATAAAATGGAAGAGCAAAACATTTTTCTCAGGAAATTCTTAAATTTTGGATCCAGTTGTATGGCGCTCGGATTGTGTGGTTGGAAAACAAAATGATTTAATGCTTCAAGGGCTTGTTCACTTTACCGTGGCATCTTACAGCTCACCATGAAAGTTCACTTAAGAATTCACCGGCATTAATGGGAGGAACGAGTAGCTCAAACTTGGTGGAAGGAGTTCTTTCTTTGGACAAACCATTTCCTATTATTGTAGATGTGTATTTTTGCTTCAGAGGATTGATGTGATCAGTGGATTTTCAAGTCGTAGAAAGCTTGACAACATAGGTAACTTAAATAAATTGAACCTTAGCATTTGAGGTTTAATCGTTATTACTTTTGTTCAGGAATGAAACTTGTATTTTTGTCTCGACTGGATATAAATAACAATCTACTCGTTTTGGACACAAAGAATTAGCGAGTCGAATTGTTTGTTTGTTGTTTCGCAATGAACGAGTGTTTTCCTCCGCTTGGCTGACTGTACAAGTCAACGTCAGTGTTTCTATAGTGTTAAGAACTGAAAGAAACGTTTGCCCTTATGTTATTAACACGTAATCGCAATGAGTCCTCGTAAAGTATCTCTCATGTTTTGCGCAACAAGGGCAATTTCAGCAAATTTCTGAAAACACAAGTGATTGCGTTCACAGAACGCAGTTCTAATCCAGACTGAATTGAGATTTTTTGGGACAACTGGTGGATCTTGAAAAGAGCTGCCCCTGCAATCTGCAAGCAATCTGCGGGGGCCAACACGGATGACATCATCGGCAAGCCAACTCAATAGCTTTCAAAATGGCGGCTGTCCACGAGGAAGACGAAAGTGATGTGTAAATGTTTTAAATGAGCTGCTACAGCCTGGAAATGGCGGCAATACAACTACAATGAGTAGACAATTGATCAAGTAAAAGCGGAATTAAATCGACAAAATCTTCCAAAAACAAGACCTGTTTGATCAAGTTGTTGAACGTGATGAAATAGGTGGTTTGCAGCCAATCTCTAGAGACACAGATAACAATGGTGAAACGAACAAATGCTGGTGGACGAACAAAAGGAGCTAATGAGAGATGTATTGTTTACGTCCACCAGCATGGCGGCGATGACGTAACGTGCAAACCACCTATTGGGGTTCTTTGTGGCAAGGATCGGCGATTGAAGTGGATGATCTGCCACCTCTCAAGAAACAACCTCAACTGAAATTTGTTATATCAGGATAAACAAATGTCTGAGAAATATTTTGTACACTTTTTTTACACCACAGATCTGCCATTTCGTCACTGAAACAAACAAATATGCCATCCGAAGGAACATACCATGTTTGGTCGGAGCAAGTCCTGAGGAGCTGAAGGAATTTCTGCGGATGACTGTCTGGATAAAGCTCAAACAATTGCTGATTTCTACAATAATATGTTTGTTGCTGCTACAACTATTTTCAGAAACCATGTTTCAATATTGTGTTAGTCAAAGTTGATATTCTTTAGGCTTTACAAGATGCTGTAAATGTGCTTTTAGTGTTCAAAGATCATCATGGACCACATGGCCCTCCATATGGTGGTTTTAGGGTTAACATACCAAGCCTACCAATACTCCAACGCACTCTCTAATCTATGATTACTACTAGTATTAATCCTTAATTTTACTCGGCCCCATGCGATTACCTATCCAAACTATCAGGATTGTTTTCCTTTTTCTCTTTTCTATGACATTTAAGCTTACGTCTAAGCTTAACGTACTACGAAATATGTTTGTTAAGCCCTGGCTAAAGATCAAACATTTTCATCCAACATCATGTTTTTCACACATAATGTTTGGTGGCTAAACGCATAACAATGTTTGACCAAACAGTGGACCAAGTGAGTCCAAAAATGATTTTTGCATATTATCGCTGAAATTTTCGACGTTATGTGGTTTATTTGGTTGTTTTTTACCATTTGTGTATGATTTGTTTGTTGGGGTGGCTAAACGATCAAACATTTGTTCATAATGCGAAATTTTGGATGAACATGTCTGATCTCACTCAAACATGGAAAGCCATTTAATGCACTATTGGGAGAGGTGGCTGAACATTCAAACATGCTCTTCCAACGATGTTGGATGAAAATATTTGATCATTCTTAGATTGCTAAATTTGTTTTCGAACAAACACACGCGTTGACTGTATTGTTTTCTTGCAATGTTTTGAGGTCTTTGAACCACAGTCAATTCCTGTTGACTGCACTAAACACAAAATATTGGCACAAGGAAAGCCATGTGGTGTTGCTCAATACCAGTAAAAATAAAAATTGTGGAGCTCCGCTTTTAGTCTTGGCTAAATCTATATATTATAAGGATTATTTTGTATGGGGATAAGATAAGATAAGATAAGATAAGATAAGATAATTTATTTAATGTCAAATACACAGGGAGTGGCTACCCAGTCTCCCAAGCCGGAGGCTCATGTTAAAAGTGATTGACAATTAAAAAACTATGAATTAAGAAATAGGTTGCCGCCTATTGAAGTATAGATAAAATAGATAAAAACGAAAGGCTAATTAAAAAATACAAGTAGAAAAATCCCTAAACTATGTTTCAAATACTAAAAAACGAAAAAAAAAAAAACATAATTAATTCAACGAAAATTCCAAAAAAAATATTTACAATTTCAAATAGAAAATAGCTTTCCTTGTTTCAGTCTTGTGTTTCTTAGTCTCTGGTATGGATTCTTGGTCGATTAAGAGAGATTTAGGTGGTTTTTGGTTCCTCTTATAAAATGACGTATTGTATACAAGGGTCAGGTTACATGGAAAGAATTAATGGTAATGGTAATGGATTTATATACCGCACATATCACATTAGTTTCAATGGCAGTTTAAGCCGGTTACAGACGAGCAAGTTTTCCTTGACAAGTGTCATTGACAATTTTTATTTGCTCATATTTATGAACGACAAATTTTCTTTGACAAGTTTTGCCTTTACAAGTTTTATTTGCTTGTGTGAACGAACGAACAAGTTTTCTTTGGCAAGTATTCACTGTAGCCACCAATTCAATTACACAGCGGACAACATTTTATTTGACAAGTTTTCCTTGTTGACCCGTACAGACGAGCAAGTTCTACACTGTGTCAAGTTTTTCCTTGACAAGTGCACTTGTTCAAAAACTAGCATGCTAGTTTTTGAACAAGTGCACTTGTCAAGGAAAAACTTGACAATTTTTTCTTTACACACCAGCAAATAAAGTTTGTCAAGTCAAAACTTGTCAAGGAAAACTTGCTCGTCTGTAACCGGCTTTACAATGCCTCTATAGGGTGAGATCAGACATCAGCTGAAAACCAAAAACCACCTAAATTGCTCTTAATTGACCCAGAATCCATACCAGAGACAAAGAAACACAAGACTGAAGCAAGGTAAGCTACTTTTTATTCGAAATCGTAAATATTTTTTGAATTTCGAGAAAAACCATTTTCCCCATACAAATCCTTATACGTCTAGTCTTGCATAATACAGTACAGTACAGATACTCATACATGTATCTCGTGCTTGGGCTATGTGTGGTCCAAGGTGGCGTCCAAACCCTGAAATCCCATGGCATCACGTTGATATCCGCAGGACATGGTAAAACCAGCGGGACAAACAACACAATTAGGATGCGTTCTCCTTCATTGAATGCAATAATCCGAGATTTGTTCCTCTTAATAACTTAAGCTTAAGTTAATAATTACCCCGATTATCCGGACATGGCGGTACTGTGGTAGATTGTCTGGGTAATATAGAGTCTGAATAATAGAAAATTTGGATATTAATACCGTAAGACAAAACAAAACAAAAAAAAACATGACTGGGTAAATAGCAAAGGTGGAATTTAATCATGCAATTAAGTGTCAGCGGTTCTTTGCTGACTAAACTGCGCATACAGTGCCTCATTTAGCTCTTCACCGCTTGCAATTTCAGTGATTTTATTACCCCTGCATCCTGTGTCCCTGACGCATAAAAATCCCCAAAGATGCAAAATAATTCACAGCAAGCGTCCTGCAGGATGCAAAGATCGATCAATCTGTCAAAAGATGTTTTTGAAGAAATCCTGTTTGTGTGATTTTAAATCTGCAATAAAATCTACCCCAAGTCAAGAGAGCAATATTGCTATGAAATAGGTCCAGAAGTAATGTCTGAATGACTAAACAGAAACATTTCCATGCAAATGCTCCAATATTAAACATTTCTTTTATTGCAAATGCTGCCATTTTGATTTACCTGATGGAGTGGTTACTCATTATGTTTACCATATATGGAAAGCATGTGGGTGAACCAAGATGGCCAACAATGTTTTGGAGCTGATAGATTAAATGGCATAAAGTTAACCTTTTTCTTGTGTGTAAACACTGATAAAAAAAATGCAAAAAAAAAAGAGATTTTGCAACCTCTGCCCTGCCAAAGCTAAGTTTTGAAGGGCAGCCGCTTCGTACTGTTTCAAACAAAAATTTTTCTTTTAGTCTTTTGTTGTTCTTTAAAACAGAAAAGACTATTTTAATTTCAATACGCTGTAATACAGCATTTTGGTATCAAAAAAAATGGTCATGGTAATGGATTTTTATACAACAACAACAGTTTACAAAACATGATTAATGTTAGGGTATACCACACATATCACATAGTTTCATGGTGGTTTTCAATTATATTCTTCTCTAGGGTAGATCGGATGTCAGCCTGTAAAATGACTCCAAATTACTAAATGCTTTACAGTCGTTTCGTTACACAGCATTTCATTCCACACAATGGGTGCTGGAACAGCACCTGTTGTGGCTGTGGAGGCCAATATGGGAGTGGCAGTCCCTGCCACATCATCTGCACTGCAGGTGGAGCTTGCTGGTTGTTCTTGTGCTCTTTTCTCAACTAACAAAATGCCGTTCTCTGATTGGCTACTCTAGTCACTATCTATTCTGTGATAGATAGTGAGTAGCGGTTGTCAACAAAATGGCGCCCGCTTCTTCACGTTTTCGAAGTGTCTGTGAGGAGAATTTGGATAATTTACTTGTTTAGTTTTGAACGACTAGTAGATTTATACTAATTAAAAACAATTAGATTATTTGCTCTCTATTTCTATGCGTGATAGCTGATGAGGGCCGCGCCCTCATCAGCTATCAGCTATCATGCGATAGAAATCTCGAGCTCACAATCTAATTGTTAAATAGAAAATTAATGATGCACTTTATTAATGCGATTTTTAAAAAAATGTGTTAATTTAATGCATCTTAATTTATGCCGATGTTAATATTTAAATCACACTATATTATGCCATTGTTGTTTTACAGCTCCTTTATTTCAATAACAAAACCTCGTCTGCTCAAAGCTCCTCTATCAGAGTCACTATCTAACAGTTCTTCTATACGAATTGAGTTCAAATGTCTTTCGACTGGTCTTTTCCATGGCCTATTCATCCTGCCACTGCATGGTGAGCTAACAATGACTGGAACTGCTGCTGTTTTTTTCCTTTAGATATGTAAAATAAAGTTACAGTTACTGTAGGCACACATCGTTTTCGAAAATTTTGCGTTACTTGATGTATGTAAACCTAACTTTTGAAAAATTTGCATTTATTTTGTGTAACAATTTTGTTGCATTGTCAAGGTGCATCATTAATTTCCTGTAATAGGGTAATTTAAAGGTTATCAATTAACACACAATAATGGAACTTGGCGACAAACAAGTTCTCAAACTCACCATTAATTTGTTAATGTACTGTCATAGTTCAAGAGATTTTAAAAAATTCAGCAAAGGTTTAAGCATTTGAAAATGTTCAAAACAATAGGTCAACCCTTCTTGTCTAGTGGCTGCTATTGGGTGATAGCATTTACTTGACAGAAGCATCAACATGCAGTAAGCTGGAGCCCTTAGCCCCCTTCCATCCCCTCCCCATAGACTGAACTTGTAAAACAGCAAACGTAAGAGGCTTCCAGGGCATAAGGTGGACATGGGCTGCTAGTATCCATGCCTTGTATAAGAAGGTTGTAGTTTTATCAGGAATAACACTTTTGCTCAAGCCATTTTAGTCTTACAAAACATCTTTCTTCACCTAATGTACCAGTATATTGTCTTCAGCTCTGTCTTCACGGAACAATCAATGGTATTTTCTGTTATTACTATCAGTCGTAGTTGGTGTCACCGAATGCCATCCCAGCCAGTATACTTCACATATTGTTTCTTTTGGTGAATATAAGGACAAGACCTTCCTTTGTCTGTCACCAACATATTGTTCACTTGGAACAACAACAACAACATTGAATAGAATAGAATCAGTTAGGTAAATGGCAATAAATGAATAAACAAATAACCAGAGTTCACTTTTTCAGGGAGGTGAGAAAGGAAGTCAAACATGTGTTAGATGAAGAATGTGAGAGACGGAGAACAGAAGCAAACAGAAAAATATGGGCAAGGCAGCGTCAAGAAAGAATTGAAAATGTCAGGAATGCTATCGTAAGTGAAACAGGAAACAAGGTTATATTCTTAATGGGAGGGGGAGGGGGAGAGGGAGAGGGGAGGGGAGAGGAGAGAGAGAGGAGGGGGAGAGGGAGAGGGGGAGAGGGAGAGGGGGAGAGGGAGAGGGGGAGGGGGAGAGAGGGAGAGGGAGAGGGAGGGAGGGAGAGGGAGGGAGGGAGAGGGAGGGAGAGGGAGAGGGAGAGAGAGGGAGGGAGAGAGAGAGGGAGAGGGAGGAGAGAGAGAGAGAGAGAGTTTAGAGTGTTAAACAGCAAGGTTGAACTGAAGGTACCACAGAGCGGTTACTTAAATTTCAGAAACAGAACCCAGAAAGCAATAAGCTAATAATTATTGCATTGTTTATTGCCATCTACCTTTGTTATGTTTACCAACCATGAAAAAGAGTTTCAAGGCTAATAATATACATGAAAAAATTCTCGTTTCTGATTGGCCATGAAAAAGTTTTAGTCAGTTTTAGGAAACACGATGCAGAAAAAAGGTAATTCAGTGCAGAAAATAGGAAATACAGTGCAAAAAAGAAGACAACAAAACTGAGGATTCTGATTGGTTGATAAACAAAGGCACTGAAGTAAAGCCAATCAAACGCGGCCTCTGAATGGTGCAATTCAGCTACATCAATGAGCTGCGAGCAAAAACAATGGCTGCCATTTAGAGGAGGTCTTCTTTTGCGAGCACAGCAACAATGGAGCTGAAAAACAGCCCTAAAAATGAGAACAGTGACGAAATCGAAAATTATGAGCCCGTAAGCGTTGGACTAGCTTAACCTTGCTCAAGCCTTTTTATGCTGAGATAACAAAAACAAACAAGGCCAAGGTTATGAACCAGAAACACTGAAGGTACTGATTACAGTCCTTGATAGACACTTGAAGAACAAAGTAGCTTATAGCTATAACCTTTAACTGTTTAGCCGGTTTTTGCAGTTTAAAAAACTGTAAAAACATTGATAAAGCTGTTGTTTTGACTGAATGTGTGATGAATAACGTGTTGCTTCTGCAAAATTATTGGTAGGCTATCTCACAATTTTTTTCATGAATATTATTAATAAGCAATCACATGATTTTTCTCGTACAATTTGGAATAAATAACCACTTGTAAATTTTTTCAAAGACCACAAATTGCACTCGCCCTATGGGCTAGTGCAATTTTGTGAGTCTTTGAAAAAATTAACAAGCGGTTTAGTGAGCTAAATCTTTAGAATATTTTGTGGTAATAAAAATGTAACTTAATAATTATATGAAGATCATATATTGATTGTCACAGTTATGAATGCTATTTAAGCAGTTTCGAAAAGAAAGCCTAAAAAAAATCATCTGGGAGCTGGTGATTTTGTTGATTCACTCACTTGTGGGTTATTACAGTGTACAATCAACAAAATGACCAACTGCCAGTTGACTTATTAGCTCACAGCACTGCACTGGTATCACATAGGTCATGGTTTCGACTCCCGTACATGCATGATTTTTTTTTTCAGGCTTTATTTTCGCTACTGCTTAAGTAGTGTTCATAACTGCGACGATTGTTCACATCCTCATTCTCAAATCCACAGTTCAGTATATGATTTTCATATAATCACATTCATGTTTTCATCACTCAAGGGTTTATTACATGTACGAACCAACAAAATGACCAGCTCCCAGTTGGCTTGTTAGCTCAGTTGGTAGAGCGCTGCACCGGTATCGCAGAGGTCATGGGTTCGATTCCGTACAAACTTGAAACTTTTGTCAGGCTTTATTTTGACTGCTGCTTTAGTGGTGTTCATAAATGTGGTGATCGTTCACATCTTCAAAATTGTTGCTACTTTTTTTCTGTTGGCTAAGTTTCAATCTTTTGAGCATGTTATCCAATATTACAGTGGAAGACCAGCAATATTAAAGGTGAATACATGTGTTTGATGTGTCGCTGACGGTTTTCAGTAGTTCATCTATCTTTGTAGATTCAGTATGTACAGGGTGTATGATAAGTTTTAGTATTTTCGTCTGTTGCATCTTTCACAGGAAGAAAGCAAGACCTGGGTAACAAAAGAAAACCTCGAGGAGAAGATTGCATATTGTTTGGAACATGAAACAAACTACAACTTTGCTCTGTCACCAACTGGAGAGAAAATTTTTTCAGTGTCTCCACCAGGTTGTGTAGACACGGAAGAAGACGGCCCAGGACCGGCCGCGTATTTAACAACAAGATTCAGTGCAAAGGCAGGTGATCAGTACCAAACCAACAAACCCTGAACACAGAGAAACGAACCTCTCAATACAGAGGCAGGTGAACAGTCAACACCCAAAAATGCAATATGTATGGTCTATCAAAATTATGAGAAGGCTTCACGGTCAATTTTACTTGCTGTGTTCTATTACCTTGCTAGACATTTGGTTCATCAATTTGATAAGATGCTCACTTACAGGCACAAAATAAAAGCAGTCTTTGTTTAGATGAAAGTTGAAGTCCCTGCCAATGTAACACTAAAACGCAATTCAATTTTATTTACAGGTTTTTATGCATAGTTTAGTTTCCAAACTGCATCACATGCAGCAGAGTTATCTGCTAAATGTCTCTTTGTTTAGGTCGCGTGCAATAGGAGTCCTGTTTTTTTTTTTTTTTTTTTTTTCATAGGTAGAAAGTCGAAAACGTCTTTCACGTCAGGTGAATTTAATGAACTAACCGCCGACTGGTTAGTTCAGTGGTAGAGTACCGGACTAGCGTGCGGGAGGTCGCGGGTTCAAACCCCGGCCGGACCAACACTCAGGGTCTTTAAATAATTGAGAAGAAAGTGCTGCCTTTGTGAAAACAGCTGCAAACGGATAGACTTTCTAGTCTTCTCGGATAAGGACGATAAACTGTAGGTCCCGTCTCACAACTCTTCACAATTGATTCTGTGGGACGTAAAAAAACCCACATACTGTTCGAAAAGAGTAGGGAACGTAGTTCCCGGTGTGGTGGTCTATCTCTCATCTCATGGTCAAATGCTCGGAGATATTAGCTGTATAAGCTACTCTAAAAATCCGAGGGTAAATAAAGTGTATGTATGTATGTAGGTAAAAGAGATGAAAGTCCCGCATTATTTTTAATTAAAATAAGTACACAAGTTGAAAAGGCCGCAGGTAAAACAGTTTCACTACCAAAGGTCTGCTAACAGATACCTTTTGCGAGTGTTTACTGGCGACGCGAGCTCCCCTGCTACATACACACCTTTCATAAATGACACGACGCAATGACCAAACGGTTTCTGTAACTATCAGATTAATTTGTTTCGCGGAAGCAAACGAGGTGTTCTTACGACAAATATTCCGTTGGAACGTCGAGGAAGCAGTGTTTCTACGCCAATGTTTTCTCCTCTGCGAAGGCTTTTAAGGCCTTTATTGAACGCCGGCTCAGCAGCTCCGAAAAGAAGGCCGGTATAATATGCAGTGCATGCCTTAACAACCGAACTGTCAAGCCAACTTAGAGCTGGTCATTTTGTGAGTTCGTAATGAACCCCTAGAGGATGAGTAAAGGTAGAAGGTTTCCAGTATTGTAATATGTTCAAAATGACAATCCATGTAGTGATTTGTAACACTTAACCCTGATCTCTGACTCTTTCGCTAGAATTTTCATGTCCCCCGCATTCGATTACATAAAAGCCATTCAAATATCGGAAGAGTGCGTTATTCGTTGTTTGTGTGGTTATCACTCATGCCAGTCACGGTTTTTGTGGGCTTAATGTTGCTTTCCGCTGCCCATATAGTTGGCTGGCTGTCCGATTGTGCACAGCTAATCGCTCTCTTGGATTCCTGAAAAGAACTCTGAAAGTATCTTCAAGTTCATTACGTGAGAAGGCATATATTGGATTTGTGCGCCCCCAGCTTGAATATGGCTCTACAATATGGGACCCAAGACCAGGCGTCGAAAACAATGGAGCCCACAAGGTCGAAATAGTTCCACGGCGTGCCGCAAGGTGGATACTGAAGAGATACCACAATACTTCTAGTGTCACCGAGATGCTTGAAGACCTGGGCTGGAGAACACTTGAGCAAAGGCGAGTTGATGCGCAGCTTGCACTCCTTTTCAAGATCCGTAACGGTCTAATCAGTACCAGTCGACGCTAGAAAGTACCTCCGACTCGCAGATCCTGGCTCTCACACAGCAACAGCTTCATCTCTCTATCTACCAGTTCTTCTTCTCACCGCCTTTCATTCTACCCTAAAACAATTACGCAGTGGAACAATCTACCTCAGTCTTTCTTTGAGAACTCTAACCTAACTAAATTCAAGCAGTCAATTTCTTCTTTCACTCACAGTCCTGTAAACCAGAAACTTGTATTTTTTTTTTCTTGTGTTTTCTACGAGCTGACCCCACGCCATTAATCTTCGGCCCCGAAGGGTAGGCGTTACCGGTAAATAAATAAACACGTTTCTATTGCTGAGTGGTTTAGGGAAAGCTATGCTATGCAAAGCAACCTAAAGACCACTGTCAACGTCTTTGAAATCGATGTGACCTTTTCAAAGAGCTGTTGCCTCTGTGAATCGCGGGATTGGATTTAAAGTGTTCCCTTGGACTCCTTGCACTCCGTGTTCCTTTTATTGTAACGCGCACGTGATGGCGCCGAGCCATAAGCAAAGATTTCCCAGCGTTCTCATTATAAGGCAACAAAACTCGGAGAAAATAAAACTGCGAAAGGAAGGACGAAAAAGATTCTTGCCGAGGTGGTTGACACTAAGATGCTTGAGGATGATTTTTCTAATGTACCATTATAAAACAACGTTAAAACGAAACGAAAAGTAAAATAGGTAAGTTAAGGTAAAATGATGAAGTGGAAAAGACAGCTAGGCGGCTATGGCATTCAAGCATGTGGCAGATCGACTACCCCACCCACCAGCTCTTCATGTTAATAAGCCCTTAGAGAATTACCTCCACTGATGCGGTATAGGAGCCAGCAGCATTTGAACTGAATTGAAGAATACTGACAACATAACTTTAGAGAGAGAAAACTATTATTTTGCGCGAAATGTCGGTGCAGATTTCAGAAAAATAACATGAGAAATGACACAAAGTAAATCGAGTAATGAAAAGCGAACTCGATAACAAAGCAACTGAAAAAAGGCTTATCTGTATTAACCGAAACACTCTAAAGAGAACTCTTCTGAAAAGTGTGCCGTCTTTTAAAAATGCGTGAAAAATGAGCGTACAGTTTCGTGGAAGGTGATTTCCGCTCAAGTGATTTCGAAATAATATTTCTTGTGTCGATTACTTCTCCATAATCCCTGACTATTATTACAACTTTGCCGGCCTCAACGGGGAATCTCACCTTCCCTTAATCAGCTGCGCCATGTTCTACTGCTGTTTTCCAAAGAAATGTTTTGTCAGGTTCGTCTATTTGGGTGGTACTCCGTCCAACTAGTAACAGGGGCTTTTGGGGGAATTTAGCTCAGTGGCTAAGTGAGAGTTGCGGGATCTTTTATATCAAGTGGACCAGAGCTTCATTCATTTATTGATGATCTTTACACATTTCGTTTCAGGTAGAACTGAAAGTTCTTACTGACAGGCTAATTGTCATATACGAGTTGCCGGCCACCAATAATATTTGGACCGAACTCATTCACTTACGTAAGCTGAGCAAATAGAGGGAATTCACACTTGTCGGACCTGTACAAGCTAAAGCTCATTTACCTTTCTAAAGGCGTTGTTCCAAAAGCAGGTGAATCTAAATGCTCGACGCTTTTTGTGATATTTCTCAACTTCACTTGAATTTAGTTCTACTGAAAAATGTCCCGTAGCAAAACCAAGGAATTATGATGCCTGTTCAAACACAGACACCTGTGTGTAAATCAGTTTCACCCAGATTGTGATCATAGTGTGTTATCTAGGAGGATGGGTGACTTTAACCTGTGATAAACATGACAGATATTCTAACTTGTTCTGTTTTACTCTTCCTTCAAAACATTCTTGACCTCTTGGAATAAATACCAGTTAAGACAAATATCACAATGCGGTCTATAGACTCAATTTTGTTCCACTGGTAAACTCAAGAGAAATCTCATTCTGTAATAGGAATTTTTTCGTCCTAATGAACGGAAAGGTAGAAAAATTAGTAATTATTCCTTTCGTTAGGAAAAAGCAATTTCACAGTTATGATTGAACAAAAGATTCCAGCTGAAGGACAGGTTATTGAATTTCTTAACGGTTTTTACTAATACAACTCCGTTCGGAGTATTTTGCTGTAAATGATATAAAAAAGAGAACATTATTGGCTAGTGATATACGAAATTGCTTTCCGTTAATATCTGCCGGCATGTTTGTAATTAGATTTCCGCGTAAACGCTAATGTTTTGAAAATGGTATTTTATGGTGGAAATACAAATTTTAAACCAGCCTGGCTGAGGTTTAATTTGCTGAGTATTGCTTGTATGCGGATCAAAAAGGTAAGCAAGGTTTTAAAAACTGCGACTGTTAATTAAGCGATTCAAAAAAAAAAAAAAAAAAAGCGGCTTTCGTTCTCAAAATTGGGAAAGGTAAACTACCGATAAAGACAACAATCTACTAATCATTGCATGTCAAATGACATCTGTAGAAAGAAAAGCTCTTTATTTCACGAAATCAATTTTGCGGTGTTAATAAGCCAAACACCAATGGAAAACATAATGCGATATCCTTTCAGCTTTGACTATTGTTCCGACACGGCATTACACAAGGAGTGGAGGCATGCCTGTCAAGAAAAAGAAAGCTTTTAATAGGTCAACACAACACATTCCATGTTCTTTATAAAGTGACGAGTTGAATCGACATGCTCTCAGTTTCGCGAATTTTGAACTTAAGACAGTATTTTCCAAACAAAAACGTTTTTCAAATGTATTCTTATAAATACAAGCGAATTGAAAATTATTCACAAAAAGGCCGACTGACCTTTGATGTTCCTTAAACATCCGGTCATATAATTATTGAGGACTTTTAAGTCGGATTGAAGAGAGTGATTTTGTAAGGATTGGACAAACCCGCCATCAACAAACACGCGTATGGCGACATATACAGAACTGAATTGCCAACTTCCGGCCCGAAACACACCGGAATACTACATTTGAAAGAACGAGAAAGAGTTGAAAATAGCGACAAAAATAACTCGGCACAGCATCATTTTCATCTTAGTTTTACATAAAAGCCAGTACCAATCGTAAGTAACAACTAATTTTGTTTTTGTTTTGTCTCGATTTTACGCCAAACCATTATCAAAGCAAACGACGTATAGAACAAACTGTTTGAAATTGTTACGTTATGCCTTCTGAGACAACGATGTTCTGTCCTCCAAACCTAGTATTTTTATTTAAATTTTTAGAAACACCGACAAAACGTTTTCATATTTTTAGGTGAACGCGTTGTTTGGCCCGTGCTTTCTCGAAGACTAAGCGCAAAGCAGCGAAAATGAATACAGGGCAATGTTTACCACATAAGAACAAGCCTGTATGCAAAAAAACCCAGCAAAAAAACCCTGTATGCAAAAAAAAAAAACTCCCAAAAATCACTTAGCATAGGTTTCCACCAAGCCCTTCAATTAAACAACACACCTATTTTTCATGTTTCTACTGAGTTATGGAAACAAGAATTTTAACCAATCAAAGCTTTTCCCAGCAGCATGTTACACAATAGTTTAATCTGTTTCCAGCAAAATAGATGATCATTTCCTTTCACAAAATTGATTCCGAACGTGTTTAGTGTTTTTATTACTGGGATAGCAATTACGGGCGATTAAAGTTCAACCCATAATGAGAATTCATCGTTAAGGGGTCTTTTTCTCAGTTCTGTCCAAGTTGTTGGTCGTTCAGTACCATTCGCATTCACAGGTTATAACTTCAAAGTTGTTATTCTCTTGGTTCAAGCTATTGTAAAAAGTGCACTTAGTATATTACCGCTAACTCGGTGAGATGACCAGCTTTGGTTATCCATGCCAGGGGTCCTGATACGGTATTGTTGATTTAGTAAGATCAGCATGATTTAATGTTAACATAGAGAGTCAGTTGCCATCCGAATGATCTGTACGCGAGTTTAGCGCGCGTTTCATGTTGTAAACTCAAAATACATTTTCCAACGATCTTTTTCTCATAAACATACAGTGTATGTTTTTGAGAAAAAGATCGGTGGAAAAATGTATTTTTTTTCTTATTTTGTTGGTTTTCGAGAGGCAGCTGGAATCAGTTAGAATGTTCATGTATATTTTGCGATAGTTGGGGAAAAATCATCAACTTGCACGGTTGCTTTGTAACGTAGATTTGTTTCAATTTACGAATTTTCTGTTTTCTTGGCTCTGCTTGACCAATCGTTGTAAAAGTTGATTTTTTCGGAATATCTGCGGTTAACCTTTCATGTGACTGGGCTACAAAGGATTAGGGAAAATACTCGAGATAGCGAGGACCCTATAGTGTCGAAAGATCAGGGTTTTCAAATCATGCAAATTAGATAGATGTCATTTATCATCAGAGAAGAAGAGAGAGTGTTTACCATGATCAACACTGAGATAGAAAGAAATTCGAAATGCTTTCAATGTCAGGTTATTTTTTTTACATATCCTGTATATATTTGATCTTTATGATGTATAATGCTTGTGTATCACACCACCTGGTATCAGCTATCTGGCCGTACTGATAACTGATGTCACAGCAGGCACCGCGCAGGGGGAGGGACTGGGGGAGGCTTTAGCCCTCCCCCTCCCCCACTTTTCATCAGTACAATGTCTCAAGGGCAATCGTATGTTGAGTTCAGCTTTGTGGATACGTTACTAATTGCCAGTTATGATTAGTTAAGCGAAAAGTTTACTTAAATCTTGTTTTAAAACTATTTTTCACCACACCATGTATTTCTAGCCATTTCAGAGGACTTTAATTTTAAAATTTTCAGGGGGAACATGCCCCCGGACCCCCCGAGTTGACTCATACTAAAGCGTTCGGAGTGAGCCCCCCCCCCCCCCCCCCCCAACTTGCAAAGTTGCTGCGCGGGCCCCTGCACAGTTTTACTAAGGGTGCGTTTCTTTGATTGGATTTTGATCCCAGATCACGCAATCTCGTACCCAGAGTCCTCAGGCTCTTTGGCCAGCGGTTAGTCGCCAGGAGAGATTCTGGGATAATGAGAATGGATATTGGCTGGTCCGTAACGGCATCCATTGTTTTACCCAGCTTTTCTGGGAAAATGGCGGTCCATTATCCCAGAGTCTCTCCCGGCGACTAACCGCTGGCCAAAGAGCCTGAGGACTCTGGATACGAGATTGGAGACTATGCGGATTCTTTACCACCAAAGAAACGAAAAATCCGAAAATGGATTTTTTTTATTAGCCGTGACAACCCCAACATGTATAAAAATTATGAAAATACAAGCAGGGCGGATAATTTCGGTTCAATTTCACGATAAATTCACCTTGATCGTTCGCCATGACCCAGCTGACAAAATAGCGAGAATATGGTGGATACGACCACTTGCCAACCGTACTACTTTTTGTATCTGTTCCCGAAAGAAACGCACGGATCATGAATCCTAAAACGCCGAATTTGGATTTGATCTTATGTATCTACTCGGAGGGTGGATTCTTTAGATTCATAATCCTTTTTTGGATTTTAGTAAAGAAACGCAAAATCCATTTTTGGACTCAAGAATCCGGATTTGGATTGTCCCAAAGAAACGCACCCTAAACCTCATCTGGGTTTGGACAGACAGTTTTGACCAGCTAAGTGTTCCAAAATGTGGGCTGCATTCAACTGAGGTTAACCAGTAGTTATTCCCCAAAATAAGCTCACTTTCCTTTGACTCGTCCAAAAAATTCAGAAAGGGTTTGATCAAACATTGTTACAATCTTATAATGGAGGAATCGCGTGTCCATTCGTGGTTAAGTTGGCAACAGCAAGAGCCGAGGCGCACAGGAAGGAGAAACAAAAACTGAGAAGTTTGTCAGATATATAGGTAAAGAGTATAAGTTTTTTTTTTTTATAGATGAAAGACCCACGAAATGGTACAACTCCCCAGCGAGACGATACTAATTTACATGAATCTCTCAATCCTCTCTCGTCTGTATCTCCAGAAAAAAGCAAGAGCACTGAAATCAAAGCGTCGAAACAGTGTATATCAGTTGATAGAAACCTCACGACTATATTGACCCCTCTTGCTTTCCATTGTTCAATATTTAAAGTATCCAATGGCTTACATTTCTAACAAATACAAATTCCAGATAGTACGAAAAGGCACTGTTTTTCCTCTTCATAGTTACCGCATTATTTTCTTTAACTAGTTAGCAACTGTAGACCCGCTGTGTCGAGTGCTGTCATCGGGTGTTAAGATAAAACATCAAGGTCATCGGTGATCATCGTTCTCAGGTGAAAATCCTTAACCGTCTACCAAAGCGAGTTCAACCGGTGAGGGATAAAAAAGTTACTTGGTGATATGTTGTTTGTAAGCAATCAGTACTCGTGGAAACCTCAACAAAACGGCAGCCTCCTTAAAACTGGTGCCTACAACACGGGCAAGATTCCCAATGATTGCCAATGATTAGTTCTGTTTAGAGCTACCTTCATCTGGGACCATCTCTGCACTGTCACAATGGCAATGACCATTCTCACATGTTCATCGTTCACAGGTTGTTTCATGTTGGGTCTATGCAACCAAAATCTGTCGTTCTCCTTGTGGGCAAAATTTGTAGGAAACACCCTTTGTTTATAATCTGAGTAATTAAATCTCTTTCTTTTAGTCTTCACAAAAACTACACGATAACAAATAACTATTACAGCAGTTTATTTTTCTCGGTTCTTTTTCCTTTCTTTTTCGTCTTTCCTCTATTGGGCGGAAAATCGACATCCATGGTTATGGATTGAGTAAAACGTTTTTTTTAGCCTGTTCTAGGCTCTCAGATATTACGGCAAAACCTTCAGATCGGACTACGAGTACGAGATCGAGTACGAGTACGACTTTCCAATTCCTAGTCGCAAGCTTAGATTATCATGTATGATTTGCATCAGTTATCCGTTTATCCAGTATATTTGACACTTCGCGGAGGCTAAATGCAAATTCTGTCTTTTTCCTCGTAAATGTCAAACGTGAACTTCCTTACGTCAACATTACGCCGGGGCTCTCAGTACCGGTCGCTCATACATTATAGGATGCCATGAAGTGATAACAGATAAACTTCAAAGATTAAACAGAAAATGCACTGATGAACTGAATACAGTGGAAAAAAATCAGTCTAAACTGTATTCTTATTCAGTTTCATGTTTTTCAAGTCCCGAATTTAATTTTCAATGTTTACTTTCTGAAAACGCTAATTGCTGAATGCAGCTGTATTTGTTTAAACATGGCTAAATTACTTGATAATATATCACTTGCTTTTTTTTCACAATCGAATCTTCTACAGGAAAATTCCTTCCAAGCATTTAGGTAAGGTGGCCCGTGGCTTTGTGCTATGATCCTCAGCATTAGCGTAGATAGATACAAAAGAGTCTTAAGTCTTTATTCTCTTTGAGGTGCAGCATATGCGGATTGAAATGATTGCTGATAACACTTAGATTCAGTTTAAAATTTTGTTTCTTTTATTTCTTCTTTCACTGCCAGATCGCACCAAAATAGTTTAATTCGCGTGCCTTAGCCAGTTCACACCGTTCAGGAATGAGTGAACGATTGTTGCTGGCTTTTCACTAAGAGATACCTTGAGGAAGGCAGCAATGCCTAAACGCAAAAAATTCTCAGTAATCCAAATCACCTGTCCAAGGCGCCGCGCAGCAACATTATCATCAACAGTTCGCCTTGCTTGTCAGCTTAAGTGTTTGGAATATTTGCCTCAAGGCTTTAGAGGAAATTTTATCTTACTACACATTTCTCAGGTGATGTTTTGCGTCCAAATAATTATAAAGAGATCGACATCATACTTATGAAAGGTACGACCAAAATCGAAAGATGTTTGGTACTCAAGGTAATATACGAAAAAGCAATAATTAGGAATAATAATGTTAATAAAAATGAATACGATTTTCATTCCCTATATTCTTCGGCTCTTCAGATTTTCACTTTTATTGATTCTTACCTATTATTTTAGTAAGTTTGATATCATTTAATCAATTATGGAAAACAGACTCAACAGTTTTTCAATTAAAAGTCGTATGGAGCAGATGAAATACGGAAGGCCAAGCACATGGCTTAGACACGCTTAAACGTGCCGGTCTGTCTCTTGCTTATGCTTGCTGGTTTATTCATTTATTCACAGCTGCTTACCTGCTGATCACCCAGGAAGGGGAAACATGCGGTTTGGATACATCGTGCTGGTGTTAGAATGTGCAGTTATATCGAACATTTGCCAGTCATCGCGCGGAGAAAACCATAACAGTGCAGCCGGTAAGAGATGCTCACTATAGACCGGTTTAAATATGTGTGTATAGTAAAATCACATACTGACGTTCGTCAATCCCGTTTTATGTTGTTTCACCGAGGCTTGTAAGCAGCCTTGGTTTCTAGCTTGTAGTGTAGCTTGGCTTGGCCAAAGCCATTAAGACAAGTTACGTGTGCTCAGATGCACAGATGCACAGATGAATGCCTATTTACCTATCTCACGGCAAAGGATGATTTTTCAGAGATCGTGACAAGACACACGGAAATTCATACATAAGAGAGAGAGACGGGGAGAAAAAGAGGCACGGTTGGAGGGGGGAGGGGAGGGGAAGACAGACAGATACGCAGAAAGCCAGAGAGAAAAACAGAGAAAGCTACAACAGACACAGAAATACGAAGAGTGAGACAGAATGTCTGAAAGGTAATTCTTAATACTCTGTATCTACCATGCTGTTTTTCAGCTGGAGATAATCAAATTTCGCTCCACATTGATGGTGACATCATTCTCGGGGGACTCTTCCCTGTTCATCACCGCAGTGACAAGACTGAAAACGCGTGCGGAGAAATAGACCGTCACCCAGGCTACCAGTACCTCGCTTCCATGCTGTTTGCACTGGAAGAAATCAACAAAGATCCTGACATACTACCAGGTCTAACACTCGGAGCGAAGATCTACGACACCTGTCGAAGCCAAACGATTGGTTCGAATGGTGCTAAGGAGATAATAAGGTACACTCTTCGGGAAGAGAATGGTACTGCTCCACTGGCTGGTGTCATCGGCCCATTTCGAAGCGACGTCTCGGTAGCGGTTGCCAATTTGCTCCGTGTGTTTAACATTCCTCAAGTGAGCTTTGGCTCCACAACTCCAGTTCTTAGCGATAAAGATCTTTATGGATATTTCCTAAGAACTGTGCCATCTAATTCCTACCAAGGCAAGGCAATGGTTGACGTTGTTCGTTATTTTGGTTGGAGCTATGTAATGACGGTGTATTCACCGGGACAGTACGGAGAAAAAGGTATGGAAAAATTCTACGAGGAGGCGGAACGCGCAGGTCTTTGCATTGCAAATAAAAAGAAACTTCCTGCATTTCCCACAGAGGAAGATTTCATAAACACCATTCAAGAACTTCTGCAAGCACGAAGAGCAAATTTGCGTGGTACACTAGACGTTGTTGTATTATTTTGCATCCAGCGGGATAACAGAGGTTTAGTTCAAGCTGCCAAAAAAGTTTTGACCGAGGGCGAAAGATTTGTTTGGCTTGCAAGTAATTCTTGGGGAGATAGAAAGCAAGTTACTGACGGAGCTGAAGATGCTGGTGAAGGTGCTATCACCATAAACTACATTGAAGGAAAAGTCGATCAATTTAAAAAGTACTTTTTGAACTTGACACCATCAAACAATAAATACGGTCCGTGGTTTGATGAGTTTTATCAGGACACTTTAAAATGTAAGATTGTTAACTCCACAAAGCCACTTGATTATGTGCGGGAATGTTTAACAAACGAGTCTTTGCCTGAAGATCTCGAAATAGCGCCAATTCGAGTCGTAATGAATGCTGTTTATGCCATGGCGCATGCTCTCCACAACATGCAAAAAGAGCTGTGCTCAGGAAAACCTGACCTGTGTACACAGATGAAACACCTTAAACGAGAGCAGCTCTTAGAATATTTGAAAAACGTATCATTTCCAGACGCATCACTTAACTCAGTCAACGTGACGTTCAACCAAAACGGCGATGTAGACGGTAACTACAACGTGCTGAATTTCAAGGAGGTCGACGGGAGGTATCGACATGCTGTAGTAGGCAACTGGAGTGGTGAACTAAACTCAGATGGAAACATTGAGGGAAAAATAAACTTGGACGAAGGTCAGATATTATGGAGTGGTGGAAAAAGGAAAACACCGCTATCGTACTGTAGCAATCCTTGTCCTGTAAAACAGACAACAATTCCAGAACTCACAAATGCACGTTGCTGCTGGAGATGTCAAAGTTGCAGTTCTAATAACATCATTATAAACAACAAATGTACTCTTTGTAGTCGGGGAAGCATACCAGATGTGAACCTCACAGCTTGTGTCAGGCTGCCAGTAGTGTTTCCATATTGGACTGACATTCCCGCGCAAGTCCTAACAGCGTTGGTGTCGGTGGGTTTCATCAGCACCATTAGTACAGCAGTATTTTTTGTTACAAAAGGGCAACACCGCGTTATAAAAGCATCAGGAAGGGAACTCATTGTTTTTCTGTTTATTGGAGTCCTGTCATGTTATGCTGCTGTTTTGGTACATTTCGCTAAACCTGCAGTCACACTGTGCGGCGTCAGGCGTTTTGCGGACAGCGTTTCCATGACAATGTGTTACGCGCCAGTGCTCCTGCGAACAAACCGCATCTATCGTATATTCAAGGCTGCTCAGAGGTCGGTTCGCCGACCTTCTTTCGTCAGTCCCTTGTCACAAACGTTTGTTGCACTGGGTATTATCGGTGTCCAGTGTCTAATGACGATGATCTGGGTTTTATCGAAACCACCGAAGGCTGACGAAAGTTATGCTTACGAGGATCACATCATCCTAGAGTGTAGTACAGACGATTTCAGTGTAGCAATTAACTTGTGCTTCAATGCCATATTGATGTTCGTTTCCACAGTGTTTGCATTTCAAACTCGAAACTTCCCACGAAACTTTAACGAAGCAAAATACATCGGCGTAACAATGTATCTGTCATGCTCCGTGTGGGTGATATTCCTACCTTGCTACTTTAATGCCGCTGACAGCATCTGGAAATCATACTTTCTCTGTAGCTCCCTGTTCCTCATTGGAACTATCACTCTTCTTGGTCTTCTTGTACCAAAAATATTTCTTGTTTATTTTGGTAACACGGTAGGGCCGAGTGGGGGCACGCTTACTGGTTCATACATTGATAACCAAGGCCACAGCAGACATTGTCAAGAAGCAAATGACACGCAGAATGCAGCGTGCGTCCTGAAATGACATCAAACGACCTGTAGTGGTCCGCTAGTTCAAACTTAGAACCACGCGGCGACTGTTCATATATCGGCTTGTTCATGGACAAAACAAAAACAACAACAGAGAACAAAAGAGAAATGCAGCTCGAAGTTAAAGTTAAATAGTAATAGGTGCAAGTTGTGAAAATTAATCCATTAACACTGATTCGTTTTTTCTGAGGAATGATTCATTCCAGCCGCTCAAACGAAGGTTTCGAAGTGTAATTGTATCCTTTAATCAAAGCATAGGCCTTTCTAAGACTCCCAAATAGAGCGTTAAGAATGACAACAAGTTGGCAAGAAAAAGCGGCGATAGAAGTTTGTTTTTCAGTTGTTATTTAACTTTAACTTTATCGAAATCGTTGCATTCATATAAATAAATAATGGATAAAGAAAGAAATAGATATCAGCAACTGGAGCAGGAAACAGGACGGTGTCCCAATTGAAATCCAGCCCCAACTTACATAATAATAATGCTCTAATGAGCATACAGCATACCAGCATACAGCATACCAACGAGACTCACGAGGTAAAAAGAAAAGAAAAGAAAAATACTCAAGTAAATAATGTAATATGATGCACCAAGCAATAAAATGATAGGTAATGACACAGAAGACTTACTAATGCCGCAGGGGAGAGGATCATGGGTAACACCCAGTCTCCAACCAGTTTGTATTCGTGCCAAACACAGGAAATACATCAGGAAGATGTCCTTTGTGTCCTTTCTTGCGTTTCACTGAGTTTTTGCCCACAAAACGAATATAATGTTGCATTGAATTTCTTCTCAAGGGCAATACAAACAGCGGCGAGAAACCGAAAACTGTACCCTGTGTAAAAGTTCAAATTTGGTTGCCTCTTTTCTCATTAATCCTTCCCAACAAACAACGTTGTATATATTCAAAGTTAAGGAAGATTTAAAACTGTATCAAACTGTTACCCAGGAGGAATGGCTGACTGATTATTTAACATTTCAGGTTTGACCTTGAGCTTATTTGATTTAACGTTAAATCGTGAGCTCCAAAATTAAACATTGCACATTTTGTAACCCAGGATTTACGTTACATCCTTCGTGTATTTGTTTGTGGGTGTTTTTTGTTGTTCACACCCTAATTTGAACGTGAAACTAGTTTCTTAGCAATCTTGTTACAATTCTTGATGAAGTCTGTGTGATCAGACGAAACCAGTCGTATACTGATAAACAAAGCTGACAAGATCTGTTGCTGTGTGCTGCTCACTAGTTTCTGAGGATGAATATAATTATGAATGTATCCCTTAAGTTTGAGAATGAATACATTCACTAGTTTTTTATTAAAACAAATTAATGAAATAATTTTTGCTTCTTACGGTTCCCGACGCTTTCAGCTTTGTCATGTTTTTTTTTTCTTGAGGACGACACCCTCCGGAAGGTCGGTCGTAACCTTAAAACACTGAGTGAAGACGATGACTATACAGTCGTTAGCACTTTCTTAAAAGTAACGGAGACCATTTTATAGAGGATAATTCTACAGACATTGCATTTGCAATAAAGCAATTTTCGAGACTTCAAAAACTTATTACTTTTGATAGAGGACTACTTAAAGAAGGTTCACGGCCTGTAGTTCATCAAAAGAAAAGCTATCAAAATTTTTATTTTAGTGTATGCATCGTGTTATCATATGCTGTTTTTTTCACGCCTTTTGACCCTGGTTTCTGATAATCCATCGATTGGCGTGCTAGCCGCCAAGGTGTATCAAACCGGCGCACCAGATTGCAAATGACGCTCTTTACTAATTTTGAAATTAAGGTTTCTCGCATTCATCACAGCATTTAGTGAGACCTAGTGACGCATCCTTTCCTGTGACTTCAATTTCCTGTAGAGTTTTATTGAAGAAGTGAAAGAGTTAAAGTTCAATAGCCAATACTCATTAAGACCGGCCAACCTTTTCTTTCTAATTAATACGTATACGTTTTAGTCATAACGGGGGTCCGTCCATAACCTCACAACGACAAAGGACTGGCGCAAAAAAAAAAAAAAAAAAAACTCGGCTCAGTTAAACAATGACCTCGAACGTGACCTGGAGTAACTGGAGTCATCTACGGGTTTAGTTTTTATGTCCTGCTTGTTACTTGGGGGGGATACCAACAACACGCTTGGAAATAATTTGTCTTCCACGCAGCTAATTAAAAGCAATCTTTCTAGAAAACATTTGTCATATCAGCTGCACTGTTCAAACTACGAAGATGATGTCACCGATACTGAAGAGCCTTCAGCGACGTATCGAAATTCGAAAAGGTATAGCGTACAAACATTTGAAACCCACTTGTGAACTCAACATGACAGTTCCAAATGGACTAATGTTCACGAGAGACAACGACGTTGGGTAGGTACGAATCTGAGGTGGTCTTAACATTTAAGTTTAGGGGTAAACAAATTGTGCTTTACGCGCTTAAAAGTCGCCAAGAAATTTAAATTCAACAGTGAAGTTATAACAAAAAATGCTATTGACTCGACGAGACAAATTTCAGTTCAACTTCATTACAGATACATGTAACTGTTTTTTACACCATCTCTCAAATGATACCTTTATTTTCATTATGGGCTCCTTATCACGATTTCTTTTAATAGGGTTGTCATGGCCAGGGCGGAATTCAGAGCGATTTAATTATTGTATAAAATTTTCGGATTTACTTCAAAATCTCGTATCACCAGTGTGAAAGAACATAGCCCGGCGAATACAATTCACATCAATTACGACAAAAATCTCAAAAGAGGCGAAAAATTAGGCCTATTCTGTGAGCTGCCTTTATTAAGCTTCTTTGCTGACAGCTAAATAAAGCGGATTCATTTGAATCCTAGTCTTTTAATTATCACAGGAAAGTTGCAATCGCTGTTTTTACATTGTCTTCACCCCAATATTATGTTATAGCGCATAGCTACAAAGATCGTGTTGTTGATCAGTCTTTTTCAACACAGCCTTAAAAAATATCACACCGTATTTCTTCAGTGCAATCAACCTTCAGTGCTAATAATCGTCTACCGTCAACTGAGTTGGCTATATTTACTCAGTTTCGGTAAACAACAAGCGTTTGAAAAAAACCTCCATTTGGAAGAATACATAACCGACTTTATTCTTAGTGATTGTGATAATGTAAAGATTTCATAGCATTCATAGATTTCATAGGTCTCGACAGGTCTGTTGTAAAAAAAAAAAGTCAGAAAGAAAAAGAGAAAAAAACAGCAGATGGTAAATTATATAAACACCGTTTAGACCCGTTTAGTCTCTCCATGAGGATCTGACCGACTTTATTCTTTGCTTGTTTTTAGTTCTAATAATATACATGAAAAAATTTCTCGATTCTGATTGGCTAAGAGAAATGCAGTTTTTAGGAAACACGATGCAGAAAAAAGGTAATTCAGTGCAAAAAAAGAGGTAAACAACAGACGATTCTGATTGGTTAATAAACAAAGGAACTGAAATTGAGCCAATCAGTCTGAAGAGCTGCGAGCGACTCTGCGAGCGAAAACAATGGCTGGCTTTTTGAGCAGGTTTTCTTTCGTGACCGCAATAACAGCAGAGAAGCTGAAATACAGCTCTGAAAAGGAGAAACGGCTGCGAAAAGCACTGGTGTTTTAGCTGTCTGTTTGGAAACAGTGGTGTCCAGAGAAGGGGATTACCGACGTGTCCGTTGAATTCAACACCACACTGGAGTGATTTTAAGCCGAGATAAATAAACAAACAAGGACAAACAAGGCGAAGATAACGAACTAGAAAACCTGAAGGTAATAGAGAGATTAAGTTCGAGGTTTTTCGGCTTTTCCCGCGAACCGCGAACGTCAAGAAGTCACGTGACCAGTGCCTTGCCGTCAGGTTTGCGGTTTGAGGTTCACGTTTGTACGGCTAGACTACACTCTAGAGGTAAGTGATTTAACGCAAGGTTTTTTGCACCCTAAAACATCACAATCCCACGTTTGAGAGGAAATGTACCTTTTAGAACTCTTTCGCTTATTGATTATCGAATTCTTTTTCATAGACACGTAATTTTGAAGACGATTTCTCAGCTCAGATAGAAGTGAACGAATGAATGAAAACAAACATGGCGGCCGGCTATTTGTTGTTAGAACCAACCACGAATCTTAAGCCCCGAATATGGGCAGACGGTTAACGTAAAACCGCTAACCGCAAACCGCGGTTTGCCGTTTGCGGTAAGATGGCCAAACCTGTATCTTAATCTCTCTAATGATTACAACGCTTGATAAACACTTGGCAAACAAAGTAGCCTTATAATAGCTATACCCTGTAATTGTTTAGCCGGTTTTTACAGCTAAAAAAACACTTTAAAAACATCGAGAAAACTGTTGTTTTGATTCACCTGCGTTGCGTTGCTTCTGCAAAATTAAGAAGTCTATCTCGCAATTTTTTCATGTGTATTATTAATAAGTAATCACATGATTTTTCTCGTGCAATTTGGAATAAATAAGCGCTTGTAAATTTTTTCAAAGACCACAAATTGTTCTCGCCTCGTGCAATTTTGTGAGTCGTTGAAAAAAAAATTTGCTTATTTAGAGGAGTTTTCAATTGAGTGTCGTAAAACCAAAACCAAAACCAAAGCAATTACTCCAGCCAATCACAACAGACCAAAACAGTGCAACGAACCAATCACAATTCCAAGTAATTACATGTAGCCGACACAAAGCGCGGGAAAATACGTGCGTGCAAGTCACGATTAATTTTGGTTTTGCTTGTCATTGGTTGAGAAAGTGGCGCGAGTTTTGCTGGCCAATTACAGAGCGAAGTACAATGCAAAACCAAAGCAAAACCAGAATTACTTTCGACACTCAATTGAAAACCGCTCTATTCCAAATTGCACTCAAAATCACGTGATTATCTATACAAATCCGATGCATCATGTAAGTGCAACGTTTAGCCTGCATGGCAAGAGTTTCCGTGGCGTACTGGCAAAGAAAGGCCGAGCAGAGGAATTGCTCGGTCTTTCTTTGCTCGGAAATCCCACACGGAAACGCTTGCTACGCAGGCTCTCAGGCTATGCAACGTTCGATGCGCTATAGCGATGCTTGGCTATCGCCGCGTCTGTTCAGTTAACGAACATTTCAAGGAACGAAGGCTGACTCATAATGATTTCCAACGCTCTAACAGTATTTCTCCTTTTTCAGGTTTCGAAATATGCTGGGCATAAACTTGCTTCGTTGCGTAATGGGACTTGTTGTGATGTCTGGAATGGCAGTGATCTCCAGTGCTCAATATGGTTGGCCAATATCTTTCATTGAAAGTTTTGTTATAACTAAAAAAAATTTTTTACAATCCACTCGACGCAACAATGTAGTCAATGTAGTAGCACTACTGCATTTCCAACCCACACAGAGAAAAACTGCATTAAAACAAACAAACAACAAAGTACATAAATTACGTTTGCGGACTTTCACTCTTCTCTTCTCTGAAATATCAAAGATTTACCGGCACAGACAGACATTAGGTTGACCTTAGGTTGACGTTAGGTTCACCTTAAAACGACAAAACGTTGAAAATGGGTAGTGTTTCAGGGCTACTGTAGGCGTGTCCCTGATCTATAGAATAACATTCAACACGTTTATATATGACTGTTCGTTTTTCGATCTTTTCCATCAGAGACCCAGAGTTTGGACCTAAATGGAGATATAATACTTGGAGGGCTTTTTCCGATTCATCGGAGGAGTAAACTTACTGAGAATGCTTGTGGTACCATTGATACTCAACCAGGGTTCCAGTATTTAGCTGCTATGTTATTTGCAATTAAACAAATCAATAACGACCCCAACATTCTTCCAAACATAACAATCGGGGCGAAGATCTACGACACCTGCCGAAGTCAAACAATCGGCGCCGACCGCGCCAAAGACATTATAAAACACACTCTTGACGATCAAAAAGCCCCTCTAGCAGCTGTTATAGGTCCACTTGTCAGCGATGTGTCAATAGCAGTGGCAAATCTACTGCGAGTCTTCAATATACCTCAGGTTAGTTATGGATCAACTAGTGCAGATTTAAGCAACAAGGAGATTTACAGCTACTTTTTTCGCACTGTTCCACCGGACTCCTTTCAAGCTCATGCAATGGTTGATGTCCTTAAGAAGTTCAAATGGAATTACGTCTTTACCGCCAACTCTCACGGGAATTACGGGCAGAAAGGAATGGCTGAATTACAGAAGGCTGCAAAAGCAGCGGGGATCTGTATTGCTGATGCTGCTCAACTCCCAATTCTCCCAACTAATGAAGACTTTAAATATGTTATTGGTAACTTCCTCAAAAGAAGAGAGAACTTCAATACCGTGAACACCATTGTTGTGTTTACAACCCAGTCCGACTCTGCAGATTTGCTCCGCGCAGCAAATGAGTCTGGGGCCACTCAATTTACCTGGGTTGGGAGCAACGGATGGAGTAATCGAATTGACGTAACAGAAGGAAAAGAGGAGGTTGCTGACGGCTCTCTAACTGTCAATCATCTTGAAGGATTTGTTCCCCAATTCCAGAAATATTTTCTGGATTTGAAACCAACTGACAATATGTATAATCCATGGTTTGAAGAATTCTGGGAAGCAGTTATGAAATGTAACATACCTGGAAAAAAACAAAGCACGGCACAAGATTTGAGATCATGTAGTAACGATGAAGAGTTACCCATTGAGACTGAAATCGCGCCGGTGAGAGTGGTCATTAATGCGGTTTATGCAGTGGCACATGCGCTCCATAACTTACAAAAAATCTACTGTCCGGGGATGAGAGGGATGTGTGATAACATGACCAGGGAGTTTCGAAGAGAGGAACTTGTCAAGGTCTTAAGAAGTGTGACTTTTCGCGACTGCTCTTCGAATTTTACTATTCGTTTTAACGAGAACCAAGAATTAGACGGCGTTTACAACATCGAAAACTTCCACAAATGGAAGGATGGCAAATGGAAATATACCAATGTAGGAAATTGGCAAGGGAGGCTGCTCGGCAATGATGAAATCCTAGGAACACTGAAAAT
Source organism: Pachyseris speciosa (assembly GCA_016490735.1). Lineage (NCBI taxonomy): Eukaryota > Metazoa > Cnidaria > Anthozoa > Scleractinia > Pachyseridae > Pachyseris > Pachyseris speciosa. Next base: position 511,717 of record JAEMWC010000255.1, read on the forward strand.
GAACGATTCGCTGTTACAGTGGGGGTATTCTAAGCCACACCCACCTTTATCATTCTGCAGTCAGGCGTGTAACGGTTCTCAGATACGCAAACCAAGACTGAGGGATCCCGAGTGCTGCTGGGACTGTATAAACTGCGACGTTAACTACATCATTAAAAATGACACCTGCCAATCATGCCCACCTGGTTATGCTGCCAACGAAGACCTGGAAGTTTGCTTAAAAATACCTCTCATGTATCCACGGTGGTCCAGCGCTCCCGCGGTGACATTTACTGTCTTTGCTGCATTGGGAGTACTGGGTACATTAACCACAGCGGTGTTATTCATCAGGTATCGAAATCACCATTTTATCAAAGCAGCTGGGAGAGAGTTAAGCGCTATCATATTCATAGGCATCATGCTTTGTTACACAGCACCATTCACGTTTCTCGGTAAACCAACTGTCACGCTGTGTGGTGTCCGTCGGTTTTGGGGAAGTGTGTGTTATACAACATGTTACGCGCCGGTTCTGATGAAAACTATTCGCATATACCGTATCTTTAAAAGCGCACAGACCTCCGTGACGAGGCCTTCACTAACTCGCCCAACATCCCAAGTCCTTATTGTAACAGGGCTGATAGCGGTGCAGTTTTTACTTACCACCTTGTGGAACATTTCTGATGTACCCAGGGCCATCGAGGCGTACCCTTCAAGGGGAGTTGTTACTTTAGAGTGTCAAATCAACGTCTACACCGTAACACTGAATATTTCTTACAACTCGCTGCTAATGCTCCTTTGCACTATTTTCGCTTTTAAGACGAGAAATTTCCCAAGAAATTTCAACGAAGCCAAGTACATAGGAATCAGTTTGTACCTAACCTGTTTCGTTTGGACCATCTTCATTCCGAGCTTCCTAAACACATCAAACGCTTTTGGGCGTGTCTACTTAATGTGCGCCACTTTCATCGCTGTCGGAACGATCACGTTGCTTGGTTTATTGGTTCCTAAAGTAATCATTGTCATTTTCACTGATGGTCGGTGCTCTAGTGTCGGTGAAATCTATACTACAACTGCACCACTAGAGAACACAAACTTCCGAAGCCCAAATGGCGCGACCGCTAGTTCACAGATGAAGGGGAGGGACTCATTTAATGCAGCAGCACCAACACAGTTTCTTACTATACACAACACAGGTTCAACGGGCACCTCTCATTTCCCGAAACGTCGCATGTCAGCTCTTCTTTAGAGCATCTTACCCAATGTACGGTTTGGCGAGGTTAGGATAGCTCAAATCAGACAGAATAAAAAGGAAGAGCTTGGAGTGGGTTACAAGCAGCCACACGATACGATGATAAACTCATGCTTTTATTTGAAATAATAACTGCACCGTAAAACCCAAATGATTACTATGGACGTTAAACAAATCCAAAGTCATAATTATTTAACTTTTCCCTCTTTTGAACAATTACTTCCTGTTCTAAAGCCATAATCAAACATTTTCCTGCTGTACATTGCAAGAAAATTAATTGCAATCCACTAATACCAAATCAATGTTTTGCATGAGGTCGTTTCTTGGTACTCATCATTCAGTTTCACTCTATTTGGGTGCTACTCAGCTTCGACAGTTCAACAAGCTCCTCGATTCTTCATCATGTATCGCCAGTTGTTCCCTGTGTGCTCAGCTGAGAGCCACTAACAAAGATTGCGTGTTTGTTCGTGTTTAAAGTGCATTTAAATGCACATTAACTTGTCACTGAGTTTACTAGCTTCCCTGTGAATATGTTTTTAGTGTGTATTTTTAAAAGTGTACCAATTTATTGCTGAGCTGATTCGCTTTCCTCTAAGTCCTTGACTGACTGATCACTAGCTTTCCGCACCCTACTTTCCTTTGCCATTAACTCCACGATGTCTCGTATTTGTTCCGGAGTAAGATCTACATCCTCTTTAGATAGTAACTCCACAACCTGCGGAGGAAAAAATGATCAGACAAAACCATGATTTATAAAAGGCAACGGAGAACTGCGGTTATGTATTTCGCTCACATTTCACACACAGTTATATTCTAAATAAATTATAAACAACGTTAAGAAACATGGGAAAACTTGGGATTTCTCTTAAGAAACATTGACTCTATGAATAAGAAACTGTCAAACAGTTTTTAAACATTTCTTTTTGAACACATTTCGAAACTTACAGTTCCTCCGTACAATCAATTTCCCCGAAAATAAGGGCGTCTTCAAAAGGGATTATATTGTGAACTTAATGGCCTCTAAAAGTAAAGTCCTTGACAATTAACGAGCACAAATTTGGTGGGATGACTGAGGAGCCCTCTTCCTTGGGGAGGAGGGTTTTTTCAGAATACTCTCAACCAATTCCTTGGGGATGCCTCCAGGAGTATTCTCTGGTATAGGCTGCATTTGTAGCCTCCAACAAGTGATTATCAAAACAGATACTTCCGTGTGGTCCCAAGAGGAGGTTCGAGTGTATCACCCTAGGAGGGTGAACCAAGTAGGGGACTACGTGTCCTATAAATAAATAAATAAATAAATAAATAAATAAATAAATAAATAAATAAATAAATAAATAAATAAATAAATAAATAAATAAATAAATAAATCGTTAAAATAAATTGAACATGAATTAGAGACTGTGCAAACTTATAACTTTAGGCATTGCCTGGCACATTATATTGTTTAATTGGCCCTGAATGTTGAGTTACAAGCTGTTTTTAGTCCAGGCCCCAATTGTTAAAAGAATGGATATAGTTAACCAGTTAGTTGTAGTAAGTTTTATCCACTGGACAGCTCCCTATCCGCTGGATAAAGCTATCCTCTCTTTGAACAACACGGGTCAGGGCTTCAACTGTAAGATTGTATTTAGCCATAGAAGGTTTTAAAGATATCAATCTTGCTTTGGCTGTAACACAACTGCTACAAACCGTTTCCACATCTTCCAAATCAAGGGTACCATCGTGATCCTGGTCGAGTATTTCTGCAATTCTCTGGCACTTTGCTTCACTTGGAGCATTTTGCAATCTGCGCACAGCAGAGGTCATCTCCTGTAAGCTTATCTTGCCATCACTAAAAAAGAGGGGGAAATGAAATGAAACATGGAACGGTAAACTTCATGCCAAATAGTCATTACTGGCTACATAAAACGACGCGTTATACTTTTGTATTTTAGCAATATGATTTTGTAAGTTAGAGAGAGTCGAAAACAAGTTCACTGTCCTCTCTCTCCTCTCGGTGTTACAGTGCACTGTTCGTAGACTCCAGTACTGAAAGTTTAATATGAGGAAAGAGTGCTTCATGTAAGGCAAGGAACGACATCACCAGGTGACAACTATCCTTTGATTAAATGAGAACGAATATATGAAAATATATCCTCAAAAAAACCCTCAAAATATACCCTTTCATTAAGTTACCAATTTCCAGGAAAATTTCGAGACTGTCGCATATGAGAGCAAATACGAGAAATGCTAAATCTGGGTAACCGCATTTCCGTAGAACTTAAGTTACTCATACAAAGTCCTTGCTCCTCATAGCTTTCGAATATCAGCACATGACAACACACGCAAATGAAAGGGAAAAGAAAAGGTCAGAACGCACCCATCTGCATCAAGTTCATGCTGTGTTGGTTGATCATCTATTTCAGTCTCTATGTGCTTCAGCCGCTCCTCGATCTTGTTTATCATGACATCAACCTTTTTACCAAGCCGTGATGAGCCAACGGATTCCTTCAGGATCTTCTTTTCATCTTCAGTTTCAAGCTCGCGAAGTTCCTGCAAGACAATGGAATCAACAGAGATGGAAACACTTGCTGGCGACTAATTGTTGTTATGTTACCAAAACATTGTTAGGGAAAGGGATGTACCATAAGAATGACAAAGATCCCCAAGAGAGTGAACGACCCAATTCTTACCACAGCCATTACTATTAAAAAATCAGGGACGTCGGGGTAATGTAGTCAAATTACTGCTTTCCACCCACGCAAATTGCAGACTGTAGGTATAAACGCTTAAAAAGGTTGAAAGATTTGTAAAAACAGAAGAACTTACGTGTCCCAGAACGATATAAGCTTACTATTGACTTCAAAACACAAAGAACAAAATGGCAAAAATAGAGGCAAGAAAATGTGAGGTATGAAATGAGAAATGCGCTTAAAATGACGTAACACTTAAAAAGAAAGAACACGTAAAGAGGGCTGGAAATACAGGATTGTTGCACTCGTTTAATGTCCAGACCTGACGTCATAAATCCCAGGGGAGCAATACGAGACCTTCATATGACATTCACGTAGCGGGACACTGTTGAGCAACATCTGAGCTCAACTCAGTTCGCCTATAGGACAGGGGGGAGCTGTATTGACGCGCTCCTCAGTATGCAGCACACCGTCCATTGTTATCTAGATAACCCTAAGTGTAAAGCCGTGCGTTTGTTTGCCATGGATTTCAGTACAGCGTTCGACAGCGATAATCATGAACTTTTGTCTTATAAGCTTAAGGATGTACCGTTAAATCCATTCATAATCAATTGATGTTTAAGCTTTCTTGAGAATCGTCAACAGTGCATTATTTACAATAGTTTTCAAGGACAATGGAAATGTGTGAATAGGGGAATTACACAGGGCACTGTGAGTGATCCGTACTTATTTAGTATTTTTATTAATGATCTGGAAATCAACATAGATAATCACTCAGCTCTGTTTAAATACGTGGACGACTCTACTCTCATTGTTCCCATTTGGAGTAATGGCCACTGTCGTACGGATTTGGTGGATCAGTTTTTAATTTGGTCTAAGGAAAATAGTATGACTTGTAATCCGTCGAAATGTAAAGAAAATATTTTTCGCAAGAAAGGTTTTATTCAGGATATTGCGCAAGTTAATGACATTCCGTAATTCACGGAGCTGCCCATTTTAGGTGTTACGTTTAAGGAGAATTGTAAATATAGCGAACACGTACGTGCCAAGTTGATTAAGGGAAATAAGTGTCTGTTTGTATTAAGATCTTTACGCAAGGAAGGTCTCAGTCAAGGTGAAGTAGACCATCTATTTAGCGCATTAGTTTTACCGAATTTCACTTATGGTCTGCCTATTTATGGTGCTGTAGACTCAGATCTCACGCTCATACAAAATTTTCTGGATAGACGCTTTAAAAGGAAATACACACCTAAGAGAATGGACATTCGAGAACTCTTAGAAAAGGCAGATAAGAAGCTTTTCAAGGTACGATCAGTGGATCCCGATTGCCCCCTTAGTAACATCATTCCGAAGGAGAAAGAAACAAAGTATCAACTCAGAAACAAAAGTGCTCATCGCCCGGATATAAAGACCGAAAGATTTAAGAATGTTTTTGTAAATAGGCTTATTTTTAGATATAATCTTTGATCTTTCTACTATTTGTATACAGTATGTCTTATGTATTTTTAGACTCCCAACTGCTGATGTAACTTAAGATATGTCTTTTTATCTTAGGAGGAATAAAGATTGATCGATTGATTGATTGACGTAGATACAATAAGGGAAAAAAGATTGAAACAGCACATGCAGTTTACTGCATACCGGTACTTTTGGAAAGACGATTGTACAGGGCTTCTTGTATTGCAATATCTGGCACTGACACTTGTCCCACATCAGAACAGAATGTATTTGAATGATTCACAAAGGTTGACAATGCAGTGCTGTCATTAATAAGGGCCACTGGCCAGGCTTGTTTTGAGTTAGATCCTCGCCTACTTTGAGAGAAAACAGCATATTGACCATCGGTGGAATCCACGGCTACTTTATGCATACTGACCCACCTATATGTACTTCAAAAATTAGTGACAGCCTTGATCAAGTCATAAGTTCTCATGCACTTTAATCAATCAAGGAGACTTGGTACCTCTTGATATTCCTCTCTGTCCTCCTTTATTTTCTCCAGTTCATCCCTTTCATTTGCACGAGCAAGACTTGCTTTGATTGATAACCAGTCTTCTTGTGAGATATCCTCTGTGGCTGTTGCTGTTACTTCTGGAGCTCTGTCCTAAAAATCCCCAAATTATAATCAAAGACAAGATGAATAATCACTGGCTGCTACTTACAGTATACTTTACTTGTATAAACAAAATGAACAGGAGAAAGGCAAGTCACATTTTAATCCATTTCAAAGGTACATGAACAGCTCAGGGATGGGTACATTTAGATAGACAAAGAAAACTCCAAGCAAACCAACCTCTAAAATTTCAGCAGCAATTGTTTCAATCTAAAAAAAAACATACGTTTATTAAAGAGGAAAACTGTGAAACTGGAAAAGAATTATTGAATATGAAAATAAGGCTTTGCACCAAAATTGAGTATCACCAAACTAACCTTTCTCTTTTTCTCCTCTTCTTCCTGAAGAAGTTCTTCATTTTCCTCTGCAATCATTTGTTCCTCTTTCTTCAGAACATCCAAACGGACTTTGTTGTCAACTATTTCGCCGGAAACTTCACAGATTTTGATTTCTGCTTCTTCCACCTAAATACAAGGCAGTTTTCAAGACCCAGTCAGTTATATGCATAACAATGTGAAAATCTAAGATAAATAATAATATTGGGTAGAATAATCTGCTATATTATACGACTGGCTCTTTCAGCAGTCAAGATGAATCAATTCTCCTGCTGTAATTGGCTACCCACAAGGTCAAGATGGAGCCATCTTGACTGCTCGGGATAGCCTGTTCGTCCCACATTTTACTGTCTTTTAATAGCATCCTTTGAGTCATATAATAAATCCTTTATTGACCAAGCTTGTTTGTTCGGTCTTTTTTTGCGTGTTTATGGACCTCGACTTTGTCTCGGGCCATAAACACGCAAAAGAAGAACTTGGCCAATGTCCCGCCATCTTGACCTCACACTTGGCCAATAACCCATATTTATAAAGAAAACTGCCATTCTACTTGTAATGTACTTTTTTTATTATTATTTTTTATAAATACATTTTATTTCAAGAACACGGACTCTACAAACATTGTTTACAATACTAACATTTAAATAACTTACCTATCTAACACTACACATAGTCATTACAATACATTACACAGCCTTAACCTACTAACACAATCGATACAATTCTTGGTGCCATACAATATTAATAAATAAATAAAAATTTATGCTATACCACTAGGGGTAATTAAATCTACAAGGCACTGGATGCATTAAAGGAGCACTGTCACTGGGATTTATGCTGTTTTTGGTTCAATTCTGCCAAAATTACTGCCTTTTACCTGTTATCATGCAAAAAATGCTCCTACAGAATCAGCAAGATGAATTCCAATGAACTCTTAGCAGGGAGAGCTAACCATAATAATTGTTTTGGTGATTTTTCAATGATAGCTTGAAATTTTGAAAAAAACTGGTAGGTTTTTTCAAATTTCAATCCATTTCCAACCTCGTCATCTTTCATGGAATACAGGAGTTTATAGTGTCAATGCAGTACTACAGTCTTTGGCAGCAAAACTAGACCATAATTTAAGGTTTCCACTGATGCATTGGCAGTTTTAAGCTTTTTAAAGTGATGGTAAAATAGCATGACAGTGCCCCTTTAATAGGAAGCGAGCAAAAGCTGAAATAATTTGAAATTTTCCATTTCAAGAGGTTTTTCCTGCAACTTGTAATGTACTTAGAGTACATCCCACATGATGGAAACCTGCAGGTGAACCTGTAATGTGGACCTAGGTTTGGTTTCAATGCACGTATTTGAAATTCCTTTACTACTAACCAAGGTTTCTGGAAGTTGTGATAACGTTTCCTTCAGTTGATCAACTGTACTGACAGTTTCTGGAAGATACAATGCTCTGGACATCAGCAACAGAGATGCCGGGATCTGCTCATCAAGGTGCAGTTCAAGCCACTATAAAAAACAGTAATCACCATCAGCTTGCTTCACCACCTAACCATATGACTTCAACTTACTCAGTATACATACATACATACAAAGCATGGAATTGCCATATGCATGCTTGTTTCTCAAAAAAATATCACAACAGTCACATGTCACTCACTAATAAAGGGAATAAACACAAAAAAGATCTTGCATACTACAGTCACTTGTCATACTTGAGCAAAAACTAACAAAATAGTCATTTGATAAACTATCCTGCTTATAACAGTACCCCCTGCCCCATTTTTGGTGCCGTTCTTATGTTCTCCCCCTCTACCCTACACCATGTTAAAAAATTTCAGGCCATCCATGGACTAATCTTACTTTGTGAGACTATCAAATGCAATACTGCAAAGGGGCATAGGGACTCATAACATGTAGTCTACCATATGCCATATCACCATGATTTGAAATTAATTCACCCCATTATAGTGGATTCGCATTGAACAATGCAGAGCTGTACCTGGCGAAGCTGGGACCTTAATCTTGTTGCCGGAACACCAATGGCTCTCATTCCACGTGCCTGACAAGCTGACTGCAATTCTTGTTCTGTGAGGCTTTCAACACCTTCACTTTGAATTAACTGGTTAAATGTCAAAAATGCAATAAATTAGGCAGTTGCCTGTTTAGGATGAATAACTACTTTTTATGTAGCAGCAGGCCTTTTCTGAGGTCCTATTTTTTAGTTTTATCTCAAGTGAAAACCAGAAAAATGAAATGGAACTTCAGCACAGAAAAGTAATTGAAGAATGAAGATGCATAGAGAGCTATCATAGCCAGGTGATCATAGCATCTGGTTGTTATTGTCATTTGAGACTGCTGAATTTGAAAAAGTACTTTCAAAAACGGACTCTTTAAAACCTGTTAAATAAGTTGAGTTGAAATTTATGCAGATATTTGCATACAGTCAAACCCCTATTAACCCATTGGCACCCGTGCCGGCCAAAACTGGCCGTAAAAAACTCCCATGCTTCAAAACATTGCAACTTTCTCAATCGCATGAATATTGCCTTAACTGTTAGTTGTGAGCACGAAATGGAATGCCCTTTAAATTTGCATCTCCAAAAAATGCAAGAAACGTAGCGATTTTTACCAAATATGGCCTTTTGAGTTTGGACAAGAACGAAACTGACCGTTTTTAACGTCAAAGAGAAACGACAAAAATGCCCCTTTTTGCCTTCATGTTTTTTAAGGAAATCATCGCCGAAAAACCAAACTTCAACCATTATAACGAAATTCAGTCCTTTTTCTAGCTTAGAAATGACTTTTTTTGTTTGTATTCTTCTCCCGAGCGTAGATACAGCCTTTTGTTCCAGTGCATTCGGGCCTTTCCGCCATTTTCAACATCTAGACCACATTGCATGCTGGGAAATGACGAGAATTTTTGACAGCACCCGTTCCTTCTCCCAATTCTTTCACATATAAACTAAGTCTACAGCCACTCCGACCTACTGCCAAAAATTCCTGCTTGTGGTCATCTTCAGTACTCAGAAATTCCAAAATATGTGGCGGTAGGTCGAGAAATTCATCAATAGTCGAGTCCCAAAGGTACTAAGTGTTTGACCGGCCAAATTCCCAGTTCGTCGAGTAACAAGCCAAATTCAACAACAAAGTACATCACCTCGCTCGATTCTTTGAGAAAGTGGACTCTTAGCTACCGTCACGCTTAATGATGCTCATCAGGCAGCCACTAAAGATGAAAAATGGCTGTAAATTTAGCAGAAATTGTAAGCAAACCGAACTTGGGCCATTGTTGTCGCTTCACGGATAAAAAATAGCTACGTCAAAATGACGTTTTCAGAAACCTTGAGCCTCCAGTGGCTTAGGACAGCACCACCTTTCCCTGGTAGTTCAAATAAAGAGTCATGAATTGCTATTCATCGTTTATAGGTGGAAAATCACTCCGAAAATGTAAAAACAGCCGGTAGTCAATGGGTTAAACAGCCACCCACTAGTTAATGGCCGCCCACTAGTTTATGGCCACCCACTAATAGGCAGCCCCCCCTTATTTAATGGCCACCCCTTTTTAATGGCCACCCCTTATTAGGCATCACCCACTATTTAACCCATTGACTACCAGCCGTTTTTACGTTTTCGGAGTGATTTTCCACCTATAAACGATGAATAGCATTTCGTGACTCTTTATTTGAAACTACCAGAGAAAAGTGGTGCTGTCCTAAGGCACTGGAGGCTCAAGGTTTCTGAAAACATCATTTTGACGTAGCTATTTTTTATCCGTGAAGCAACAACAACGGCCCAAGTTCGGTTTGCTTCTGATTTTTGCTAAGTTTACAGGCATTTTTCATCTTTAGCAGCTTCTTGATGAGCATCATTAAGTGTGACGATAGCTAAAAGTCCACTTTCTCAAAGAATCGAACAAGGTGATGTACTTTGTTGTCGAATTTGGCTTGTTACTCGACGAACTGGGAATTTGGCCGGTTGAACACTTAGTACCTTTGGGACTCGACTATTGATGAATTTCTTGACCTACCGCCGCATATTTTGGAATTTGTGAGCACTGAAGATGACCACAAGCAGGAAATTTTGGTGGTAGGTCAGAGTGGCTGTAGACTTAGTTTATATGTGAAAGAATTGGGGGAAGGAACAGGCGCTGTCAAAAACTGTCATTATTTCCCAGCATGCAATGCGCTTGAGATGTTGAAAATGTCGGGAAGGCCTGAATGCACTGGAACAAAAGGCTGTACCTATGCTCGGGTTAAGAATATGAACAAAAAAAGTGATTTCTAAGCTAGAACAAGGACTGAATTTTGTTATGATGGTTGAAGTTTGACCAGTTTTTCGATAATGATTTCCTTAAAAAACATAAAGGCAAAAAGGGGCATTTTTTTCGTTTCTCTTTGACGTTAAAAACAGTCAGTTTCATTCTTGTCCAAACTCAAAAGGCCATATTTGGTAAAAATCACTATGTTTCTTGCGTTTGTTGGATATCCAAATTTAACCCATTGACTACCGGCGGTTTTTACATTTTCGGAGTGATTTTCCACCTATAAACGATGAATAGCAATTCGTGACTCTTTATTTGAACTACCAGGGAAAGGCGGTGCTGTCCTAAAGCACTGGAGGTTCAAGGTTTCTGAAAACGTCATTTTGACGTAGCTATTTTTTATCCGTGAAGCGACAACAATGGCCCAAGTTCGGTTTGCTTGCGATTTCTGCTAAATTTACAGCCATTTTTCATCTTTAGCAGCTGCCTGATGAGCATCATTAAGTGTGACGGTAGCTAAGAGTCCACTTTCTCAAAGAATCGAGCAAGGTGATGTACTTTGTTGTTGAATTTGGCTTGTTACTCGACGAACTGAGAATTTGGCCAGTCGAACACTTAGTACCTTTGGGACTCGACTATTGATGAATTTCTCGACCTACCGCCACATATTTTGGAATTTCTGAGTACTGAAGATGACCACAAGCAGGAATTTTTGGCAGTAGGTCGGAGTGGCTGTAGACTTAGTTTATATGTGAGAGAACTGGGAGAAGGAACGGGTGCTGTCAAAAATTCTCATCATTTCCCAGCATGCAATGTGGTCTAGATGTTGAAAATGGCGGAAAGGCCCGAATGCACTGGAACAAAAGGCTGTATCTTCGCTTGGGAGAAGAATATGAACAAAAAAAGTCATTTCTAAGCTAGAAAAAGGACTGAATTTCGTTATGATGGTTGAGGTTTGGTTTTTCGGCGATGATTTCCTTAAAAAACATGAAGGCAAAAAGGGGCATTTTTGTTGTTTCTCTTTGTATAGGTAATCACATGATTTCGAGTGCAATTTGGAATAAATAAGCACGAGTAAATTTTTTCAAAGGCTCACAAAATTGCACGAGCCCGTAGGGCGAGTGCAATTTGTGGTCTTTGAAAAAATTTACAAGTGCTTATTTATTCCAAATTGCACGAGAAAAATCATGTGATTACTTATTAATAATATACATGAAAAAATTGCGAGATAGCTTCTTAACGTTGCAGAAGCAACGCAACGAAGCTAAGGTGAACCAAAACAACAGTTTTCTCGATGTTTTTAAAGCGTTTTTAGCTGTAAAAACTGGCTAAACAATTACAGGTTATAGCTATAAGGCTACTTTGTTTGCTAAGTGTCTATCAAGCGCTGTAAACATTACCTTCAGGCTTTCTAGTTCGTTATCTTCGCCTTGTTTGTCCTTGTTTGTTTATTAATCTCGGCGTCACTCCATCAACGGACTCGTAATTCCAATTACGTCGGTAATTCCCTTCTCTGGACACCACTGTTTCCAAACAGACAGCTAAAATACAGTGCTTTTCGCAGCCGTTTCTCCTTTTTTAGGGTTGTTTTGCAGCTTCTCTGCTGTTATTGCGGTCACGAAGAAAGAAAACCTGCTCAAAAAGCCAGCCATTGTTTTGGCTCGCAGAGTCGCTTGCAGCTCTTCAGACTTTGCGCCATTCAGAGGCCGCGTTTGATTGGCTCAATCGCAGCGCCTTTGTTTATCAACCAATCAGAATCCTCAGCTTTTTTACCTTGTTTTGCACTGTATTTCCTTTTTTCTGCACTGAATTACCTTTTTTCTGCACCGGTGTTTCCTAAAAACTGCACTTCTCTTAGCCAATCAGAATCGAGAAATTTTTTCATGTATATTATTAGACATTAAAAATGGTCAGTTTCGTTCTTGTCCAAACTCAAAAGGCCATATTTGGTAAAAATCGCTATGTTTCTTGCATTTATTGGATATCCAAATTTAAAGGGCATTCCATTTCGTGCTCACAACTAACAGTTAAGGCAATATTCGTGCGATTGAGAAAGTTGCAATGTTTTGAAGCATGGGAGTTTTTTACGGCCGGTTTTGGCCGGCATGGGTGCCAATGGGTTAAAGGACATTCCATTTCGTGCTCACAACTAACAGTTAAGGTAATATTTGTGCGATTGAGAAAGTTGCAACGTTTTGAAGCATGGGAGTTTTTTACAGCCGGTTTTGGCCGGTACGGGTGCCAATGGGTTAATGGCCACCCCTTATTAGGTGGCCACCCTCTTTTTAATGGCCACCCCTTATTAGGCAGCCACCCCGTATTTAATGGCCACCCCTTATTAGGCGGCCACCCACTATTTAATGGCCACCCCTTATTAGGCAGCCACTCTCTTTTTAATGGCCACCCCTTATTAGGCGGCCACTCTCTTTTTAATGGCCACCCTTTATTAGGTGGCCACCCCCTATTTAATGGCCATCCCTTATTAGGTGGCCACCCCGTATTTAATGGCCACCCCTTATTAGGCGGCCACCCACTATTTAATGGCCACCCCTTATTAGGCAGCCACTCTCTTTTTAATGGCCACCCCTTATTAGGCAGCCACCCACTATTTAATGGCCACCCCTTATTAGGCGGCCACTCTCTTTTTAATGGCCACCCTTTATTAGGTGGCCACCCCCTATTTAATGGCCATCCCTTATTAGGTGGCCACCCCTATTTAATGGCCACCCCTTATTAGGCGGCCACCCACTATTTAATGGCCACCCCTTATTAGGCAGCCACTCTCTTTTTAATGGCCACCCCTTATTAGGCAGCCACCCACTATTTAATGGCCACCCCTATTAGGTGGCCACCCACTATTTAATGGCCAGTAATCAAAGTCCTGATGAGAGTTCTTCTATTGCTTTTACCTCTATTAAGTTCCCAGCCCCCATTCAGTAGCCACTGTTCATTTCCCCAAGGGTGGCCACTTAATAGGGGTTCAACTGTATTTCAACTACCTTGTACAGTGTACCCTGTTGATTATTTATGGTTGCTATAAACATACCAAATCATCGGCTCTAAGCTGTCGCAACTTCATCCGCAGCTGAAATCTCAAGTAGTTGTTTGTTCCAATGGTTGGCAATGTCAGTAGCCTGTTAATGGCTTTGAGTTGTGCACGGCTCATGTTGTCTAAGGTGATTTGATCCTCAAACAGTTTGGAAAACCTTAGGATGTCTTCATTACTGGGTTGCTCTCCCTTCCTTCTGATCTGTCAGCAGAAAAAGCAAATCGTTTTCAGCTTTGGATCGTACTACACTATCATACAAATTACAAAGTAATTTTCTTTTACCAGTTTTCCTTTTACCAGTTTACCAGTCAATAAGGAGACTAAATAAAATAAATGATTTCTGTTTGTCAGAATACATGGAAATTTCAAGAGTGACAACATATCAGCCACCAAAGCCATTTTGTTCTTATTACCAACCTACTGAGAGTGTTATTCTGGTTGGGTTAAATGGCAAAATGCCAGAAGATAAACTACATAAGACCCAAAACTAGATGCTTGTGATGATTTGTCGGGTTGAAAGGAATCAAATTGAGCACATGATATTTTCCACAGTAACTCCCAAGGCTTATAACTGTGACATCCACATCATTATTACTACTATAACAGGGGTAAAATCATTCCAAAAATGTAACAACAGCAAATATACTTCTACATGAAGGGTGTTTTCCATGAAACAAGTCTCAAGTTTCCAACTCTGTGTGCAACCTAAAACAAAAGAATTATTTACAGAAGACTTAAATCAGTCACTATAATAAATATTGTTTCATTACTTTTTCAAAGAAGTTTGCAAACTCTGCAACAACTTCCTGTGTTTTCTTTTGCTTGGCTGTAACAGCCATTTCTTCAACTGTGTCCTGTAAAAACTTTGCCATCTGAATTTTTACTTTCAACTGCTTCTTCTTAGTTTCCTCCTGAAAGTGAGCAAATGAAGAGAAATATTATTTGATGAGAAACTACACCGTGTTGCTCCAGTGAAGGTAGGTCTATACCACTACCAAATTATAAACAGGAAATGTAAACATGCATGTACAAGTTGGTCTACATCACCTAGTCAATGGATGCAATTGTGGAATTGTACACATTTTAGGTATGCTACTGATGAACAGTTATTACATTCAGATATTTTTAGAAGCAACATTTATTTGTGCTCTGTCGCCTTGGAATGGACTGAGATTGCTTTCTCAACATACAAATATAACATTACAGCATTGCGCCGACTGAAACACTTCGGCTGCAAAAAGTGGGGTACCCATGAGGCTTTGCATGCTAACAAAGCCGTGCTGCCGCCTTTGGTTCCTCTGACTCCAAAAAAAGGGAGTTGTAGACATTTTACGAATCTCCTTCGTCATCTGTCATAAGACAATAGCAGAAGCTTGTGTTGTTAATACCAGCCGTGAGAGTGAGACAGGGTTTTCCTTTTTGGCTGGCGACCGGCGATTTTTGCCACCTGTGATCAGCTCAGTCAACAGCAATTGCACAATAAAGAATCCTTGCTGTCAATAATTTTTCAGTCTTAAAACAAAATAACACATTAACATATCCACTATTCCTGCCTGCTTTGGCCGAGTTGACTGCAATTTCATTTGAAAAGGAAAACCCTGTGAGAGTATTGAGAACTTGACAAAAACAAGCAACAAAACATATTGGCAACAGCTGCATGAACTTTGCAATGTGTTTGCAATCATCTGTTTTCCAGTGCCTTTCTGCTTCATTTCAATTGCTTCATTTCTTTGATGTTCTACTTCCATTGTTCGACTTTCAATGTTCACGTGAAAAGGGAAAAGATGCAGTAAGTTTATATTATTTATCGATGATGAACCATTGCTTGCATCGGTTTGATCAACTGTAGCCCAACTCATGTTGGATCACCATTTCATGTTCTTCCAAACCAGTTGAAAGCCGAACAGCAATTTGCTTAGAATACTTAATTAATGTCTAGCTATTTATAAACCTTTTTAAAAAATTCAAGTCTTTCTCAGGATAAAAATGGCAACTGGCTGTGGTAGTGTTTGCAATTGCTGTAATACTGTTTGTAATTATCAATGAACTGGCGAAACTTGAAATCCAAAGCGAAGAGTAATTTATTAAATGTTTTTGTTTTATTGTTGTTTTTTTTAAAGAAAAATTGAGGGGTCAAGAAGGGGGTCCAGAAAGGGCATCCAGAAAGGGGGGTCCACGTTTTGTCTACACCCCGTAAAAACGCAAAAAAAAAAAAGAAAAAAAAAGGAACTTGGCTAATATCCCGCCATCTTGACCCACTTATGTAACATTTGTATTAAAATTAATGAGCACATTACTGTTAACTTTGAATATGAGCCCTTCTCAGAAAAAGCACACCAAAGAAGTAACCTTCCCAAAATTCAGAAGTGGATGCTGTTCTGATAACAATCCCCATTCAAATGTCAAGTCATGGACTATTAGAATGACAATAATTTGCAAATTGGGGCTAACAGCTGAGTATTACAAGATATTCTATTGCAAGTTGAACACAAAATAAACAAAACTATTTCCTCCAACAACACACTCTCCCAAAAAATACAGATTGAATGAACAGATGTAAACCCAGAGTTATCTGAGGACAAAAGAGATTAACAGGAAATCATCAATGTACACTGAGCCATGCCTACCCTCTTAGATTTGTCCTCAAACGTACTTGGCAGCATATTTGGAAACAGTTTGATAGCAACTGGCAGCATGAACTCCATAAATGGTATAAGTAGGAACACCAAAAATGGAACCAATCGAAAAATATCAGCAGCTGTACGAAGAAACTAAAAAAATATAATACATGTATGTTAATCAATAACTTACATTCATTGGTTAAATGGCACCTTTGATTAAATCCAGCTACAATCAAGGAGAGGAATAAGAGCCAAACTAAAGGCAGATTGGCAAGTTCATATGAAGCAATATGGACTATTCTCTTGGATGACAATCAGTCACTCAGCCTGTCATTTGGTTGGTTCAGTCAGTCAGTTAGCATGTCAGGCAGTTGTAGTCAGTCTGTCTGCAAGCCTATCAGTCAGTCAATCTATATGACTATCTGTTATTGTTAGCCTGTCAATCAGTCTGCCATCTGTGTGTCAGTCAGTCAGTTTATCACTCAGTCACTCTGTCACCCAGTCAGTCTGTAAACATGCACAGACAGCACTTAAAAGGACCCAGCAACAGTTGAAATGTTTACAGCTCAAATTTGGCATTGACATTGAAGCATAACAACAGAACAATGTTTCAAAGACACTACCTGCATAAATTTGCAATTTAATTTGCAAGCTAAATAAATCTAATGATGATGAACAAAAGCTATTTTCTGCATGGAGCACTAACCACAATGGGCCATTTTCTTAGTTACTGAGTGAGAGGTTCCCTGTCATTGATAACTCCTAATTCAGTGAGCCTATCAAGGCCTGTTGGGATTTGACAGGTTGACCAACTCAGCTCTGGTATAATTATGTTGTAGGTACATGAAGGCCACAATGATTTGTCAAAATGAAATCCCTTTGTCTTCTAAGCCTAATTATTCATGAATCATGAATAACTAGGGTTAGAAGACTTCTAACCCTAGTTATTCATGATTCATTAATAATTATGCTTAGAAGACAAAGGGATTTCATTTTGACCTAGGTTAAAATCATTTTGACCAGAATTTTATTTTGACCTACAAGATAATTATATACACATACTTTGTATTGAAACAAAGCAAAATGATGAATGTCAAAGGTGAGGGCATTTTAGAGTAAACCCTGCATGGCTGTTTTTTGTAGCAATTTGTTTAACCCCTTGTCTTGTTTCACTGGAACTGGACTCACTTCCTGAAACCATTAAAAATAATACCATGAATTGTCATCATAACTTACTTGTCGTCTCTCCCGTCTTGTCAACATTTTCCCGTTCATAACATGCCATAACAAACGAGCGGCAATTTTGATTTCAAGATAAAGGAGTTTAAATCCATTGTAATAATGCATGGCTTCATGCTTAACCCTTTGCCATATACTCTTCTTTGGTGTAGGAGCAACAGCAACCATTGGTTCTACCTCTTCAGGACTGCATTCCATCTGAAATGCTTTCTCCTTTAACTTTTCCTTCTTCTGTTTCATTGCTTCAACAGCCTCCTCCACTTTGGATTTCTCCTCTTCATCTTGCCACAGTTTAACATTCTTTGAAGTCTTGTGAGATAATGGGTCAAAACAAATTTTGCTGGTAAAAACTGTCCTTCTTTGTTGATTCCACAAGGACAAATGCAAACAATCTACATTAAAAATTGGGTAATAAAACACATTGTTGCTCATGGTAGTATTGTTTGCAAGGAGACTTGTTTGAATCCCCCTAGGGTTTGAATAGAAAATACCTGGACTACCACAGAAACAGCCATATTCCTGCTTTAACCTTTGTGAAAACTTGCAACCTGTTTTTAACTGCACACTTGCTGATCCAAATCTGTATGTGTCATGGGCTATTTTCCTGTTTCTGATTAGAGAGATACGAGTGCTGTATTGGTGCTGGAAATTTTGCTTCATTTGTATTCCATCTCTACTGCTGGTGAAATAGCTTGATAACAGACATCCATGCCTAGAAAGTTGCCATAAATTAAAGCAGTAAAAATAAAAAAGCAGTCAAATCCTGCATATACAAATACACATGCAAGTGTAATGTTAATATTAAAAGATCAAATTTCCTTGTATATCTCCTTCACATTGTTCGAGGTAAGCCAAAAAGAAACTAAAGGGCAGACAAATTACACATAATTTTCAAAAGTGCAGTTCTATATGATTTGCATATATTTATTCAAAGAATAATGTGAGATACAAAAAGATGAGAAAACGTGTGGACTCAAAGACATGCACTTGCAATAACTTAATGACTTTTTTCACTTTATCAGTAAGGGTCTTGCAACCACTGGTTGTCCCAGAAAGCTGACCATTTTATCCAATTATTTGATGCAACAGACAGCTGATGTCAGCATCAAAACACATACAATAGCCACAACCCAAGTTTGTGACCAGCCGTTGCATTTATGCTACATGTAGGAGTAGCCAAAGCCCTTTTAGTGGCTTATTGATCAGCGAGGATGTGAAACCACACCATTTGTCTAAGGTTGGAAGTTCCTGTCTTTAGTAACCTTGACCACAAATTTGGCTTCCAAAGTTTTGCCAACCTGTTGTTAGCTGTGGTTTCCAAGGCTATTTGCATGCTATCAGGCTTTGCAACATACCATTGACCACATGACTGACCAGAATGAAATGTAAAGGTTATAAAGAAAGCCAAAGGGCAGAAGCTGAGCTAGTATACAGCTTCATTGGTTTGGGAGCCAAGTTAACCAGGCAGAAGCTTAAAGTAAATTTCAAAGTAGAGGTACAACAATACTGCATGTATTTTATACACTCTGAGAGTAAAGACAGCATAACATCATAAATGGCAAAGCCATGGCCTGAAGGTTGAATATAGGGTTTCTCCCAATGGTCATGATTTCCTTTCTTATGAGAGTTATTTCTTTAGCATCTCAGTCTGTAGTTATACACTAGTTATGCAATGCTTACGAGTGGTGTACCAAGGAATATCCCTTGAATCACGTATATTTTTAGGAGCTTGGTATACCACTGATGAGATATCCTTGCTTGATCATTACATACCATGCCACAAAAAATACGTAGACCCATTCAATCAATGCGACGTGAGGCCAGTGGAGGATGGCAAGGCTGGGTACACACATACATACTTTATTTAACAACGCAGGTTAAAAGATGGCAGCAAAAGCTGATGTGGACCTGCTATGTATAAATAAATTACAAAATACACTAACTATGTGATGGAACTGTAAAGTTAATTACAATAATAACAGCTTCCCAGCAGTCTAACTGGTTGCATTTTATATAGCACTGAAAAACATCTATATCTTAGCTTACTACTGTTTTAAATAAAATATTTAATGTACACAATTGACACCACATAGCGCATTAGAAAACGAATAGGGAGTTTTGCCCTACTTATAAAGCTTACGTACGAATGCTTTAGCTTATGAGGCGAAGACATTGACAGTATTAGGCTAAGCATACGTGAAAACAAAACCGTTCTCAAACTGTACTCAATGGGATTTACTGCTTACAATGAAGTTTGCAAACAACTACGTACGAACAATATTAATTAAGCTTGAGCTTCATAAGCTAATTCAGTGTTGCTGCAATAACGATGGCATGCAGAGCCCGATTACGAGGCTTACCTATAATGAAGCCAATAAGCAAGCCATAACCGTCCTAAAGAAAAATAACAAAGTTTACAACCACAAAGAGTTGGAAGTTTAAAAGCAAGGTGAGAATTCATAATTTGTAAGTCAGCTTCGTAGCTAACGCTTACTCACGATTGCATTGATGGTGCTGTGACATCGCCATCTCCTTTTCCGTGTAAATTTGACCAATTTAAATAAAATTACAAACTACGAAAATCCAGTCGCTGTAGATAATAAAAATTTCACAAATTTGTTCCATTTTGCAGCCATTTTAATGCTGCATGAAGAGTGGACACATGGAATATTCCTAAAGGAAAATTTCAAGGGGTCAAAGATTGCTCAACCGCTGACCAAAGAGATGGAGGACTACAAATATTGCGTGTGTCCTCTGAGACGTGGCTCTTTCTCTTTTCCTCCCTTTTCTCTCTGTGTCTTCCATTGTTATCTTTACCGTGGTAGCCTGCGAGCAAGCTCTTCCGGCGGGTAGGGGGCTCGCAGGCTAGACTGTAACCTGCGATCAGGCTCTATTTTCGTTTCGATGATAAATTTTCCCGTAATTGTAGCGAGCGCCGACATAAGAGCCCGGGAGGTGGGGGGTACTCCCAGAAAAATTGGGTGGGGGTGTGCGGCCCGCTTCCTAAAACCCTTACCCTATTTCAGACCAAAATCTACGATTTCAGACCAGACCAAAAATTCGATACCCTATTTCAGACCTATTTCACGTACACGGTTGGCGTAAACACAATTAAAAGACAAAAAGGAGGGGCTTTTGTTGATGGTCTTATCACCTAATGATGAAGAAGTAGCTTCTTCGAAAAAACATATTTATTTATTACAATTCATGGCAACTTATACTACTAATGAGAAAAAAAAAATAAGTAAAGGAAGGAGCCATTGGAGTTG